>LPNX010511173.1:504593-664276 GCA_001517045.1 Pseudotsuga menziesii | reverse complement strand
ACTTACTGATTCAATTTAATCATCTATTACTATCCATGCATTAAATAACATAATTTTTTTATTTGTTGCTTCCTTATTTTATGTTAATTCTTTTAACAAGGATTCGTGTGGGGTGTTAGAATAATCAACCCATAGTTACCTACCTTAGACATTAATTTTAATTATTTTTGTCTTATTATCTAATTTCATAGATTCCATTCTATGCTAGTTGCCTTCGACGAGTCCTAGAAGTCAACACATGATAAAAATGAGTCATGGAGCGCTTAGGAAACATCCTGGAAACCCAATTTAGCATGTCTTCTTTATTCCAGATCCTCCAAAGTGTATATCTGCTTTTTTCGAAAAGCTGCCTTGTTTTATTTTGATTTAAGGCAAAAGGAAAAGCTAGACTAGGTGTAGTTGACTTGTTTTTTTCGCACATCATCCTCCCTCCTTTTCTCCAAATAAAAGCATGTATGAGTTGTATTTCCATACCTCTTTATATTTCCCACTTTACTTAGAAAATTTGTGAGCATATTCATAGATTTGGAAACTGCTTTATGCACCTATGGGGGATTTGACTAGATTTAGTAAGCCTACTTTTTGACTATTTCGAATGGCATCTTTATGCATTTGAATCTCTTATGTAATGATATATTGCAGCAGCCTATTACTTCAGAAGGTTGGCTATTGTACACGTATTGAATACAGATTAGTGTTATGCTCCAATTTCAGTCTCCTTTGGCGTGAATTTTGCATCTTTGATTAGCAATTTTGTGAGTGTAATTGTTATATCTCTTGGGTTTAGTTTCCACATGGTATCAGAGCCTTTGTATATTGATATATCTCCTTCCTTGTTGCTATTTCAGGTTTGACATCTTGACTTGGAGTGCATTCTCCTGACTGGAGGGCATAGTTTCTAAGCTATGGACCAATCTCAGAAGATTATCTTGACTCCATTCAATTTATTTGAGTGGAAAGATGAGATGGAGATATTGTTGAGAGAGAAAGGTATCTACATGGTGACTATGGAAACTGAGGCACAACCCAATGCAACTGCATATAAAATTAAATGGCACAACAGGAGGGATGAGGCCTATGGTCTTTTGTGTCTGATCATTTCAAGAGACCTCCTCTTCCATCTTGATGGATTGAAATCAACTAAAGAAGTGTGGGAGAAGATAGAAGAGATTTTTGGAAAGATATATGCGATGAGAGGACATCAAATTGAGAATGAGCTGATCTCCTTGAGTCCTAGCAGCTTCGAATCATTGAAACTCTACTTTTCCAAGTTTAAGGCCCTTGTTTTGCAATTGAAACAGTGTGGGATCGAAAAGAAGGAAGAGAAACTAGTTTTGGACTTAATTTATAAGCTTGGTCCTGACTATTCAGTGTTTGTTTCAACCTTTCATTCCACCAAGTTGACAGCTCAAGCCTAGAAGATGACTAAGCTTGCATAGTTCATGGAATCCCTCACACAGGAGCAAGATAAGTTGGTGATGATGGGCACCATAAAACCTTCCAAAGACCAAGATTTTGTTATTGGAGATTCAAGGGTGGATTCAAGAAGAAAAAAAAAATCTAAAAAGCCACCTGATCAAAAGAGAGACAAGAGCAAGTCTCAAGAGGAGCCCCAAGGTTCCAAGAAGAACTCCCAGAAGAATAAGAACAAAGGAGAAATGAGCAAGTGTGCATACTGCAGTAAGGGCTATCATCCTGAGAGCTCTTATATGAAGAAGAAAATTGACATGTTGACCCAACTCCTGGAGAAGAATAACATCTCCCTTACTAATTTCTCAAAGAAGAGGGAAGGATGATCAAATTCAAAGGACCGAGAGAGAGTAAATGCCTTGGTTGCTGGCAGATCAAGCTCACCTAGATTCATCATAGAATTTGGAGCTTCTAGACATATGGTTTCGACAAAAGAGACATTATTCTCTCTTGACATGTCGAAAGGTCCATCAATAGCTTTGGGAGATGAGTCTCTCACTGACAATTTGGGGAAGGGAAGGATTGATATTGACCATGGTAAGTTCAATAATGTGTTGTGTGTTCCAGGTCTTGCCTCTAATCTCTTGTCAGTGTATCAGATGAATCATATTGGATCTCCAAATAAGGTCATATTCTCCCCTGATGATGTTGAAATCACTGATATTTTGAATGGTAAAGTCATAGCAAAAGGTGTTGTAGATCACACTTCGAAGGTATATAAGTTTTCCCATTTTCTACCCTACTAAAACCCCTCTGCTCTTCTGATTCATGCTAATGAAGCAAGAAATATTTTCCCATATTAAATACAAGTATATTTCTGATTTGAGTGAAAAAGATATGGTCATAGGGTTACCAAAGATCAAGTTTTCTAAGGGATTCTGTCAAGGTTGTATCCTAGGAAAACACCTAGAGCAAAAGTATGAGAAAGCTAGTAATGAGAGAACCTGTACACCTCTTGAGATAATCCATAGTGACACTACTGGTCCATTCCCTCATATTTCCATGAGTCAAGCCAAATATGCACTGACCTTCATAGATGAATTTTCTAGGTATTGTTGGGTTCACTTCCTAAAGAATAAGTCTGAAGTTTTTGACCTCTTCAAAGTCTTTAGAGCCTTGGTTGAAAACCAGTATGGGAGAAAAATCAAGATCCTCAGATTTGAAAATGGTGGTGAGTATGTCAAGTCTAAGTTCATTCAATATTGTAAAGATGTGGGTATTCATATGCAACATTCAATCCCTTACACACCACAGCAAAATGGTGTTGCTGAGAGAAAGAACAGATCACTGAAGGAGATGGCAATCTGCATGATGGAGGCTAAGAATTTTCCACTAAAGTTTTGGGCTGGGGCTATAAAATGTGCATCCTACAACTATAATAGGGTGCCTCATAAGCATCTTTATGGTATGACTCCTTTTGAATCTTGGAGTGGGTACAAGCCATATGTGACCCATTTAAGGATTTTTGGCTCAAAGGCTTGAGCTAGAATTCCAACTGAAAAGAGGAAGGATTTGTAGCCCCAAAGACAAGAGTGCCTATTTGTTGGGTATTCTGAATATTCAAAAGGGTACAATCTGATCAACTTGAGCACTAACAAATCTTTCATTGAAATAAGTGTTCAGTTCCAAGAAGAGCCTGTAGTAGCAGTTGAAGTTGGAGAGTCTTCTTCACCTCCAGATCCATTGATTGTAAGTGAAGAGACTAATGAGTTTGATAATTATGATATGATAATGATTATTTTATTGCATATCCTAACAGTCCTACAAGACCAAAATGGGAATCAAATACCATTCATGCGGTTGGGGAACTAATTGGAAATCCTAGTGACACTAGGAGGACTAGATGTCAATTTGAGAGTGCCCTTTGTGTGAAATATCCTCTATTTGTTGAGAAGTGCTATATGATGGTTGAATTAGACCCACAAACATATGAATATGCAACACATGATCCAATATGGCAAACAGCCATGAAAGAATAATTCAGCTCGCTCCAGAAGAACAATACTTGGGAACTGGTTGATCTTTCCCCAGGGAGGAAGCTAGTTCAATGTAAGTGGGTTTTCAAGACTAAGTTTGCTGCCGATGGTTCACCTTTGAAATATAAGGAAATATTGGTAGCAAAAGGTCTAATCACAAGTACATGGTATTGACTAAAGTGAAACCTTTGCACCAGTGGCAAAGATGGACTCCATAAGGCTATCTTTAGCCATTGCAGCTTCGAAGTAGTGGGAGGTACATCACATGGATGTGAAGTGTGATTTCATAAATGGAGATCTCACTGAAGATATTTATATGCAGAAACCTGAATGTTTTGTTTCTAATCCATATTTAGTGTTCAAGTTAAAGAAATCATTGTATGGGCTCAAGCAAGCCCCCAGGGCTTGGTATGCCAAGATCGATGGATTTTTGCTATCACTGAGTTTTGTTCAATGAAAGTCTGATACTAATGTCTATTTGAAGCTGATTCATGGTTCTTTGATTATTAGTGTCTTGTATGTCAATGACCTTCTCATTACAAGAATTTCAAAGAAAGATATTGCCTCCTTGAAGGATGCAATGAACCATGCATATTTGGGATTGTTGAGCCAATTCTTGGGTCTCGAAATTGCTCAAACCCAACATGGAACCAAAGTAAATCACTCCAATTATGCTTTGGATTTGATGAAAAAGTTCAACATGAAATATTGCAAGCCAAGCAAGACTCATTTCCTTTTAGGAGTTAAGCTTGAAGAAGCAGGTTCTTCTCCTATGGTAAATAATACAATGTATAGGCAGTTGATTGGCTATTTTCTTTATCTTACACACACTCGACCTGATCTATATTATGTAGTTAGTGTGGATTTGAGATACATGGATCAGCCTCATGAGATCCAGTGGAGAACAACCAAAAGGATTCTAAACTTTGTTCAAGGAACAAGAACTCATGGGATCTTATACAAAGCAAAATCTGATCTTGATTTGATTGGGTTTACTGATAGTGATTGAGAAGGTGACAACACAGATCAAAAGTCTACATCAGGATAAGTGTTCATGCTTGCAGAAGGACCAATCAACTGATCAAGCAAGACGTAGAGTGCCATAACACTCTCACATACAGAAGCAGAGTATAAAGGAGTTGTAAATGCAACAACTCAATGTTTGTGGTTGCAGGGGATACTTGGAGAATGTGGTTTCGAATCATAATTTTCAACTATTATCTACTATAAAAATCAGAGCACCATTCAAATCTGTAATGATCCATTTCAGAGATAGCGAACCAAGCACATTGAGATCCATATCCACTACATCAGATAGCTTGTGCATGATGACACCATTGATCTACTCTTTTGTGCATCTTCAGAACAAGTAGCAGACATCTTCACCAAAGTTTTTTGTGAGAAGAAGTTCAGCAATATCAAATCACTGCTGGGGATTGCTGATCATGCTGTGAAGCATGATTGATGACAAGATTTCTTTTTTTTTTTGGTCCATGTTTAAGGGAGGATTTGCCCACTGGGTTTTTTCCTCTTTCCTTGGTTGTATGGACAAGCAGTATGTAAAGGGTGACTAAGCCTTGTTTTTATGCCCTATAGTTTTCTGATATTTACTCATAAAGTCAGGATTAAGGGGGGGTGTTAGAATAATCAACCCATAGTTACCTACCTTAGATATTAATTTTAATTATTTTTGTCTTATTACCTAGTTTCCTAGATTCCATTCTATGCTAGTTTCCTTCTACAAGTCCTAGAAGTCAACGCATGCTAAAAATGAGTCATGGAGCACTTGAGAAACATCCTGGAAACCCAATTTAGCATGTCTGATTTATTCCATATCCTCCAAATTGCATATCTTCTTTTTCTGAAAAGTTGCCTTGCTTTATTCTGATTTAAGGAAAAAGGAAAAGCTAGACTAGGTGTAGTTGACTTGTTTTTTGCCCACATCATCCTCCCTCATTTTCTCTAAATAAAATCATGTATGAGTTGTATTTCCATCCCTCTTTATCTTCCCCACTTGACTTATCAAATTCGAGAGCATCTTCATAGATTTGGAAATTGCTTTATGCACCTATGGGGGATTTGACTAGATTTAGTAAGCCTACTTTTTGACTATTTCAAATGGCATCTTTATGCATTCTATTCTCTCATGTAATGATATAATGCAGCAACATATTACTTCACAAGATTGGCTATTGTACAATTATTGAATACAAATTAGTGTTATGCTCCAATTTCAGTCTCCTTTGGTGTGAATTTTGCATGTTTTATTAGCAATTTTGTGAGTGTAATTGTTCTATCTCTTGGGTTCAATTTACACATGGGTTTTGGTTGGTCAACTAGGATAGGTATCTCTATATTTACTTGCATGTTGGATTACCTCGTATTCATGGCAGTATCTTGCAGTCCTTAGTGAGAAATAGATTGTGATTTCAATTAATCAACTTAAATAAGTATGATGAAGGTTGGTGCTATTCAAAGTATTTCCAACTCAACACCTTTATTTACAGAAACCCCTAGTGCTATTCAGAGCTTATGCTCAACACTATCAAAAGGGTGTTACATTAGTGCAATTCCAGAGTCTTTTGCTCAACACTTTTATCCTTTACTTTCTGGGGTTACCTATGTGCTCCAGAGCTTACGCTCAACACATAGTCTCATAACCCATGTGCTCGAGGGATTCTTCCCAACATATCAAAAAAATCAATCTCGTATATCAGTCTTCTGCACAATACATCACAAAAATACCATCTTAATATATGAGGGCTTGTGCCCAATCACATAATAAATAAATAAAGTACATTGGGGCCTATTCCCAATACAACCATAATAGTCCTTGTGTAACAAGTCCTAATACCAATACATTAGAGGAATTTTGGGGTCTAAAATGGGCCTCCTAAGGAAAATAATAAAATAATAGTTAAAATAATAAAATAATAGTTAAAATAATAAAATAATATTGATTAATTTTGGAGGAAGAAAGAAAAAAAACTACTTTTTGTGTTCGTATTTTCGACATATCTCCCTGTGTTTTTACTCAAATTTCGATCAGGAGAGCTTGTTGGATGCGGAATTTGATTCTGCATCCAACGAGTACCCACACTACATACTTTCGATGGACCCTGCTACCCCAAAAACAAGAAATACCTGAAAAAACGTGATGATGATGTCATCATCACGTTTTTTCAAGTATTTCTTGTTTTTGGGGTAGCAGGGTCCATCGAAAGTATGAATTGTGGGTACTCGTTGGATGCGAAATCAAATTCTGCATCCAACTAGCTCTCCCGATCGAAATTTGAGTAAAAACACAATAAGATATGTCGAAAATACGAACAAAAAAAGTAGTTTTTTTTAATGACAAATATGTCAATTCAACCATTATGGTTGACTTATTTTATTGAAATTCTATTGGTTCTTGAATTCCAACTGACAAAAACTTATTTTGGCACGTTTTCTTATAAGGCCCATTTTAGACCCCAAATTTCCTCTAATGTATAATCATATAACAAACAACAAAACATGTGCATTGGGGCTCATTCCGAGTATATTTGTATAACCAACATAAATCATTTGCAGTGGGGCATACAACCAATATATAAATATAAATATAACATCAAAGTAAATCTTGTGAAATGGGGCTTATGCCCAATATAATCAAGGTAAAAAATTCAAGATATTTTAGATATAGTAGAAAATATTAAGTTAAAGGATGGGATTAAAGAGTTAGAGGAAAAAGTTAACCACAAACTAACTCGAAATAATATAGAATGTAAAATAGATATCAAACCCATTAAAGAAAAAATGAATAAGCTCATATCCTTAGACCATGAGCGTAACAAAAGAGCTTTAAACCTCATAATTTTTTGTTTAAAAGAGGAGGAAGAAGAGGATATGTTAGCCATTTTCAAGGCATAACTTCACAATAGGTTACAAATTAAAACTACCGGTCTCATAGAAGTAAGCAAGTTAGGGAAATTAATTGAGAATAAAGAAAGGCTAATATGGGCTAAGGTTATCCGAACCGAACAAAAATATAACATAGTCAACAAGACATCAAGTTTAAAAGGTTCGGGGATATTTATAAATGAATACCTCATTCCATAGGATGAGGTCCAAAAGGTAAAATAAGCAAGGAAGGAGGGAAAATGAGCATTAATCAGAAACAAGAAAGTTATTATTAGAGATAGAAACCAAAAGGATAGTAATAAATAACAATTTGACACACTCTATATCTTCTCTTTGAACTGTCGAGGATTTCCATGGAGCAAAGGCCCTAAGTTAAGTTGGATCTTGAGAGAAATTGATATTATTGAAATTTGGGAATACAAGGAGTCCAAGGTCCTTAATATAGATGTATATGTCCTATGGTCAACATGGAATAAATGTTCATGTTGTAGAGGCATTGGGGGTATAGCATTTTACATTAGGAAGAACATATCCCCAAATGTTAGGATTTATAAGAAATACCCTTCCAATCAATTTATTTGGATAGAGGTCACATAAATTAATGATGAAAAAAACTACATAGTCATCTCTTATTTTGCCCATATTATTTCCAACTTATATAAAAAAACAATTTAGATAAAAAATGTCCTTATAATGGTTTAGAACATGATATTTATAGTTTAAGGAAGGAAGGAAATATTCTTTTGATGGGTTACTTCAATGCTCAAACTTCCAGTAACCAAGCTATTATTTTAAGCAACTATTCCAACCCTAATCCTTTTTGGTTAGACGAATACCTTGAGCTAACTAATAGGTACAAAATAATTTCTGAAAATCTAGGTGAAAATTTATTTTGGTATGAGCTGGTCAAATTTTGTAGTGCTCAAGATCTTATCATTTGCAACAGTCTCAAAAAATGGCCAAAATCTATCCAGATGACTTGTATCCATGGGATTGGAAGTAGTGTGGTAGATTATGTTATATATGATATCCCTATACACAACAAATTAATAGATTTCAACATCTTCAATGACCATGAGCTCGACTTTGATCATAGACCTTTAATTATAACTCTCAATATTTCCATGCATAGTGATCCAAAGGAAGACAACTATCATTGCCAAAAGCACCTCATCTTCGATAAAAATAAAGCTGACATTTTTCTCCATGATCTAAAAAATGAATCAGTTCCTTTATCTAGCATGGAGAATATAGAAAATCTCTACCATAATATTTCTACAAACCTCTCTTCATCCATTAACAAGTTCTCTATTGAATACTCGACTAAAACATGCAATAGTGGAGCCAAACCTTGGTACGATCAAGAGTGCAAAGGTGAGAGAAAAGAAATTAAGCAAGATAATACGCATTCGATAAAAATGGACAAGATAAATCACTACAAAACCTTAATTAAAAGATAAAAAAGGATTTATCTAAGTAAAAGGAAAGAAAATCTAACACACCTCTTCAAGGTGTCTCCTAAAAATTTTGGAGACAAATTCCAACACGTAAACCAAAATAAGGCAATAAAATTGCTTTAAAATATTGGAATTCCTATTTTAAAAAGATTTATGAATCCACGAATATGAGAGATAACATTCAAACCCTTTTTACAGCAAAATACATTTTCTCATTAGAAGACATATATTTTGGGGTTAAGCACTTAGAAAATGGAAAAGCCAAAGACATTGAATGCTACCAAGCGAAAATATTTAAAATTGGAGGGCATATCCTCATCCCGCACATCCACGAACTCTTTAATCTAGTGGTAAAGAAAGGGTTTCCTACACCTTGGTCTCAAATCCTCATTATTCATATCTTCAAAAGTGGTGATGAAAATGACCCCTCTAATTATCGGTCTAATATGATTACCCCTCTCATAGATAATTTATATGGTATTACTTTAGAAAATAAGATCAATGATTGGATAGAAATAAAAGGTGAGCAGGCTAAAGGCCAAGCAGGTTTCAGAAGAAATCATTCAACCACAAACCACCTCGTTACAGTTAGGATAATTGCATAGGAATGTCGTAATAATAAGTCTGAAATATTTTTTTGCTATGTGTATTTTAGAAAAGGTTTTGATACAGTGCCTATAAATAATCTGTGGAATGGGATAAAGGAGGTTAAGGTTCCTTTTGAGTTGAGAGCTATCATGATAAGGTTATACAAAAAATGTCATTTCCAATTTTAAGAATAATGAGGGGTGGACAACAGATATAAATTGTAATATTGGAGTTAAGGAAGGTTTCCCCCTCTCCCCTACCCATGTTGACATTTACATTAATAAGTTAGAAATGTGTTTTGCAGAAGTAGGTTGCATGGGTACAATTCTTAGCTTGGATAGTTATTATCCTCCTACTTTATGCTGATGATATTATTCTTATGGGAAGGTGTCCTTCTGATCTCGATAATCAATTAATAATTATTAAATATTTTTTCTTGAACATGGGTATGACTGATAACACTGACAAGATAAAAATCATGATTATAAAATCTAAGAAAGACACCTATACAAATTTTTATTTATGATAATAGAAATCTAGAGGAAGTGAATTCTTACAAGTATCTCGGAATTGATATTCATCACAAGCTCAATTGGAACTATAGAATTAAGAAAAGGATTAACGAAGGGTGGGAATATTATTTTGATCTTGAAAATAACTGTAAATAAACCAATCTGGTCATGTGGGATAAAAAGAAGTTTATCTTTGAAACTCTTTTCATCCCTGTTATCTTCTATGGTTGTGAAGTATTAGGGTGCATTATCTCTAGAGAATCTTGGAGAAATATTAAGGAAATCTAGAAGCGGTTTATAACTTATAACTGCAAAATTAAAAGCAATACACCTTATCCTATTCTCCTCATAGAAGTGGGTCTTTCCCCCATCGAGAGCATGGCTATGACTAGGTACCTGATGTACAAGCATAAGGTAAATAACATGGGAAACAAGAGACTTTATAATATAAATGTAAACTCAAGTCAAAACCAACTATGCCTCAATCGAGGATGGTGTAAAGATACCATGGCTTGGTTAAAACATTGGGGCATTAATGAAAAAGGAATTTTCCAGAACATTGATAATGCCAGAAATATTATTACTTCTAAGTTTAAAGAGAAATTTTGGTGTGAGGAAAATTTAGCGGTTAAGTGAAAATTAAGATAGTATAAGGAGGTCATTAATCCTAACTTGGAAGATCAGAAGTATATATCGGTAGTAACTATCCCATGGAAGAAAATTAATATAGCCAAGATTAGAACGAACTCTCATGAACTCCGTAGTGAAATAGGGCATTGGTCTATTCCTAAAACTCTATGTATGGAAAGGGGTTTCCATTTGTGTGAGTCTATGAGCGTTGATGATGAAAATCACTTTTTCTTGGAGTGTCTTTCTTACACCCACATTACATTTGAGTTTCATAGTATTTGCTACAATACAAACCTTTATAACTAGGATAACTTTCCAAAATTATACTGAGCTTGCAAAGCTTCTTGGCAATCTTTTTAAGCATAGGAATACAAATTTAAATTAAACCAAGTATTGTCCTTCTTAAGGTCCGATAGAACAAAGTTGGTCTCAATGGACGTCACCATTGCCATCGCCGCCATCATCATCGTCATTGTCATTAAACACATTCTATTATAAGTTTAATAATGCAAATTAAACCATAATATTTTACAAGAATATCCACATTATGAATTATTTTTAAATATAAGAGAATATATATTTTTCAATAATTTACATTTAACTAAGATTTTTCTAAATTAATCTTATAAAAATCAATGTTTCTGTATAAAAAATCAAATATAAAAAATGTATTATATATATATATAATTTAAATTATTTAAAAAAAATTAAAAAAAAACATAAATTAAATTATCAATGTTTAACAAAAATCAAATATAAAACATAATAAATATGTAAAAAATATATACTTCAAAGAATAGAATGAATTTAAATTATTAAAAAAAAATTAAGGCACGAGAAAAGTAAACTAAAATTATCAATGTGAAACAGAGTATAATAAATAAACATTTGAGAACTTAAAATATTATATCTAAGATTTAAAAAAAACTTATAAATTAATTAAGTTTGTAATGCATCTGAAATTAATAATTTATTGTTAATTTTTGTTGAAAAAGTATTTTAATTATTATTTTTATTAGTTTTGACAAAAAGTAAAAAATAAAACATTTGTAATGAATTATTATTTATTAATAAAATATAGTGAAGGGACACAAAAGTAGAAATAGATATTAAAGAGTGTTTTTTGATCCATAAGAGAAAAATCCAAGTGGCTAAAGTTACTGAGTGAGATCTCAAGATGCAGGAGGCATCATCCCCAAAAACCACGTCACAACTCCTAGTTGAGTGCTAAAGAGTAGGAGGCTCATAAATGACCAAGTCCTAGGAAAAATACTATATATTAGTATGTCCATGAGTAGTAGGAGGCTAGCATTGGACAAGGATTGAATCTTAGAATGCAAGAGATTTCACACTGAAATATTTTTCTCTTGTGGTTTAGCGAACGTGCTCGGGGGTTCTGGAGCAAGTAAATTAGATGCTCTAGTAGTTGGTTGGGATGGACAACTTTTCCACTATTGTTTTCTCAGCAATGGTGCCAAGTTCGTATTCTATGTTTTAAATTTGTAGTGGAATGTTTTATTCTAGATTTGAATGAATAATGTAAAACCTAGTATGCATAGATGAGTCTAGATTCATTTATCAGTTCTTATTCAGTCATGTTTGATTTTAAATGTTAAATGGTAATTAAGGAAGTTTTAGAACAGACATCCATACATGAGGTACGATTTCTTTTACTGGTTTATATACCACAAGTCGAATTCCATACTTAATAGATATGTTAAAAATATATATTTAACATAAATATATATTTAGGTGACATATTTAGAGTTAATAAATTTCTATACTCTTTTCTTTCCTATTCTTTTCCTAGCGTATAAGTTAAGCTGTTAGTATTTAAAGTAACCTGATCTATTAACACTTGTTAGTACAAGTCTAAACATCTCATGCTCCAAACATAGTGAGGCCTAGTTTATATTTTAATCATAATTAGACAAGAATACACTTGGAAATATAATCTAAGTCTTAAATATCTAGAATCGTATTTAATTATAACCTTAGAATTAAAATAATATATATAACATAGATCTTCTCCAAATAATTCCACATGCTTAAACTCCTACTTAATGAACACATTTTAATATACAAATAATTCTATAGGGATCGATATAAACAATCCTTTATGGATTTGAGTAAAAACAATCATAAACGAATCAAGAATCCAATGTAAACAAACATCTAAGCATTAAACACATTTAAATTATGAACTCATCCTTTATGGATCCATAAACTAAGAATAACATTCAATTATAATCACATAGTATTACTTTATAGTATAGAGGATATACAACTGTCACCTACAAGATAGTACCACTAAGATCTAATAAATATAGTTGAAATATTTCATGGATCTAGAAGTTAATAAACTTAATGGATTAAAGTAATACACAACACAATCAGAAGAATATATGCTAGTTGTTGCAGCTGTGTTTTCCATATCAAAACCAAATCACTAAACAAATCTTCATTTCCCCAAGGACCGACATTAAATCCATCATTGATGGTAGTCGAGCCTTAACAAAAGATTATATCTACTGCACAGGTAATCGCAGACCCTATGGGTCATAATATTATCAACAAATGCTAATGAAAATAAAGGAATGCATGTAAGTCCATCTAATGGCTACCATTATTTATGCAAAGGCTAAACACATAATACATAATGCAATTATCTCCACGATATTTACAAATGAAGGAAGCATTACAATATTTAAACCAACCACTGTGTTCATGACCATAATACCATCAAAGATGGAAGCCATTGAATTTTGAAACAAATAGTATACAATCTTAAACTAAAAGTAAAACTCATAACAAAATTGCATAGACCCGAAGGTTGGGTCATCACTTATATTATTCAACATCGCTTTCACTGAAGTGGTTGTAAGACCATCCAGGATGGATTCCATCTTCTCTACTTAAATCACTGATAAAGTTATAAGAGTATAGGGTAAGTCCATCCGTGATGGCACCCAAAATCACATCAAAGAACAATTACATTGCATTTAGAAACATTGCTGAGGAAATGGCTATAAATACCATGCAAGGTAAACCCTAGGGGTTTATTTTGTTTACAAATGCTTGTAATCAAAATGGAGAACTTATATTAGATGTGGTTGTGGCTACCAGTCTTGCCCCCACGCTCATACCCAACATTACCTATAACCAACGACTAATGGCATTAGTTAGTGTATAGATTGAAACCTTAAAAATAAAAATAATTTTAATAAAGGGTTTGAGTAGAGACTTACATGGGCGTTTAAAAACGTAGTGTTGGGATGAGGTGACCTTGTTGCCTCCTTCTCCAGCGCCCTCCATGTAATATCCCGAATTTTGACCTTAACTATGATCGGCATGAGTCCCATTGCACATGAGTTACTTTGATGTTTATGTTTGTATATTGGGAGAAGGTCCCACTACACATGATTTATGGTGATTAGTTAGATATATTTGGCATAAGACGAAGCATATATTTTATTACCATATATGCGATTGTATATATTGGGCATGGACTGGGATGGATAAAGATTGTACGATATAATGATATATTATGTGATTTACCTTAATGCATGTACTGAGATGATTATTGTGATAAAATGTTGAGAATATTGAATGCATTCATTGAGTTCTATAATGTGTTGGGAAAAAACCTGAAGCACATGAGTAATGAGATTTTGTGTTTAGCACAAGCTCTTGAGCACATGAGTGATTGGATTTTGTGTTGAGCACAATCTCTGGAGCACATGAGTTATGTGATTTTGTGTTGAGCATAAGCTCTAAAACACGTAAATTATAAGAATTGGAAGTGTTGGGCATAAGGCTTGGAGCATTCCAAATTGATGTTGAGCATAAGCTTTGAAGCACCGTATCCTTGGCTAGTATATCCCTAGGTGTATTATACAAGTACATTCAAGCACTTTTGTTGAGCGAGAGGCTTTGGAATTGCACTAAGTGTAACTCCTAGTTTTTAGCGTTGAGCTTGTGATCTAAATAGCGCCAGGAGTTACTTAAATTAATTGTGTTGAGTGAGAATGACTATCAAAAGCACTGATCTTATTCTTACTTATTTTTAAGTTGATTAAATGAAATTTTGAATTTCTACTTCTCATCAAGTACTGAAGAACTACCATGATACACGAGGTAATCCAACATTCAAGGAGGTTTAGAGCTTCTTAACTTAGTTGACCAATCCTACCTAAGGACTTGATAAAAGAAATAGTATAAAGCTAATAAGAGCATCAAGTAAATGAGATAATGTTACATGATGCATAATTAAATGATTGAAACAATAATATATATAGTTCATATGTATTATAAATAAATAAAATAAGTATATATACTAAATATAAAAAAAATAAGGATAACTATCAATAACGAAAAAAGAGTCTATGTATTTATTATTTACTAAAATAATTAAATAAATATTTAATCCTAAAAGAGTCAAATTAGGAACTATTAAAAGAGTTTCTAAATCAAGCAAACTAATTATTAAATCCACACAAATCAATTAAAGATTATTTTCAAGAAAATAATGGATTCTTGATCTAACTGTAGTTTTAAAACAACTACCCATTTTCCTAAATATTGTCTATAAAGACCCAATCCAAGGAAAGGCTTAGGGAGTTGGTCATTATTATCTTTCGTAAGAAATTTTGGAGAGAAATTTTCCAAAAGCAAGCAATCTGATACAGAACCTGATATTCCAAATAAGAGGAGCCTCACCTTTAGGAGCTCTAGACTACTTTCATGTTGGAACCAGCTCGGGGGGATCCATATTAGAACCATGAACGGTTCCAGATCATGGTTGGGAGGAATGTGGTAGTTCCCAAGTTATTTGGTTAACATATCTAAGGTCACAGGTAACTTTTTTTTTATTAATTCTTTGTTTTTAAGCGTGCATGGCTTGTGTCAGTAAACAAATTGAATAGTTGCAGGTATGCGGATTCTACTTTTTTTAAAACTTCTATAAATCATGTTTATAGATTTTTACTTATAATATTTATGCTCTAGATTAAAGAGATGCAAATTTTACTTCCCAATTATTTATATGTTTCAGGTTGTATTTATTGTGTAAAGTAAAACTCATATTTTAAATTCTAGGTAGAATTGTAGGGTTAAACAGTTATCAGAGTTATATGTATTTAGTTCATAAATTTATTGTAGAGTTTGTAATCTAGATTCAAACCCTAGTTGCTAGTTAAAAAATAAAAACTAAAACCTAAGTCACAACCTAGGTCACGTATTAAAAATAAACTAGGGATTAACAAATCTAGATAAGTAGACCTAATGTTAAACAAACTCACTTATTCATAAACTAAACATTATTTTAACTCTTCACAAACATTAAAATAAATATTAAATAATAATTACAAACATAATTATAAACAAACAGTCTAGAGATCGAATCCCCTAAATTACCAACTCAAAACCTTAAATATAATCATGGTGCTGGCATATTGAATATTGCTAGCAAACACACCATCTCAATACATAATTACTCATAAAAATATTACAAATAAATCAAACGGGACATTATAAATACGTTGTAAACTAATTTATAAAACAAATATCCAAAAATACCAAAGGCATGAAGGCCGAGAGACTATCCACATTTTCCAAATCATACTATTAAATACCAACACTTATAAACATTATTTAAACTAGTTCCTAGCAATCGAATCCTGTAAGGATTGGATGGCGACCATTTATTTTCCAAACAAAGTCTATCCGTGAAACCTGTCTAATAAATGATAGTAAAACAAATAAAATCCAAAATAAGCAGATTCCATCCCCAAATGCATTGAATTGATGGAATTCCAAGAAATAAACACAATAATCACCACTTAAAAACAAATTAACAAAACAAAGGATTACAACCTTTAACACAGTCAAAGTATATACGAACCCAGGATAGAATCCTATAAATGCAAATCTAAAATAATCAACACATTATAGGATGTGTTATTCACACATGGTTTCGCCCTTATAGGCTGCCCACAATTTATTAAAACACCACATATAAACCACAGAATAGAGCTACGCTCTTTCCCTACAAACGAATACACAAACACAACTTGTACCATAAAAGTTAAACTACATCTACACAAGTTGCGTTACAAACACAAGGCCCAGGCTAAGTGCTTACGATTGCTTGTGGAAGATGACCTAATCGTAAACAATCAGAGCTAAAATCTTATCAACGAAATGCATCCATTAAAACAACATGTTTTCACCATTCATATCCTTTATCAAGCCATGGCATCACATGTGCCATTGCAGAGAAATGGTACTTTTAACATTTAAAGAAGCACATTACAAATTACAGAGCTATTTACAAAACACAATGAAAATCACATTAAGAGTTATTTCAAAACCAAATCCATTTCATAGTAAATAGTAAACCAAACACACAGAGTCGAGTCTCTTTTAACTAGTCGAATTATCGAAATCTCAAATTATAGAGCCATGCAAAGGCATTTACATAGTTTCATTTACATAATTCCCAAACAATACAAATAAACTGAACACCCAACCAAATAGCGAGTGGCTTAAAACCAAAAATCTCCCAGACCAAGTTTCGAAACCCTTTTGATAAACATAGCAAGTGCAACTTTTGGGTATAGGCCCATTTCCTTTCGTGGGGCTTACCAGGGATAGTTCCATAGGAAACCCAACACATTTTCCTTCCCAAAATGCAAAGTACCCATGCCATCCTCACCTGCAACAACGAAAGATAATCTTGGATTAGAAGTATGCAAAAGGACTATAAACCAAACTAAAAATCAAAGGTGAATTCACACGGATAGAGGCATACCTTCCAACGTGCTCAAGGAAACCAAGTTTCTCTTCATGGATGCGCAACTCCCATATGGAGCGTGAGACCTCCCTACAAAACCAAATGCATACCAAATAAATGACTTTGAAACCCTAACATAGTGCATAAGGAAGGCAACTTGCAAAAAACAGGGCGCATTCAATGCGACAACTTGGCCTCCACCTCCATGCAAATCGAAACCCATAAGTCTATAGTGTGGTGTCACAATTCTTACCACCATATTAAACTCCATCACCATAATTTGTAAATCCCTCTCATTTTGCGAATTGCTTAGTATTTACCCTAGTTTTGAGCGCATAACATATGCCATAACATAAACCCCTCCACTTTAAAGTTTAAGCATAAAAGTTTTATAAACAAGGTTTTAAACCGTCACCCCATAGTTGTTACAAACATGCATGCATATAATATAATGCCTTTTTACCATAGTTATAAGGTATAGGCTCGAATTAGGAACCTTTTTCATCTTTTATCTTTTGAGCATAGGAATAGCATTGTTTAGATTCCAATAGTTGTAGATGCTAGGACTCAGTTACGTTACGTCTGCAAGCCTAGGATCATAGGAGAACTCACCTACAGAAGAATATAAAGACATGCATTAGTTCATGATGAACTAAGTAAAAACCGTAGAATAGGAACCTTACCTTTCCAAGAGGACCTTTAAGGGACAAAACCCCACCACTTCACCCATTGACATATATAGGTAAGTTAGCCTCTTCATAATGAACAATAAACAAATTAAATACACGAAGAATGAAAGTAAGGGGTAAAATAGAGTAAGTATCGACAATGTCCATAAATACGATATACAGGAAGAGTAATTTTATATGCGTATTGAAGTGTAGAACAGGAACATGTAGACATCATCATCATACAGGGAAAACACATAAGCAAATCAGCAGATAGAACTTAGGTTCAATTCTTCAAACAATTTTTTATTCTGCAGTAGAAATGAAGATGTCCTTGAGATCTAGCAATTTATTAGCCTACAATCTTTTTTATTATTATTATGGATTTTAGGGACATTACAAGTGGTATTAGAGGCCAGATTGAAACACTAAGAGTTCTAATGGGCACTACCAAATAGTCGTTGCATAAATAAACATTTCAAAACTATATTTGAATTTTGTGTTTAAACTAACATAAATTTTTTGTTACTAAATATTTTAATTGCAGGATATAAAAGAACTGTCTAGATCATGAATACAAAAGAATACAACAACCGACAAGGAAATATGAATTCCCTAACACAGGAAGAAGAATTGGTGGTAGAATTAATTTTTTATCTAATGAACACCATACCCAGTCTGCAAGGAGACTTGTAAAGCTTCAAAGATGACAATATGGATGAATGAAAAGAGCAACAAGAAATCAATGAAAATTTAGTTCAGAACATGATGGGAGGAATCCCTCATGGACATCCTACCCATTCCACCTATAAAACTAAAGAAAATAATCATCGCAAATGGGCCAGCAACCCAAGGGAAGGGGGAAAAGAAGAGAACACACACCTACGTTTCCGGAAAGAGATTATCACAATCTTTCGAGTGATAATTCACTTTCTTCTTTCCAAAATAGGAATAAAAATGATGACAACCTCAAAGGAGAATTTTGAAAGATAAAATACACAACCTATGAAGGAGAGATGAATATCGGGGAGAATGCTAAAGAGTGGATTCTAGGTATAAAAAAATACTTCAGAGTACACAACTACTCTAGTGAAATCAAATCCCATCTAGCCATCTATAATTTAAATGGAAAATCAGCTAGATGGTGGAGAGACCTAAAGCATACAAAAAATGATGAGGTAAAAGAAATAAGATGGATTAAATTTCGCATAATATTTCAGGAGAAATACATGTCTAAGCGATTCTTTGACAGGAAAGTGAAAGAATTTCATGATTTAAGGAAATGATCCATGACCATGGAAGCCTTCATTAACGGATTTTTGAATCTATTACATTACGTGCCTTACATAAAGGACGAAAAAGTGAAGATACAACAGTTTTTGGGATTTATTCCTCCTAATTTTTGAGAGAGACTTTAGTTTGACATGCCCAAAAATATGGACACTACTTTACACAAAGTTAGGCTTTGTTATGAGCATGGATAGCTAAGGCAATAAAACATTAACAAAATTCGAGATAGGTCTAGGACCTTCTCAAAAAACTGAAAACCTGGTTTTAAACTATCACCGTACAGAAAGAAGAACAACAGTTTTCCAACCAACAGAAAATTCAACAAGACAGGTACTAAGCCAAATATGTCTGCACCAGATACCCACATACTTGCAGAAAATGGAGGATCCAATGATGCCCCACTGCAAATTAAATGTTGGAAATGCCAAGGGCCCCATTATGCCAGAGATTGTACAAACAAGACTAATGGAGTCTTGCAAAATCTACATGAAGGTCAAATGGTAGAGGACATGGCTAGCACACTGAGGACCTATGCAGCACTTGATGGCTGACAAGAAGACCATCGGGTCACTATGGTTGAAATAGAAGGTAAGGTTTCAAACACTTCTATTATGATTTTGATTGATCTCGGTGCTTGCCAAAGCTATGTATCACCCAAGATTGTTGAAAAATGTAAACTAAACAAAGTAAAACATGAGAAACCATGGATGGTACAATTAGGCAGTAGTACAAAAAGAAAGGTTTCAGAACTAGTTAAAGACTGTGAGTGTTGTAGAGGACATTTCACCCTTGTAAACTAGGGTCTGGGGGTACCAACTTACTATTAGACTTGCATACAATACACTTTTATAGAAACTGGAATGAGAATAGGAAGATATCTTGGCTTACCTGTTTTATGACAGTTGATCCAAGCTTGGTATTCTCTCACTTCAATCCTCTCTAAAGCTTCTAGAGATGCTTCTCTTCACTTGCAAAGAGTCAATTCTTCAAGCAATATCTCATATATATATAAATCAGAGGTTAGATGAAAAACATATTAATAACATCATTAAACATATTCATTAAACCAATATACATGAGATAAACACAATACAAGATTGGAATAAGAATTCTCTTTATTAACAAAAGGTGAATAGGTAAGAATACAACCCAGCTTCTGACACAAGGATTCCTCTGCAACCGAGGACTTTGAGTTCCACTAGCATAACTTTTCTATCCAAAAATTCATTTGTTAGCCCCATCCCAAGGCCTCTATTTATACTTTGGGAAATAAAGAGGTTTCAAAGGTTAGGATGGTTGAGACAGTTGGGATAGTTATGGATTAGGGTCCAATTAATCTCCTCTAATATTGATTTATATTTTTTAAGGTCGAATTAAGGTATACATGAGTATTAATATAGGCAAGTCACATATTATACGTGTGTTTCTCAAAGGGAAATCATGTATGCAAGGTATAGGCAGGTTGCAATGCATATACTCACATATGATACACGACTTGTAATGCACATAGTTGCGTATGCAACCCAAAAGTCAAAATAAAAATATATAAGGCTGGTTTGAAGATAATGCATCAAAGGTCATGCACTTCTATTGTGTTTTGGCCACTTCAATCCAAATTGTCCTTTTGTGTACCGACATGATGAATGTCAGCACTCGGATGGAGAAGTGGCATTTTGGATGATAATAGATGCCCCCCTAATGCATGAGGTCAGAGGGAAGCGATGGCCGAAATACATTACAATCTTAGTATTAGAGAACTGAGAAGTCCAAGGAAGCAGAGGAAGTATCTGAAATAAATATATATTAATCTCATATACAAAATCATATCTGAGGATGCCATGTTCAATATATTAGAACACTAGCTCCTTTACAATATTTGATTACATCATATGATATGGGTATAAGACCAAGTATATAACAAAGGTGGATAGAAGCCACAATATACAATGATGAGTCTTCAAAATATGGAAGTTGTGTAAGGTGAACGTAACAAAATTTTGTGTAACTTAGGTTATAGATGTGAACCTAAGGTCTTTGTCAAAACCCAAAGGAACTAGTACAATCCAGGCCATGTGAATAGATGTGTTGAAGCCGAACATGGAAAGGATTAAATGGATTGTCAAACAATAGGTGAAACTGACAACTGAAGCAAAGGTGTTCACCAATGATGAAAGTGAATCCTAAGGTACCATCATCAAAACTTTAGGTCTTCGTCTTCAGGTAAGACTGATGAGAAACCATACTGTGATGAGGAAGACAATAAATCCCCCAATAGATCACAAAAATGACTAGGAACTGGATAAGGGAAGATAGACACAAGTAATATTAGATAGGATAATGATGGAATCAGGATAATAATGAGATGGAAGGATAAATCCTTGAACAGTGAGCATGACACAAAGGTGACTCAAGGTAACTTTTAACTTTGCATATAGGAAACTAGACTTATCTGTCATGTAGGAGACATGATTAGATTCCCCATGTCTAAAGGACAAGTGGAGGAGTAAGAAAACTCGAAGTGATAGATGCAACTGAAAGTGTACACTGAGACATGAGTATCAGAAAGTTCAAAAAGTATTATGTTTAAGAAGGACATGCTGCCACTGTTTGTAAACCAAAAAGAAAACTTATTCCTTATCTTTCTTGTTAAATTTTAATGAGTCCAGGAAAGCCAACTCAGGTCTCTCTTCATTTTTGACAAGCTTGAAGAGGGGAGAGAATAATGTTTGATAATGTCATTGATTCATGGATTTTATGAGCCCAAACTAGTATATTCTCGTTGGTGTTTTCATGTTTAGAGAGTCTGAAAAATTAGAAGAAGACTCCAGGGGGTTCCTTTTTTGTCCAATTTAGTCTCCCGAGGCCAAAAAAGTATAAAACATACCAAAGAAGAACTCTCTGAACTTCCGAAGAAGAAAAGGTGCACCTTTTCCATACTTAGTTAGGGAGGTACGAAAAAGGTTAAATTACCACCTACCCAACGCTCCTTGAAGAATAGCTTATAGCTTGAGTTTTACGAGTGTGAAGGAAAGAAGGATCACTCAGAAAGATCCACTTGGTTATGAGGCATGGGGCTTACAACAGTAAACTCGACGCTTTGTTCTTATTGTTTAACGAGCATAAAAAAGACATAAAGTACACTCGGAATATTTTTCATGTTTAGGTCCAGAGCACGAAAAAGAAAAAACTATGCTCATGTCGGGCGCTTCTTTTCTCTAAGTTTAGTCCCTCAGGTAGAAGAGTGTTAAATCTATGACTAAGAATACTCTTCTCAATTCCATAGAAAAAAGAGTGATCCTTTCTTGTGTTATTCCACATGGTCTGAGAAAGTGATAACCTACCACCAATGTGGATAACCATTCACATATTCTTAATGATCCTGAATAGACAAGTTTACTTGGCAATCAAGTCTATTTTGAGGAGTTAGACCTAGGCCTAAAGAAACTACATAAGGGCAGGGAGCCTTATAAATGGGATAACCTGTAAAAAGAGACCAAAATAAGGCTCAATTTGGCATGAAAAATAGCTAAGAAGCCCCCGCTTAACCTACGGCAAATGTGGCATGAGTACCAAAAGACAAGCAATGTGTTCTAAACTAGGGTACTCATGGAAGGAAGGCCCTATCCACGGAAGAACAATGGCATAAACAAGGTAAAAATGGTTAAAAACCATAGTCCATGGTCAAAGTAGTGATCCTAGGGTTAAGGCGAATTAGGTATAAATGCAAAAATGCATTTAAATGACCAACATTGTAATACCCCTGATTTTGACCCTGGATACATTAAAAGGTACATGATGTATATATTGTAATTAATTATGGTGTGGAGCTAAAGGAAAAAGCCCCACCATCAATTCAGTTGTGTTATGTTTTGGCAATAGGGATCGTTGCCAATGGCATATCGTGCTATGTGGCACATTATAGTTTTGGCATCATGTAAATATGCACATCAATTAAAATAAACCTATAGCCAGCTACGATGGTGCAACGTTGAATGAAAAGGGCATGATTCTTAAGGTTAAGGGGGGGTTGTCCAACCCATGGGGGTCATTGGGATTTTGGCATGTGTCGGCCACCCATTAAAATTCTCCTGTCTGTTAGTTGGGAGCAGTTATTGCTGAGTAGTGGTGGGTGTGGTAGGACTGTCAGTCCTTGCCCATGCACCCACTCCACCAGTGGACTCTCCCTCTTCACATCGTGAGGGGGGTTGAAGGGGCGGAGGGGAAAAGAAAACATTCTCTCCATTCTTTCCATGCACACTTTCCACTCCTCCACTCATAGTTTTGATTTTCCTCCCACCACGACTTGTTCTTGTTATCCTCATAGAGAGAGAGAGAGAGATTTGGTTTCCTCTCGCACCGTTGGGATTCTCCATCGTGGGTTTTGTCCGGGCCATCTCATGCAGGAAGGGGTCTGCTTTGTTCTTCCTTCTCTCGTCGATTGTTGGTCAGGGTTATGTTCTTCCTCCCCTTCCCACAGGGAATAATTTCTCTCTTCTCTCATTATCGGACTGTGTAAGCCATTCACGCTCAGGGGCTATGGTTATGTGTGTTACCCTCACAGCTAGTGGTCTGCGTACTTGTTCTCCCTTGTCCAGGATTGAGAATCGGACTTCTTTCCTACTTGGAGACTGTGTAATGTTTCCACCACTTCATGGTTGAGCTGGAACTGGGGTTTCCCCCGCTGATTTGGCAGTTTGCTGTGGTTTCCCTCCATTGTTCGTGGCTTGTTGTAGCTTTCCCCCACATTGTTTGTTGTTGTCAATGCAATCATCTTTCGGTTTCTGTCGAGTTGTTTTGGCAATGCTAGGGCCAAGAACAACTCTGAAACATCTTGTTTGACCTGAGCTGTGTTCACCTTTTCATTTGGGTTGTTACCCTGTCGTCTTTGTTTTCTTCACAGAGCTGTGAACTAATTGTTTTACTGCGGTATGCAATGGTTGGTCTTCAAATTGTTTATAGAAGGATTAGAGGCTAGGTATGCTTGAGAAACTTGGTGTTGGGAGCCACTCAGACCAAATTAGACTGCTGGCCTTCTTCTCCACAACCCTTGAAGAGTATTGGAAATGGAAGTCACGGCCTGAGGGACTGTGAAGCAGAGAAAGCACTGATTCCTATTGTTGGGTGTGTGGATGTATTAGAAGTTAGGTTAGTTCTGGTATGGGCGCCCTTAGTTCTCCATTGAGACCACCAGCTTAGCATTGAGCCTTTTCAAGCTCCTTGACGGCCTAATAAACGCATCCGTGTTGACTTGGCTGTTTTGTGTACCTTGGCTACGTGTAAGCCTGCTTTGACCCTTAATCCTTGAGGAATCATGCCTAGCTCATGGGTGGTAGTGTTGCTGAGAGATTGATGAGCATGCTGGCCTATGGTTGGGTGGAACGTTGCAACGACATAGCTGGTTGCGGGACGAGTCCTTTTTAAGATGAGTATTCTTAACTATTGTGTCTCTACATTTACATTACTGAATAATGAATATGATGAACATGTGGTCTGCTTGAATGAATGTATGTTTGCTTCCATTATGCATGTGAAGGTTTATATGTCTTAGCATGTTTTATGTTTTAAGTATTTATTTCAGCACTATATTTCTGTTCATCTTCATGGGGCTATTTGCCCGTATGTTTGGTGATAGTAGCGTCCTCTTCATCGGTCAGAGGGTCGGGGACGTGACAGTATGGTATCAGTGCTAAAGGTTGCAGCATGGGCCTGATGGGCCATGAAAGGTCAGCTAGTAGAGGAAAGTTTCCTTCTGCCCAACAGAAAATAGAAGAAAATCTATGCATGACAAGAGAATTTTGGAAAATTTCTCCAAGTGTTGGGATCATCGGATCATCAGAGGACTGAGTCTGAAGACCCGCCGATGTATCGGATCACCTAAGTAGAAGGCCCTCTAATACAGGCCACCAGCAGATGGTGAAAGGAGAGGAAACTTCCATCGAAAGTCATCAGTGGAAGACCGCCGAAATGGCGGTGCAAAGTAGTTGATGGAATATCCAAAGGAGCATCGCGGGAAAATGACAAAGAGAAAGAAAGACTTTTCAAATTTTTTTTCTAAGTGTTGGCCATCAGCGATCAATGAAACTTAGTTGTAGGGATCACCAAAATAGAAGCAATGAGTAGTTGTTTGGGCAGCCAATGCCGTTGGTAGAGAAAAGACGAAGGAAGGAAAGATTTGTAAAATTCATCTAAATGTCGAATTCATCGGCCTTTGGTGGAAGTCAGACGATGGAATTGCTGATGAACATTGGAAAGGTCTAGCTGTTTGTGTGCCTACCATTGCAGCTAGCTAGTGGACTATCCTTTCAATGGATAGAGTCCCCGACCACCGATGCTGCAATAGATAGATGTTCCGATAGCCGTTGCGGCGAAAAACTGAAGTGATAAAACCATTGGCGACCGGCGATGATTAAAGAGTTAGATTGCCAATACTTATTTGATGGCTTATCCATAACGTCAGAGAATAGATAGTGAAGGCACTGAAACAATGGCAAAAAATAGAAGACGGTTGAGCCGATGAAGTGGCGGACAGATGGTTAAGGAAGAAATTTCAGAAAAATTTTCTAAGTATGGGAATTGTCGGTCGTCGACGAAACTTAGTGGATACGAGAGCCGCAATTTTGGAGGATATTAGTCGAAGACTGCCGAAATGCCGGATCAAGGTAGTTGAGGAAACCTCTGATATTTTGACCTTCAGCGTCGGCAAAGTTTAGTTGTTCGGACCGCCGATGCCGTTGGCGGAAATTAGTTGTTGGGTTCACCGACATGGAAGGAAGAGGAAAATTTTCAGAGTTTTGTTAAAGTATTGGAAACCATCAGCCATTGGAAAAATTTAGACAATGAGACTGCTGATGGATGTCATCAAAGGATTATAGATGATTATATCAGAAAATGTTGAAGATTCATTGGCCGTCGTTGCGAAAGCATAGATAACTAGTCGCCCGATGCACAGTGCACCTGACCACTGATGCGAAGGTTAGTTGGTTTCCTCGCTGATGCGGTAAGGCTTAATGGTCCTCATCGTCGATAGAGTTCAGAGTGTTAGACCCCATCACAGCAGAGGGAATTAGGAAAATGAGACACCAATGAGCCGCAGAGAAAGTTAGTGGATCTGGTCACTGAAACACTGGAAGGTTAGATGATTACAGACCCGATGAATAGTCCTTGGCATTGTCGATGCCGTCCGGAAGGCCTACTTAAAAAAAATATAGTCAAGAAGACTGTCGATACAAGAAAAAATCATAGATGATAGGGCCACCAATGAGTGTTGGAGTAGTGTAGTCATCTTGGCCGTCGAAGAATCGGAAGACTAGTCCACTAAGGATCCAAAACATCGGAAACTTAGTTGGGAAGGGACCCAATAGGGAGAAAGAAAATTGGGTTTTTCCAGTGGAATTTTTAGCAGTTCCATATAGTGTTCCAGTGGGTTTTGCAGTGAATTTCTCATTGGGTTTTCCATCATTTTCAGAGCTGAAAAAGAAGAAAAATCCAGGTGGCTGAAGTTCACATTTCAGACCAAAATTTAGTGGTGTGTTTTGCCATCATTTTTGAAATGATGTGGTTTTCACACCCAAGGTTAGAATGAAGCATGCGGATAGGCGTTGGAAAGCTTATCCAGTAGGGAATAAGGGAGAGTCACCAGAATTTGAGTGTGGAGCAGCAAAGTTCTAGTGATTTCTTCAAAGAGAAATGTGTTGCTGTCAATATGGGAAAATCCAAGAATTGCATGCCTAGAGGTAGCAAGACCATGAAGTAAAACCAGCTGTTGTGTGGAAAAGGAGTTCCATGCAGGGATGAGGGACTTGAAAAGGGAAACTTCCTTAAACTCTATCTTGTTAATTATGATTCCAAGTTTTACATGAAATGTATGCAGATATGCCTTACATGCATAAGATATTACATGCTGGTAAGAATAGTAAGAATTATACATTTATAATGAGCTACTGATGATAATTATTGCATTGGTATTGACATTAGTGGAACAACCAAAGACAACATGGACATGGTTGAGTATGTTGCTGATGCTGATGAATGTGACCAGCAACCCTATGAAGAAAGGGATAAGGCAACAGGTCCAGAATCAAAAGTTGGTGACCAAATTCTGCAATCTCCTGCAAAGGACCAACCAAACCGGTAATGTCAAGGGTGTAAGTAGGACCCATGAAGGTAAGAGTTTAATTATGACAATTGCATGGAGTGGTAAAGGTAAGAGATCTCATACCATGTGGGTATTTGAATTTTATACTGCATTCATATAGAAATATGGTATGCCTATATTATGTTGCTATGATCTTAGTAGCCTGAAGAAAGTAAGCACTGATGATATTGATTATAGTAATGCATCCTATATGAAGTAGTCATGGTTAGGCCATGCATGATATGTTCGAATGCATAGTATTCCTGAATCAATGCAAGGTAGCATTGAGTGGATATGCATTAAAAGATTTCATAAATCTTGTAGTTATGCATTGAATGGATGCATATGAAGGGTGCGAGTAAATGGTTACCTAAGTATGGGTGCAAATGTTGTGATTCATTGCATGAATGCATTAAGATAGCACATGTGATATTATGAATAACTAATGGCTGAAATGATGAATTGATGACAATTCTGGAACCATTTCAAGAGCTGTTATGAATGCAGGATAGTAATTACGTGCATGAAGAAGGTAGCCATGATTGACTGGCTATCGAAAATGCTCTATGGAAGGGCAAGGTGGTACAAATGATATGCTTGTGAAGTAAGGAGTATCTAAATGTTTCATTTAAATTACATGAATGATGTGACTATACCTTGTAATCTAAAGTATGATAATGATTGCATGAAGTAAATGAGTTTTGGTAATATTGATGTGATTAACAGCTAGATGTATTGGAATTTAATAAATTCTGAAAATGCTTTAGTGATTGTTGCAGCAATGAAAAGGTTATATGCATCAAGACTTACCAAGTGTTTGGCTAATTGAAGTTCATGTTTCAGGTAGATTGCTTGGAGCATGGCAATGAAAGTAAGACCATGACAAATGCCGGAATCTACCATGTGAAAGAGCCAAACCTTATGAGAAGAGTCTGATGGCTGTGAAAATAGTTTGTATGCATAATTGGTTGTTAAATTTGAATTGTGAATTTAAGATTTAAGAAATTGCTGAAAACTACTAATCACTATTGGCTTGCATAAGATTGTGTCAGGAGGACGCATTGTAAGTGGTTTTTCATGTTAGGATAGGGTATACACTGCAGGAAGAACATGTGTGATGGCATGCAGAAGCCAAACTTCATGGGAAGGTTTTCCCTTATCTTGGAAATGGGTTTCAGGTGAAACTCCATTGGACATTTTGGGAATGTCTCATCTGCACTACATGTTTGGTAAGAAACATGAGTGAGATCATATAGGTTATGTGAGTAAGACATGTGTGGATACGAAGTGTAAAGAGGAATTGGGATGGAAAACCGAGGGACTGTTAACTTAGATAAGGGAGCCCCCATTCCTCCTTAATGAAGGAATATTGCATCGGCAAATGGATAAGTGTTCTGTAACCCTAGCTAAGAATATGCATGTCAAATTGTTGAATTCAATATGCAGAACATGTTTTGATTTTATTTCCATTATGACCGATTGCTTGAGTATGAATAGGGCCTACATTGCACACAACAGAAAAGGGTGCACACTTTTCTGATGTCAGATCATGAAAGGATTTTTCAATATTGATTACACCCTGGGGAGTGGACACACTCCTGGTGTCTCAATACTTGATAGAGAATGATATGAAACATGATTACGCTTTTTAGAGCAATAACACTAAAAAATATGCTTATATTGTATGTGCTATCAGGCTAAACAGATGTAGTCTGGTATTGTACATTGAATGGATAATGGCTTGAGCTTATCCTACCTCCTACTAAAGAGCATAGAGAGGGAGACATTCCTGAGGGACTATCAACTCAAAGAAGGGAGTGGTCTCTTGTGTGATATGGGGTAGTGGAATTAGAGCTCACTACCGGAAATGAGAGATTCTTGAGGGATTGTCAACTCAGAGAAGGGAGTGTTCTCTTGTGTTGATATAAGTGCATGTGTTATTGTTGATGGCCTGATAAACCCAATGGTGTTGGCTTGGCTGATGATTGGTTGTTGATATAAGTGTAGGTGATTGTTGACGGTCTGATAAACCCAACTGAAGGTTGGCTTGACTGTTCCTAATATATATATGTATATATATAAGGATGTTGTGAAGAAACCTACATGCTGACCTAACATCCAAGTCCATAGGCGATCCCAAGGCTTGCAAAGTGAAGCAGGATCCTGTGGATCAATGAGGAAATGCACAATATAGATAAGTATTGGATTATTTTGCAAATTCCCGCTTAAAGAATATACATGTGTATATGATTTGGTTATGATGTTTTAAGCTCTTGTTTTAGAGATAAAAATAGAGGAGAATAAACTAAACATGTGAATCCATTAAATGTTTGAATATAGGTATCACTGGGAGCGAGGACTATGAGAGCATCTTGGGGGTGCATGAGGACATGTGACTGTCCTGAAGAGCTTAGAATGAGCAGTAATGAAAAAGGTGCTAGTGAGACTGTGAAGGTCCTAGTAGCCGAGACAAACCATGTGGGGAGGCTCCATGGTTGAGAGGTCTGAAATAGACCAGAGACACTAAGTGTCATGACCAGGAGGGATTGGTCCAGCATTCACAGGGAAGTGAAAGAGGCTGAGAGCATAAAAATCCACAGCGGTGGTGTGGGTTCTAGGATAGAACAAAACAAAGAGGGAAAAAACTCTTGCTGCTCTCTCTTGCCTTTTGATTATATATATATATTCATTGTGAAAACAAAAGATTGTTGAATGCATGTATGACTGAAAATGGAATGTGTGTATTTGCTTAAAGTAAATTGTGAATGCTGGAATGGTTAATTCTCTACCCAAGAATGGACATGAATGAGCTCATGTGCCTGTTGGGAAGGCATGAAAAATATGAAAAATATGTGACTTGGAATGTCATGCTAATTGGGAAATAAATTGACTGATTCTAATGCCTATATTATGCTTGGTCTAACAGAATCTCAATGATGCATTTCATAGGTGAGAAAAGTGAATCCCGGTGTGCACATTGATCATGGCAGCAGACCAAAAGCTGTTGGACTTGGCTGGAAGTCTCCTTCACATGATTTCCAGGACCCAAGAGAATCTTGGAGAGATGCTCAAGATATAGAAAAGGCAGAATGAGATGAACCACCAGATTTTGCAAGACTCTATTGGTTTGCAAAAGGAGGTAAAAATACTTTTGGGAGCAATCCATAAAGGCAAGGAAAGTGGATCAATGATGGGACATACGTCCAAGTGATCCATTAAGAAACAGTCCAAGCATGAAGACTCAAAGGAAATTGAGCAGGTAAAGATGAGGCAGCCAGCGAAATGTTGGAAATGTGGAGGACATCATTTATGCCGGGACCACCCAGCAAGGGAACATAAAGAGGGTAGAAGCCACAAAGTTCCTAGACTTGGGAATGAGCTGAAAGCTAACAAGCTCATGGAAGCTGAGGGGATTGGTCCTGAAATTTCAAAGTAAATAAATGAACGTGGGACAGATCTACAAAATTTTGAAATTTTGGATGTACAAATTGTATATGTATTCCTATGTATTGGAACACCGAGGACGGTGTTATTCCAAGGGGGAGGGGATTGTAATACCTTCGGTTTTGACCCCGGATGCTTTAAAAGGTACATGATGTATATATTGTAATTAATCGTGGTGTGGAGCTAAAAGAAAAATCCCCACCATCGATTTGGTTGTGTTATGTTTCGACAATAGGGATCGTTGTCGATGGCATATCGTGCTATCCATCACATTATAGTTTTGGCATCATGTAAATATGCACATCAATTAAAATAAACCTAGAGCCAGCTACGACGGTGCAACGTTGAATGAAAAGGGAATGATTTCTAAGGTTAAGGGGGGGTTTTCAACCCGTGGGGGCCATTGGGAGTTTGCATGTGTCGTCCACCCATTAAAATTCTCCTATCTGTTAGTTGGGAGTAGTTATTGCTGTCATGTTCCCATTTTGACAGCACCATGAAGTAGATCGAACCCCATGGATCCTAGTGACAGATTGAATTAAATAATTAATAAGGGGTTAAGATGAGACAATTAATTAATTAAGTGTGTGCATTTAATTTTATCCATAGTTGCTACCCACTTGGAATAAATAATTATGGAGCATTTAACGTTATTGCTGCAATTAATATTTTTATTAATTATGCAATTAAATGATAAACTTGCCAAGTCAAGTAAGCACTAGTGTCCAAAAATGTTGCCAAAAATGAGAAAAGAGGAATATTTTAGGAAAAGCAGCATAAATCCAGAAAGCAAGATAAAACATGAAAAGAAAGAAAGTATGAAAAGAATGAAAGTTTAGAAAAGAAGGAAAGTCAGAAAAAGAGGAAAAATAAGGAAAGACAAAGCAAAGAAAAGAAATGAAAGTATGTTCACTCATGGGTGACCTATTCTCACAAGTCACCAAGCCAAGTAACTTGCTCAACAGGTCAACATTAATTCTATAAAAGAAGTATTCTAGCTCCATTATTGAGTTTGGATGATTTGATATTGTGGTTATGCTATGTGAGCATACTCTCTGAGTGTTGTGCCTCAGACCATTGGGTGATGATCCCCAAATCCCTCCTCCCTTCTCTTCCATCTCCCTTTCTCTTATATTACAGGTATGGAGTGATACATTGCAGACATTGAAGTATGATCAGAGTTACTTTCAGCCTCCAACACATTCAGGTTGAGATCCAGTGAAGCCCATGCTTCACCTATGCTCACAGCCGCTTTTGTCGGTCATGTTCTGGGCCTCCTGCCCTTTTATTTTGGAGTCTCCCTGTAATGGTCAGTTTAGTATTTGATTTATGATATGTAGAAGCATATTACTCTATAATTTATATATATCAGGTCGAAACATATTTTTCATAAAGAACTTTGTCTTCAGTTTCCTCAAAAAAGCTTATTTTATCACTGTATGGGGGAAAATTGATGAATCGAAGTGCTATGAGAGATATGCAAGGTTGGGGGAATGTATGAAGAGATTTTATATGTTCTGAAGGATGTTATTTATCTCTTTAATAATTCATATGTATCTCATAAATTAAATTTACATGAATTAACTACTTAAATCTAGACCCTAGCTAGATTGCTAGCTTTCAATGACTAGTCTTGTCAAATTTGATGTAAAATGCGTTCTGATAACTCAAAATGAGCCTCGTTTATTCCTGTGGGTCACTGATAGACTCACCTTCCATTAAATACCTCCATAAATATTTTTATTTGGGTATGTAATGCATTTTTGGATCCTCCACTGCATTGGATTTAACTAGGCCAAAACTGTCGAAAAAACCAACATTTCTTCGAAACTACTCAGAAATTTCCATAAATTATGAAAAATATCCAAAAATATTTATTATGTTAAATTAATTATGTAACAACCCTCTGCAAGTTTTCAGAAGCCCCTGGTTGAAACAGACCGAACTACTCTTCCTAGTTTCACGGTTTGACTTCCCAGAAGCGTGGTAGTAGGTTTCCGTGGAGCAGACTCTGAACCCTAAATGGAATCAGATATAAATGTGTTAGGGAAGAGGAAATTATATGTCTGAAATATCTTTGGTTTCTTCCCACTGCTCACTCCTTTTGCTTGCAAAATTTCCCAGAAGAAATCCCTGATTTGCCCAGTCCGAGAAGGCTTTGTGTGAATTAATTCAATTTCAGAATTTTTAATTAAAAAAAAATTGCAGCAAGTTAATATTATTATCTATACATCATTTAAGGGATATTACAATTGCTGAGTAGTGGTGGGTGTGGCAGGACTGTCAGTCCTTTCTCACACACCCACTCCACTAGTGGATTCTCCACCGTGGGTTTTGTCCGGGCCATCTTGCGCAGGCAGGGGTCTGATCTGTTCTTCCTTCTCTCACAAATTGTTTTTCAAGGTTTTGTTCCTCCTCCTGTTCCCACAGGGAATCATTTCTCCCTTCTCTCATTATCGGATTGTGTAATCCATTCATGCTCAGGGGCTATGGTTATGTGTGTTACCCTCACGACTAGTGGTCTGCGTACTTGCTCTCCCTTGTTCAGGATTGAGAATCAGACTTCTCTCCTATTTGGGGACTGTGTAATGTTGCCCCCACTTCATGGTTGAGCCAGAACTGGGGTTTTCCCCCTGATTTGGCAGTTTGATGCGGTTTCCCTCCATTCTTCGTGGCTTGTTGTAGTTTTCCCCCACGTTGTTTGTTGCTGTGAATGCAATCATATTTTGGTTTCCACTGATTTGTTTTGGCCATGCTAGGGCCAAGAACAACTCTGAAACATCTTGTTTGACTTGAGATGTGTTCACCTTTTCGTTTGGGTTTTTACACTGTTGTCTTTGTTTTCTTCATAGAGCTGTGAACTAATTGTTTTACTGCAGTATGCAGTGGGTGGTCATCGGGCTGTTTAGAGCAGGATTAGAGGCTGGGTATGCTTGAGAAACCTGGTGTTGGGAGCCACTCAGACCGAATTAGATTGCTAGCCTTCTTCTCCACAACCCTCGAAGAGTATTGGAAAGGGAAGTCATGGCCTAAGGGACTGCGAAGTAGAGAAAGGACTGATTCTTGGTGTTAGGTGTGTGGATGTATTAGAAGTTAGGTTAGTTCTGGTATGGGCACCCTTAGTTCTCCATTGAGACCACCAGCTTAGCATTGAGCCTTTCCTAGCTCCTTGATGGCCTGATAAACTCATCCATGTTGACTTGGCTATTTTGTGTACCTTGGATACGTGTAAGCCTGCTTTGACCCTTACTCCTTGAGGAATCATGCCCAACTTGAGGGTGGCATTGTTTTTGAGAGATTGATGAACACGCTGGCCTATGGTTGGGTGGAACGTTGCAGCGACGTAGCTGGTTGCGGTACGAGTCCTTTTTAAGATGAGTATTCTTAACTATTTTGTCTCTGCATTTATATTACTGAATAATGAATATGATGAACACGTGGTATGCTTGAATGATTGTATGTTTGCTTCCACTATGCATGTGAAGGCTTATATGTCTTAGCATGTTTTATGTTTTAAGTATTTATTTCAGCACTATATTCCTATTCATCTTCATGGGGCTATTTTCCCGTATGTTTGGTGATAGTAGCATCCTCTTCGCCAGTCAGAGGGTCGAGGACGTGACAAACATCCTATCCTATATGAGTGAAAAACAACTTTGAGTAACAATGAACTTGTTGCATTAGGAAAAAATAGCATGGCATTAGTTTGATTTTTGATAGAAATGAAAACTATAGGTTAAAAAACCCATATTTTGAAATTATTTCTATAAATAGTTCAAAAATAGAAATCAAAATCACCATTTCATATTTTTACCCAATATAGGCAATTTTTAACTCTAAATTCAATCACTCAGTGTGGAAAAACCAGTGAATGAATTTCAAATCCGCAAGAGCCGGGTAATTTAGCTCTTCGTGCTCTTCCATTTCATCCATTCAAATTTTCAATTTTATTGAAAATTTCAATGTTTTAAGCCAATTTTAGGGAGGCCGCATTGTATACGCGGGTATGCAACTTACATAGTCATGTACACATGTTTTATATGCGACTTTCCTAAAGGAAACATGCATATGATACGTGACATGTCCAAAGGACAGTCACGTATATTGCACGACATATAAAAAGTATACCTAAGGCCAAAATCAAGGTTTTTTAATAAGTTTTAATGTTTGATGGTGGCTTCATGGACAGGATAAAACATGGTGTTGGAGTGGAGGGAAAGGGAACAAGAAACTATGGACCAAGATGCACTCTGAAGTGCCCCCATGGTGCAAGCATTGCGGTAAAGTGGGTTGCTAAAGTTCTTTTGTACCTCACCTATGCGATCCAATGTTTTTTTGTTGGAGTTTTTGATTAACTATTGGGATCATGATCTAGGTGCATTTGAACTACAATGTGAGATTCTAGAAATTGCACTAGAAGACATCTATTTGATTGCAAGTTTGTCACTATGGAGAACACCTGTCAACCTGGAGGGTACCGGAATACGCGGTGACCTTCTAAGTGTTCTGGACTACATCAATACTTACTGCACGCCCAGTACTCAAAAAAGAGGTACTTGCATCCCTATTGCACATATTCGTAGATTTCCATTACAAGTGTTGGTAAGCATAGTAGTGAGGGTTGCAAGATCATCATCCATCCATATTTCTAATCAGAACCATATGAGGATTGTTGTGGAGTGCCTAGAGGGAGCTGTATTTGAATGGTGCTCGAGAGCAATCCCTACAATGAAGAAGAAACTCCTTGACTGCAAGAGAGGCTGACATAAGAACTTTGGCTATTCTAGTATATTGGTGTCCTTTTTATTTGAGAGAGTGCCTACTCTCATCCCTGCATTACCTCTATGGGATTTCTTTCCCCATCTGCCTAGACTGAGTAGGTGGGGAGAAATTTTCCTTCGCCATGGCAGCGGTGGATCGGTTCAAAGTGTTTGTGACAATGATTTCTACCTATGGTGGGAATGGGAGCTACCAGCATTGGAGTAGTTTCCATATGCTGGTATGGATTTCTGTGGTGACAATGACCTTTTCCTTCCTCCTAGAGGAGCATGGGGAGCATTAGGTATTTTTTTTATTTCAAGTATTTAATTTTTTATGAATTTTTAATCATAAAAGATATATACATACGTATAAGAGTTTTTAATCCTTTTAATGTTGAAAATGCAGATATTTGACCAGTTCTCCCTGATGGGAATCCTTGTATGTATGTACGACTAGTGGCAGGAGAGGATCAAGGTTTGATCAGGGTTCTTGAGGGGAAGCTGGCCATGCTTACCCAAAGAGTCCCTACTTTACGCATTGAGTGGATCCCTGCCATTATGCAGGAACTAGTAGTTGGTATTCCACCCACCTGGATATGCCTTATGAGGAGGGTAGCCAAGGTGGTCCTTGTTTACATAGAGGCTGCGGAGATTGTTGCAGCTGAAGAAGTTGAGGAGGATTGGGAACAGGGTGGTCAGGGTGATCAGGGTGACTAGGGTGGTCAGGATGACCAAGGTGGTCAAGATTAGACCTATTAGCATTTTATGGATTACGATCCAATTTTTGTATATTTATATAGCTATGAATGGATCTAAGGATTAAGAACTCGACCTATCTATATGGACATATATTCACACACACACACACACACACACACACACACATATATATTTGTCTGTTTATTTACATGTGTTTTATAATGTATCTATTGTGTATTTTTATGAAGTATGTGTTAAGTGCCAATCCAAAATATAATTTGCATATGCATCGGTTAATGAATTTTGATTTCTTGGAATATGATTAAATGTGATAAAATCAAAATTTCTTCCCAATAACCTAACTTGCATGAACTGATGTAATACAATAGGGTTTTGCACATGATAAGCTCGATTGAGATGGGAAACCACCAGTTGAGAGTCAAATATGACCTCTAGCTGGGTGATACCATGTGATAAGGCATCCCATAAAAGATCAATGACGGCTTTGTATTTGGCCACATTATTGGTAGAAGGACCTAGGAAAGCACCTCCAGAGGCAACTAGCTGTCATGAAAGTGAGTAAATAACCCATGCAGCTGAATCCAGGTTGCAAGTGTGATGACTAGTGCCATTTGTAGAACCTACGAACCACTCGGAAGACATCTGTAGCAACCAACATATGGTATAAGAACACAAGCCGACGACCTATTGTACATAAAGTTACATACAATAAAATACAAGAAAAAGTGCTAAGCCTAAGCATAGTACTTATTTAGGTAGAGGCCATTTCTAGGATTAGGAAGCTTATTCCCCTCGAAATTAGTTAATTCATATGCACCTTTCTTCAAACATTTTGACACGACATAGGGCCCTAACCACATAGACCTAAATTTCTCTACCCCCAGGGGTTTTTTGTCTTGGTCCCAGAGAAAGACCAACTCCCCTTTAGAAAAAACCCTAGGTTTGACTGACTTATCATGTTGATTTTTCACCATATTTTTATGAGCCTCATTTGCAGTCAATGCATCTCTATGTTGCTCATCTCGATGTTCTAAGTGTAACAAATGTTCCTCTGGCTCAGTGGTATCAAGTAACACATGAATGGCAATTTTTAAAGACGGTATTTCGCATTCAACCGGGGTTACTACTTCCTCCCCGTGAATGAGTTGGAAAGGAGATAACCCCATGGCATTTTTTACATTGGTTCGATAAGACCAAAGTGCAGGATACATCATGATGTGACAATTTGACTGGGCTGCATTAATAGTACGCTTGAGAATAATCTTCAAGGTCTTATTGACTTGCTCGACTTGACCATTCACTTGTGGGTAGAAATAAGATGAATGTTCTTCTTTAAACCCCTAATGTAGTGGTCAATTTGGTCATCATGTTATTTTGGAAGTGACTTCTTGTTGGGTGTGTTCTACCATCTTAAATACACCTAATATTTAATTATCGACCGGGGTTGGTAGGCTTAGAGTTGCTACAAAATATATGCAAAGGTAGAGGGATTCCTAGGGCGTTGTAGAAAAACTTTAATAAACAAAAGATTGAAAAATATTTCAAAATGAAAAACCGAGTCAATCTCCTAAAAATTTAATTATTAATGTGATTAAAGCAAAACATCATACTAGGATAATATCAGACTACTCATTAATTAACTCTTCTTCTTCTTAATCTAAGAATGGGAAAAATTTCATAAACAACTTCAAAAACTGAGAAAGGTCTAATTTATGAATAAGTAGAAAAAATAAATAAAGAAGCAAGTAGAAAACTTAATTAAGAAGACTTCTCTAATTCTCTAACCTATGAGCATTTTCAGTAAACATACAATTCAAGAAATAAACCATATGCTAGTATCAATCTACAAAGTATTGATGTATTTTCTTGAAATTAACATGTCCAACCCTAAGTTCAATATAAACAACGATGAATTAAACTAAAACAAAGATACAATTATCAAATATTACAGCGACGATAAATGAGGAAAACAAAGACAAAAGAAGCAAATGAAATCATAATTCAAAAACATGCTTTGATTGAAAAGAAATACAAAAAGGGCTCTTAATAAGTATTTAAAAACAATCTAACCTAAGGTCCTAGAGGCTAATGTAACTATTACCTAATTACCAAAACGTAACAGAATTCAAAAAGCCAAAGAAATAAAACTGAAAACAGGTTAAAAATAAACTAAGAACACTAAAGGTCAGATGGAAGGCTAAACAGTAGTCTAGAAGGAAGGTCCGAATGATAGTCCAAACACATAGTCCGAATGAGAGGCTGTATACAGAGAATAATAAAAATAGACCTAAATGATTTAATTATGAGTTGATTTTGTGCATATGAAAACTAAATGCATAAAGGACAAAATTTAAACTTAATTAATTGTGATAATCAAAAGGGATTACTAATCTATGGGTATGAAGAGATTATTTCTATTATAAAATAAAGCAAATTGAAACATAGCTGAACTAATTTATAGTTTAGACAAAAAGCAGCAAAACTAATCTCTAACTATAAATTATACCTAAGACTAACATAATATTAAGCACTAACTTGAAAGGAAAGCTAAGAAGGAAACTGGAAATAAGTTGTACATGACCGGTCATTTTAATTCTATAAACGAGAACTACATTAACAACATAGTGTGAATTATATTAGCTACGGAAAATACATGTTACAGAGAACATAGAAACAAATATAAACAAATTAAAAATAAAACTACTTATATGTGATGAAGAGATAACAAAAACTCATACGGAAATAGAAACCATGAATTGTCAAGGGGCCCTCTCAGAAATCATGGGTAATGCCTTGTGAATGATTTCACTCACAGTCATAAACAACAAGCCGTAGAGCTTCTATTAAAAGGAAGGAACATAGTTAGAATCTTCTTCTCCCAAAAGAGACTAACCATATACCTAATGGATGGATTACTCCTCTATCTCTGTGTGGAGGTGTTTATATACACACTGTTTTCAAGAGATTGAGCTAGTTGACCCTTTAGTGGTCGACTGCTCTTCTAAATTTAGTCAATCATAAAAATCAATAATTGTTCACAGGCTAGCACATGAGCATTTTCCTCCTTTAGCGTGATTGTGACATCTTCAGCATGTATCTACTCCTTCTTTCGCATGGCTGGTGGAGTGTTAGTTGGGAACATGAAATGTACATGATGGGTCTTCTAGAACACAAGTCCTTCATTAGTGTGAACAGACTTCAAATGTGGCGCATGGACTAGCGACATGGTGGTGAACAAGAGTAGCGTGAGGGCGATTTTCCAGAACGTAGGTCGTTCATCGTTTTAAATGCGTAGACTGGTGGCGAGTTTGGAAGAGGCCATAGATGATTCTACAACAAGAGTGCACCTTCTTTAAATGGATGGGCAGTGAGTAGCTTGTTGTTAGGTGAAATCAATGCATCAACGATCCTTTTAAACTATTGATCATGTTATCATATAGGCATGTGGTCAACAAAATGGTTTGTAGACTTCTTCAACGTTTAATGCCTGATATTAAATGTTAACAGCGTGCATCCTGATTAGCAAGATCGACACTGATTGCGCAGATCGGGCTGAATGGTAAGCTGAATGCGTTTTGTTTATAAATTCACCCAAACATACTACATAACCTGCAAACAAATACACATATTAATTAATATATCGAATATGATTTAAATAATATAGATTTGAGTTAATAAAATCATAAAAATTATGATATTAGTAACCAAAGTTGGATAATCATTAAATTTGTTCTTACCTTGTGCTAAATAACGATCTGCATGACATAAAATACATGAAAGATAATAAAATATGTATTTAAATGTGTTATTTTACTGCAAAAAATGATAACAAAATGAGGCTCAACATTCCCCCAAACCGGAGAAATGCCAGGTCCCACTGAGCAAAGAAAAAGATAAGAGATCATATTGTTAAAGTGAACTTTGAAATGTGAGCTAGCAACAGTCATATGCATGAATGAGTGAGTTCATAAAGTTTATAATTAGTTCAACCATGTCCAAAGTAAAACTTTGGACAAGTTGAACATATCACACAAAAGGTATAAAATTAGTCATTTGATAGTTTACATGAATGATTGAGTAAAAGGATATGGTTACTAATAGTGAAATGATAACTAAAAAAACTTTTAAGTTCAAAGCATTCTTATGGAGGTAAACACTATTTTCCAAAAACAAAATTTGGTTAGCAAATTCTAGTCATAAGTGCTATAATATCTTGTATTTCATTTGGATTATCCTTCGATCCCTCATATAGTCCTCCATATTGATCTTCTGCAAAAATATACTTCATGCTATAACCAAGTTCCATTGCTAATTTATCCTGAAAAACACTTATCATTTTATCAAAGAAAATAGATCTGCCATAAAGAATGAAAATAAAAACAGTCTAATTTTTTTAAAAATAGTCTAATATTTCCTAATCCTCCCCCCAAACCAAAAGTATGGCATGTCCTCAAGCCATGAGAAAGAACATTCGATTGTTCCATATAAAAAGAGAGCTATTATGCTGTTTTATTATTTTGTAAAAAGAAAAACTAACTAGTAAATGGAAATGATTCAAATATGTATATTCATGAAAAATATAACAATGCTTAGAAAGACCACTTAAATGTTGATAAGAGAATTGAAAACATGACAGAGGAAAAGCTAGTCATTCGTGCCTTATTTTAAAGATATCTTGTCATCATAAGATATTTTGAGTTTACCTCAGAGTGTGTGAGATTTTATAGCCATGGGTCCCATTTCTAGGATAATGACATCCTAGGTATTTGTTGAATTGGATGGCTAGGTCCAATCCCAACTTACAGTGATTCTCAAATGACATTAAAAAAAATTGACCTTAAAATAAAAATTGAAAATTTTTCTTCATATTTATCATTATTCTCTGAATCATGTGCATAGTAGTGCATTAATCAGATCTATTTTACCTGATATTGCCCCACTACCAGCAGACCTGTTCAGTACCTCGACGGGTTTATCTTGGTACCATGCAAGCATAGTCCCACTGTCGGCAAGCCTGTTCAGTACCCAGATGGGTTTACTTGCATTTATCGTGTTAGATTTTTATCATTCAAGCTAGCATTATCTTAGGATCTTTTATTGAGAGAATAAGAAACACATCAATCAAACATAAGAGACAATGGACACAAATTTTTTCCTTGGGGAAACCATAAAGGAGAAAACCCCACAACTTCCCCATAGATAGAATGAGAACAAAAAGAAAAACCCCAAAAATAGTAAGATGATCTCCCGATAGCAGTAGTCTATCTCTCTCTCTCTCTCTCTCTCTCTCTCTCTCTCTCTCTCTCTCTCTCTCTCTCTCTCTCTCTTGTCCCAGCAACTTTTTCTCTCTCAGTTATGCGCTAAAATTGGGTCTGAGTGAATGTGTAATAAATAGAGAGGCTCACTCTTTATTTATACTAATTCCCTACTTGACAATAACTCACTGGGGCTGGCTTCTCTAGGAGAGTCTAATAACCCTAGGGCCCCACAACTATGGGGACTTTAACCCTTGATCAATAGGAGGGTTACCCACAATGACTTTACATGACTTATTTACATTATTGAATCTCCTGATAGGAACATCGGGGGATGACATGACTCAAATACATTACAGACACTTCCCAGAATAAACATCCGGGTACAATACGTAAGATATACAAGTGAATACATTCTGAAGTTACAAATACATCAACACTCCATCTTAACTAGGAAGGTATTCTCTCAACACAATTTATCAGCACAAGTATTCTTCTATGTATCATCTGGATTATATTCATCTTCAAGTCATCTTCATCACTCGATCTGGATCATCACTCGATCCAGATCATTACTAGATCATCGTCACTGGATCTAGATCATCACTAGATCATCACTGCTGGATCATCACTGGTCATCATCACAGGTGCTATCTCTTGATTCTTCTCGTCATAGGAAGTTCTACAGAGCCAACCCTTTCTCATGCTGGTTGTAGGCCTAGCCTCCAAGTAGGTCTTCATCTTCTTCAGTACTTATATTTGACCCAGTTAGAAAGGCTCGCTTAGCACTTACATCTGACCATGGGATGAACACATTAACCATTTCAGAAAGGCACGCCCAACACTCACATCTGACCATGGGATGAACACATAAACCATGTCAAAAATCCCAGCACTTATATATTACCATGGGATGAACACATCAACCATGTAAGAAGGGCTCAACACTTATATCTTACCATGGGATGAACACATCAACCATGTAAGAAGGGCTTAGCACTTATATATGACCATGGGATGAACACATAAACCATGTCAGAAGGGCTCCACACTTATATATGACCATGGGATGAATACATCAACCATGTCAGAAGGGATCTGCACTTATATCTAATCATGTGGAATGAACACATCCCACAGTCACATCAGAATGGCCCTCAGTCCCAGACTGAAATTCCTGGTAACTGACCAGGTGCCTCCATTCTCCCATAGAATGACCTCACAGCACTTAATTTGAGCTTCAGTCCCAGACTGAAATTCCTGGTAACTGACCAGGTGCCTCCATTCTCCTAGAGAATTGCCTCTCAGCACTTAAGCTGAGCTTTAGTCCCAAACTAAAATTCCTGGTAATTGACTAGGTGCTTCCATTCTCCCAGAGAATGGCCTCTCAACACTTAGGCTGAGCTTCAGTCCTAGACTGAAATTCCTGGTAACTGACCAGGTTCCTCCATTCTCTCGGAGAATGGCCTTCAGCACTTATATCTGATCATGTGGGAACACATCCCACAGCCACCTCAGAATGGCTTAGCACTTACATCTGACCATGGAAGGAACCAATCCTCTCACCATGTCATAATGGCTCATGAACTCATCACTTCCCCTTGGTGAGAACCTTGACCTGGAGAACACCAAGCTTCTCCTTGAAGTACTTAAACTTCACTCTGGCCAATGGCTTAGCCAACACATCAGCTATATGTTCGTCCGTTGCAACATACTGGAGCTTCACTACTACTCTCTGCACCATATCCCTAATATAGTGATATTTGATCTCAATATGCTTCAACTTGTCATGGAACACTGGGTTCTTAGACAACTTCACACAACTATGGTTGTCACAATATATACAAGTAGTATCCAACTGGAGATCAAATAAATTAGATAGTAGCTTCCTTAGCCATATTGCCTCACAACTAGCTGAACAAGCTGCGACATACTCTGCTTTAGCCGTATTCAGTGCCACACAAGACTATTTCCTACTAAACCAAGATATCACACCTGATCCCATACTGAACTAGCACCCTAAAGTGCTCTTTCTATCGATGGCACTGCCTACCCAATCTGAATCACATAACCTTCTAGGTTAATATTCTGATCATCCTTATACTTGAGCCCATAATCAACTATAACCTTTAGGTACCTTAGAATATGCTTTGCAGTAATCAAGTGAACATGTCTCGGATCTGTCAGGAACTGGCTCAAGGTGTTCACAGCAAAGCAAATATATGGTCTCATATTTGTCAGGTACATGAAGAACCCAATCATATGACAATACATCATGGCATCAACCAACTCAGATGAAGCATCACTCAATAGCTTCAGGTTTGATGCCATAGGTGTGGTCATGGGCTTGCATTCTATCATCCCAAACGTCTTCGGGATCTCTACTGCATACTTCCCTTGTTCGAGGAAGATTCCATCCGCATTCTGCCACACCTCCATGCCTAGAAAATAGTGCATCATACCCAAGCCTTTCATTTCAAACTCAACAGCAATATTCCTCTTCATATCAGAAATCAACCCATCCATACCTGTTACAAACAGATCATCTACATACAGGAGGAGTATTATTGGGTTACCATCTTCAACCTTGTAGTAAAGGTTGGAATCTGCTTTACTTTTGGTAAAGCCCAAATTAGATAGAAAGCTATCAATTCTTCTGTACCATGTCCTGGGTTCCTGTTTCAAATTGTATAGGGATTTCTTCAATTTACACACATGAGTCTCCCTGTCATGTGTCTCAAAAATGGGTGGCTTCTCCACATACACTTCCTATTCCACTACACCATTAAATAAAGTAGTCTTGACATCCATCTAGTGTATCTTCAATTCCATCACTGCAGCTAGAGCAAGTACTAATCTGAAGGAAGTGTATCTGGACACAAGTGCCAAATTTTCTTCATAATCTATTCCTTCTTTCTGGGAGAAGCCACGAGTCACAAATCTTGCTTTATATTTCTCTATGTTGTCATCTGCAATATGGTTGATCATGTAGATCCATTTGGAGGTTACAATAGACTTCCCTTCTGGTCTTGGGACAATATCCTAGACATCATTCTTCATGATCGATTGATACTCTTCGATCATAGCATCCTTCCATTCTTTCCTTTCCGCTGCTTCTTCATAGTTGGAAGGTTCTTTATCGATGAAGTCACATAATAAGGCTACATAACCGGAGTAGGACCTGGTTGTTTTCCTTTCTCTATGATTTTATTATGGATCCCCATATCTTTCTCAACCTTGGATAGATCCTCGTACCCAAGAATGTTTCCTCTTGTGCGGATTCTTCTCCTGAGGTGGATCTACACGTTCTTGATGTTCTTCTATTTCTTGATCTTCTTATTGAATTTCTTCATTTATGGTTGTGTCATGAATTCTGGGTACTTCTGTTTCTTCAGGTTCTTTAGCAGGTCTCTTTCTAGATTTGTTGTAAGCTGAGTCTTCATCAATGTTACATCCCTGCTGATGTCGATCTTCTTGAATCCTGGGAAGTATATTCTGTAAGCCTTCGAGCTTTCAAAGTATCCCACAAATACACCCTTCCTTCATGAAGGATCTAACTTTGTCCTCTTTTCTTTCGGAATGTGTATGTACACTTGACAATTGAATATTCTGAGATGGCTCACTTATGGTTTCTTCCCAAAAAATACTTATTCAAGTGTCTTGTTCTCGAGTACTCTGTGTGGAGTATGGTTCTATACATACACCATTTTTCTAGCAGCTTCTGCCCATAGATGCATGGGAATATCTTGATCATGAAGCATATCCCTTGCAGATTCCATGATCGTTCTATTCTTTCTTTCTGCAACACCATTCTATTGTGGATTATATGGATTGGTTAACTCCCTCTTAATCCCTGAATCTTTTCATAATTCTTTGAATTCATTTGATGTGAATTCTCTACCATTATCTGATCAAAAGGCCTTGACCTTCTTTTTTGTGTGGTTCTCGATCAAGGCTTTGAATTCCTTGAACTTGCTGAATACTTCATCTTTTTTTTTTAAGAAGTATATCCATGTCTTCCTATAAAAATCATCAATAAAAGAAACATAGTATACATACCCGCTTAATGAACTGGATGACATCATACCGCATACATCGGAGTGGATTATTTCCAATATTCCTTTTTCCTTGCTCTCGCTACTTGGAAATGTCTTCTTTGTATTCTTTCTTTTCACACATCCTTTGCAGACACCATCATGTTTTGTCTGAATTTTTGGAAGTCCTTCAACAACTTTTCTCACAAGTGGTAGTGCTATGTAGTGCACATGTGCAAGCCTTCTATGCCAAAGTTCATTTGGCTCTACTGAGTCATGGACCAAGGCTTTTTCTGTTGATGTAATTGTAACTTCGGAATGTATTCACTTGTATTTCTTATCTATTGTAACCCGATGTTCATTCTGGGATGTATTTTAATGTATTTGAGTCATGTCATACCCCGATGTTTATTTTGGGAAGTTTCTATAATGAGAAAGTCATGTAAGGTCATTGTGGGTAACCCTCCTATTGGTCAAGGGTTAAAGTCCCCACAGTTGTGGGGCCCTTGGGTTATTAGACTATCCTAGTGAATTCGACCCTAGGTGAGTCATTGTAAGTCGAGGCAATAGTTCCCACCATTGTGTTACCCTCCTATTGGTCGGAGGAGGTAAAGTCCCCACAAGTGGTGGGGCACTAGGGTTATTAGACACTCCTAGAGATGTCGGCTCTAGTAAGTAATTGTTAAGTGAGGCTGACATGTTGGAGTGCACTTTAAGTGAACGGAAGAATATAAATAGAGAGTGAGAGCCTCTCTATTTATCACTTGCAACATACATCACTCACTCACTCAAGTGTGGCACCTAAGTGAGGAAGGAAATACACTGGGACTAGACAAGAAGAAGACTACTGCTGTCGGGAGTGCATCTTGCCATTTTCTGGTTTTACCATTTTGTGCTGATTCTATCTTTGAGGAAGTTGCAGGGTTTTCTCCTTTATGGTTTCCCTGAGGAAAACTCTTTGTGGCTCTTGTCTCTTGTGATGTGCTTATGTTTTATTGTTGTGCTTGTTATTCTCTCAGTGAAAAGATCCTAAGATCATAATGCTAGCTTATATGATGAAAAACTAACATGTTCTGGATGGACCTTTAATTTGTATAGACCTCCTTCTTGTTCCCTAATCACTACTGCATCATCAATAGTCTTTCCCTTTGGCCACATGAGAAATTTACCATCTACAAATGCAACCCTCATTCCTTTTTCATCTAATTCAGATGTGGAGAGGAGGTTGTTCTTTTTGCTTACATGTGTGATGTTTCCCGTGAGAGAGAAAATCAAAACATATTCTTCACCACTTGAAGAGTCATCACTTTCTTGATTTATTCTCTTTTTGGAAGGTTCATCATCTTCTGAAGCATGAGCATGATGTCTTCTCTTGTTTCCTTTCTTCTTGAGAGAGCCATTTTTGTTCTTAGGACAATATCTAGCATAGTGTCCTTTTTCATTACATGTAAAGCATCTGAATTTAGGTAGATTCTTGTTGGATCTTCTAGGATGAAAATGCTTACCTTGGTGATGATTTGTTTTTCTCTTCTTGGATTGTACTGTGAGAGCTTGATCTTCACTTCCCATCTTTTCTTCTCAAGCTGCTATTCAAGCTTCTTCTTGTGAGCATTCTTCCCATAGTCTGCTGAACTTGACTAGATTATTTCTAGCACAGATCCCTTGAATGAAAGAGTCCCATATCCTAGGGAGACCATTCAAGGTGGTCACCATAATTTCTACATTCTCTACTTCTTCATCCACCACTTTAAGCTATTCCTTGATCTGAGAGACCCTTGTAAAGTAAGACTAGATGGTTTCCGCATTCTGGATCTTTACATTCTTTAATTGGTTTCTTAGAGTCATCTTTCGGTTTATGTTCTTTCCTTCAAACAGTTTGGTCAAGGAATCAAACATAGCTTTAGGTGTCTTTAGGGAGGACACTTGTGGTATGAGGTGATCCTTTATTGAATCAGCAATAATCCTCTTAGCCATGACAAATTTCTTCTTGTGTAAGGCCTTATCCTCATCTCCCTCTGGAACTAGAACCTGTTCATTGATGTAAGCGTCCAACTCATTTTGTTCCAGGACCAGGGACATCCTATACTTCTAGGTTCAGAAAATATCAAACCCCTCAAGCTTTTCATCAAGCTTGGTATGATGAGACATCTTAACAGATAACCTCAAATGGAAATGAAAAATATTTAGATCTTACTAGGTGAAGATGTCAGAACTGGATCCGAAGCTGAATTTCTGCAGAGTTGGTTCAAGAGAAGATTAGGGTTTGACTTTCCTGGAGTTCTTCCCAGCCAAAATTTTTATCTTGATCTCTAAAATTTGATTTTGAGGAGGAGATCAATCTAGGCCTAGGCTCACTCAAAAATTCCACTTCTGTGGAAAGCCCTAATTTCTGGTAGTAGTGTCAGGTCAAAAACTGAAAATGCTTAGAATCAAATTCTGCTTCGACAGAAAGATGTGCCCTAGAGAGGAGAGTTAGCCCAGCCTTATTTTGCTGAAAATATGTGGAGAGAGAACCAAAAAGTAGGAATCCCTAGTTTCCGCAGCTGCACAGTTTCTTCTTCTCAGGTTAGCTTTGATACCATGTTATATTTTTATCATTCAAGCTCTCATTATCTTAGGATCTTTTACTGAGAGAATAACAAGCATAGCAATCAAAAATAAGAGACAATGAACACAAAGTTTTCCCTCAAGGAAATCATAAAGGATAAAACCCCACAAATTCCTCAGAGATAGAATCAACACCAAAAGCAAAACCCCAAAAACAATAAGATGATCTCTTGACAGCAGTAGTCTCTCTCTCTCTTGTCCCAACAACTTCTTGTCTCTCAGTTATGCACTACAACTAAGTGTTAGTGAATGTGTAATAAATAGAGAGGCTCAATCTCTATTTATACTAATTCTTGACTTGAAAATAACTCACTAGGGACAACTTCTCTAGGAGAGTCTAATAGCCCTAGGGCCCCACAACTGTGGGGACTTTAACCCTTGATCACTAGGAGGGTTACCCACAATGACTTTACATGATGTGTTTACATTATTGAATCTCTCGATAAGAACATCAGGGCATGACATGACTTAAATACATTACAGACACTTTCTGGAATAAACATTGGGGTACAATACATAATATATACAAGTGAATACATTTCGAAGTTACAAATAAATCAACATATCGAGCTTCTTTGTTTTAAGTTTTCACTTAGCATTGACTCGCTTCCAGCAGGCCTGTTCATTACCCCGATGGGTTTGCCTTGTATAATGATATTAAGTATATGGAAGTCGATTGGAACTAGAGCGTGCTAAGCCCTGCTAAAACACATAATTCAATTTGCAAAAATAAACTTACAAATACTTTTCATACTGGCCTTAATAATAAATTATGTCAAAAGAGAATAACTTAAAGATGTTCTTTGAACTTACAATCCTTCTTCTTTTTGAAAGATAAATAATGTTCCCCAAAGGAAAAAATTCCACCTACTATCGAGTTATCACACAAAGATACTTTAAGAGACAATTTTTGATAACAAGTATAGGATAAACTTGTAATCCATAGGTATAAGATGAGATTCGAAAAATATAATAATGAGAGTAAGTCTTATCATGCAACTGTTTAAAATAGAAAATCAGAAATATACATGTCTAAATCAAAATACCAAAAATATCTGAATCATATAAGGAACGGTTAAGAATGATGTACACAGAATTGCTATAAGCTGTAATTTTTAAGAAAGGTTTAAGATATCTTATGATCATAAATTGTCTTTCAAATAATACTCCATGAGCCGCTTATAGATAAAATTCTTATAATCAGAATGCAAAAGCACTTGTTAGATGATTCATATTTATTTATAAAAACATATATAACATTATGGAAAGAAAAAGAATCACCTATAGTAACTCTTATTTATTTAATAAGACAAAAAATTATTTACATAATATCCTATTCTACTAAAAACAAAGAAAACAATTCAAGTATATGAATTCTTCCATTGTAACCATGTTCGAAGCAAAATTAGAAATATACCTTTATCCACATACAAGAAAAATATTACAATGATTACCAAGATATGAAGAATCAAACGAGCTGTTTGATTTAGCAGCAATACCAAGATATGAAGAATCAAACAAGCTGTTTGATTTAGCAGCAATAAACATTGAAGAGTATGGTACCGTGGCTTGGTTCCCTCTTGGAACCATATTTCAATGTGACTTATGTATTCTATGTTTTCTTCTTCGTTTGTTATGTCATGAGACCTTTCATTGAACTCTAGGATGTATAAAGAATCTAAGTTTGGTGACGGGGAATATCTAGGTTCTAATGTCCCTCCCTCGTCGAATGAGAGGCATTCCAAGTTGATCTTGTCTTCTTGTGGAAAAGGCCAAGTATAAACTGCACTTTCTTTCGTAGTTTCTACAATCCCTTGATCTATAACCTCTCCAAATATTGTATGAATTTCTTGCAATAATGTTGGTGAGGTAGGTAAGGTGGGTAAATGTTGCAGTTCAACACTGTAAGCATATTGTACTGCTTTATTATTGTTAGAATGTGGACTGGATTGAACAGTAATATGCGTAGGGCATAGAGGAGGTTTATGAGAAGGTGATTGTGGAAGGTGTAATTGATTAGCTTGTGTGGTTGATCTTTCCTGGAAAATGGGATATTGTTGAAAATATTGTAGAACATGAAGTGTTGCATAATAAGAGAGAGTATCCCTATGATAATCAGATGGGACATAAAGTCTTTGTGAACAATGTTGACAGGGGTTAAGATGAGGCTGAGAAGAGGGTATATTTTTACTAATCTTGAATTTTCCTCTTGAATACCTTCTACATAATTCACAAACATTATCATATGATAACTGAAATACATCACTTGTTCCCATCAAACTTAAAATTCCTAAATATTCACTTTTTATTCCTTTAAGTAAAAGTATTTTCAAGGTTGAAGTAGGGTTTTTCCGGAAATTCTGCAGTAGACATTTTTAGTCGACGTTTCGATTCTGAATCGGGAACCATCATGATGATGGTTACCGATTCGGAATCGAAACGTCAACTAAAAATGTCTACTACGGAATTTCCCAAAAAACCCTACAACATAACTCACCACATAAACTTACAAACTGAAATATTTTCAAGGTATCCTCCTTGACTGTCTTAGTTTTTATATTTCAAGGTTGTATCGAAATCGTTCGAAATAATTTTCCAAAGTTTCTTCTTCTCCCTGTGTTATTTCAAATATGTCCTCATTGACCCTACAATAATCTTGGTATCTTTTCAAGAACATATGTTTCATGTCTTCCCATGTTTGAATGCAATTCCCACCTAGGCTCATGAACCATTGGAGGGTTGCTCCTTTCAAAGTAAGAGGGAAAAAATTCATATTTTGAACATTATATGCTCTACAGAGTATTTCCAATTGAAATAAAAATTCATCGGGGTCTTCATTCTCTAGTCCATGAAAATTTGGAAAAATGGATGGGGGAATGTACTGTATTTGTGCCACTCCTCCTGAATCTCTAATAGGGAATTCAAAGGTAACAACTTCTTCATCCTTCTTTCCTACCATATCTTCCCACAATATAAATATTTTTTCATGTGTTTCCCTTTTCAAATGTTACTGTTGTTTTGTTAGCAGGATGGGTGGTACTTACAATACCACTAAGTGATTTAATTGTAAAATAAGTCCTACACTCACATATGAGTAAATTGTATAAAATTAAATTACCTAAAGGAACATGTACATCAAATTGAACTAAAAAAAGAGTTAACTATCTATGTCTATGAAAAGAAAAATACACTTACGGGAAATAAATCAAACTTTGCATAAAGTAAATACACTTGTGCGAAAAAGGAACAACAAGGATTTGGGGAGACCCACTAAAGTGGATGCGTTAGGATGTCACACTATGGAAATTCCGTAGTGAAGTCAGATTTGCATCTTACCATTCCCCCTTCCCCTTGTTGTGTAATGTAAAGGAAACCTATATATCCTTATCTATCTAGACTTTGTTCATGAAAAACTAAACTAAAGGAAAACCTTGACTACTGCTACTGCTTGGTTTGAGGGTGCCTGTTATAACACATGCGCAAGTTCTTACCTCTAGTCTTACTGCTCCCCCGCCACCAACCTATCACTAAAATTCATAAGAAAAATTTATTTTTTCTACCTTACAAAACAACTCCCCGGCAACAACGCCAAATTTTGGGTGTGTTATACTATCTTAAATACACCTAATATTTAATTATTGACTGGGATTGGTAGGCTTAGAGTTGCTACAAAATATATGCGAAGGTAGAGGGATTCCTATGGTGTTGTAGAAATACTTTAATAAACAAAATATTGAAAAATATTTCAAAATGAAAAACCGAATCAAACTCCTAAAAATTTAATTATTAATGTGATTAAAGGAAAACATCATACTAGGATAATATCAAACTACTCATTAATTAACTCTTCTTCTTCTTAATCTAAGAATGGGAAAACTTTCATAAACAACTTCAGAAACTAAGAAAGGTCTAATGTATGAATAAGTAGAAAAAATAAATAAAGAAGCAAGTAGAAAACTTAATTAAGAAGACTTCTCTAATTCTCTAACCTATAAGCATTTTTAGTAAACATACAATTCAAGAAATAAACCCTATGCTAGTATCAATCTACAAAGTATTGATGTATTTTCTCGAAATTAACATGTCTAACCCTAAGTTCAATGTAAAAAACGATGAATCAAACTAAACCAAAGATACAATTATTAAATATTGCAACGATGATAAATGAGGAAATCAAAGACAAAAGAAGAAAATCAAATCATAATTCAAAAACATGCTTTGATTGAAAAGAAATACAAAAAGGCCTCTTAATAAGTACTTAAAAATAATCTAACCGTTCCAAGAGGCTGATGTAACTATTACCTAATTACCAAAACATAACAGAATTCAGAAAGCCAAATAAATAAAACTGAAAACAGGTTAAAAATAAACTAAGAACACTAAAGGTCGAATGGAAGGCTGGATAACCGTATGGAAGGAAGGTCTAAATGATAGTCCAAACACACAGTCTGAATGATAGGCTGTATATAGAGAATAATAAAAATAGAACTAAATGATTTAATTATCAGTTGATTTTGTGCATATGAAAAGAAAATGCATAAAGGATAGAATTTAAACATAATTAATTGCTATAATCAAAAGGGATTACTAATCTATGGGTATAAAGAGATTACTTCTATTATGAAATAAAGCAAACTGAAACATAGCTGAACTAATTTACAGTTTAGACAAAAAGAAGCAAAACTAATCTCTAACTATAAATTATACCTAAGACTGGCATAATACTAAGCACTAACTTGAAAGGAAAGCTAAAAAGGAAACTGGAAATAAAATGTACGTGACCAGTCATTTTAATTCTATAAATGAGAACTACATTAACAACACAGCGTGAATTATATTAACTATGAAAAATACATGTTACAAATAACAGAGAAACAAATATAAACAAATTTAAAATAAAACTACTTATCTGTGATGAAGAGATAACAAAAACTCATACCGAAATAGAAACCATGAATTGTTGAAGGGGCCCTCTCAGCAATCATGGGTAATTCCTGGTGAATGCTTTCACACAGTCATAAACAACAAGGCATAGAGATTCTATTAAAAATAAGGAACATAGTTACAATCTTCTTCTCACAAAACAGACTAACTATCTACCTAATGGATTGACCAACTCTATCTGTGTCTGTGGAGTTGTTTATATACACACTGTTTTCAAGAGATTGAGCATGTAGACCCTTTAGTGGTTGACTGCTCTTCTAAATTTAGTCAATCATAAAAGGAAATAGTTGTTCACAGGCCAGCGCATGAGCATCTTCCTCCTTTAGTGTGATTGTGGCATCTTTATCATGTATCTACTCCTTTTGCGTGGCTAGTGGAGTGGTGTTGGGCACATGAAATGTACACGATGGTTCTTCCAGAACATAGGTCTTTCATCAGTGTGAACAGACTTTAGATGTGGCACACAGACTGGTGACATGGTGGTGAACAAGAGTAGTGTGAGGGTGATTTTCTAGAATGCAGGTCGTTCATCGTTTTAAATGCATAAACTAGTGGTGAGTTTGGAAGAGGCCATGAACGATTCTAGAACAAGAGTGCATCTTATTTAAATGCATGGTCAGTGAGAAGCTTGGTGTTAGGTGAAATCAACGCACTGGCAATCCTTTTTTAACTAATAATCATGTTATTAGCTGGGCACGTGGTCAACAAAATGGTTTGTAGACTTCTTCAACATTTAATGCCTGATATTGGATGTTAACAGTGCGCAACCTGATTAGCAAGCTGGACGACGAGCTGCATGATGAGCTAGACACTGACTGTGTAGATCAGGATGAATGGTAAGTTGAATGTGTTTTGTTTGTAAATTCACCCAAACATACTGCATAACCTGCAAACAAATAGACATATTAATTAATATATTGAATATGATTTAAATAATATAGATTTGAGTTAATAAAATCATAAAAATGATATTAATAACCAAAGTTGGATAATCATTAAATTTGTTCTTACCTTGTGCTGAATAACGATCTACATGACATAAAATACACGAAAGATAATAAAATATGTATTTAAATGTGTTATTTTAATGCCAAAAATGATAACAAAATGAGGCTCAACACTACCATGGTAAGTGAAAATCTCTTTAGGAATACCAAAACGTGCGATAATTTGGTTGAAAAGGAAAAAAACTGTAGTTTCCCCGTCAGTCTTATAGGTGGGCATTGCCTCTTCCCACTTTGTGACTCTAATCCATAGAAACAATGATGTATTTTTTCCCCTTGATCGAAATTGGGTTGCACTTCACGTAATCTATCCCGCACTTGGTGAAGGGGCCCACTAAAATGACCGGGAATAATGGAGCAGGATGCGATCGTATCTTTCTGGTGTAAATCTGACAAGGATGACAGCGCTTCACGACTTCCACATAATCTTTAATTATCGTGGGACAAAATTAACCAGCACATAAGATATTCTAGGCCATTGCTAACCCAGATAAATGACCCCCACATGCTTCGCTATGGGCATCATTTAGGACAATCTCAGCCTCTTCATGGGTGAGGCACCGACACAAAACAAAGTCTACCCCTATACGATATAAAGTATCTCCAATAATGAGGTATTCTTTCGTATGTAAGCGTAATTTGCGTCGTTCTTCCTGCAAAAAGGTTGCAGGACACTTCAGAGTCTGGAGATAGACAAATATATCTCCATACCAAAGGTCAAAAGTGGAAATCAAGAAAATATGCTCATCTAGGAATGAGTCTTCTTCAATGGGTACATCTTCTTCAACAGGAAATTCTGCAATAAGCTCTGCAAAAACCAAGGTTTTTTTGGATTTGGCTAATTGAAAATTGAAGTCAAAATCCTGGAAAATTACTATCCATTTGTTGAATTTGCCTCCAAATATACGTCGAGACAAGACATATTGGAAAGGATTAACATCTACCACTACTGTCATAGTCCTCAGTAAGATGTAGTGATGTAACCTCTGAACAGCATACACAGCTGCTAACACCAACTTTTCGACGTGGGATTACCTAAGTTCAGGACTAGATAAAGCACGACTAAGATAGTAGACTACATGCTCTTGGAGCTCAACATCTTCCTAGACTAGCACTATCCCTTTGGTCGACTCGGATGCGGCTAGATACAATATAAAATCACAAGAGTAATCTAGCGGACGCAATAATGGTGCCAACAATGAAGCTTTCTTTAATGCCTCGAACACAAGTTGTGTAGTTTCATCCCATACAAATGGGGTGTCCTGCTTGGCATAATTCACGATAAAACTCTGAAGAAAGTTAGACTTCCCTTGCAGGCTTTGAATTTTCCTGATGGAATGAGGAGGAGGTAGATTTACTATGGCCTCAACTTTCAAAGGATCCACCTGCATACCTTTGTTAGAAACATTGAACCCCAACCTACCTGAATCAACACAAAAAACACACTTGTGGGGAATCGAGCGTATTTTGTAATGCTTGCATCATTCAAAAATCAAATGCAAGTGATCTGGGAAATCGATCCTCTTACGAGAATGTGCTGGCAGATTATCTAGGTAGGGTTTGATAATAGAATTGATGTCATCAAAAGAAAAAATTCATTTCCCACTGAAAGGTAGCCCCTGCATTTTTCAATCCAAAAGGAATTTTCTTGTACGCAAATGTACCCCAAGGACAAATGAAAGTCATTTTATGTTGGTCTTCTGGCTTGATTTTAATCTGATTATGCCCAGAGAAACCATCCATAAATGAAAATACTTCACTCCCTGCACAAGCATCAATGATTTGATCTATGAATGGTGTGGGGTAGTTATCCTTTGGACAAGCTTTGTTTAAATCATGAAATTCAGTACAGACACGTATCATCCCTTTCATTTTATCGATAGGAACAGGTTTGGATACCCATTCTATCAAAGCTATCGGGTAAATAAAACCAGCTTTCAACAGCTTTTCAACTTCATCCTTAACAGCTGCCACTTTACGCGGATTGACAGGTCTAAGTTTTTGTTGAACTTGTTTGGCATCAAGATAGGTTCAGATTTCATGTTCGAATATCGATGGATATACACCTGGAATCTCATCATATGACCAGGAAAAAACATTGTGGAATTCCTTAAACAAGGTCATATAGATAGAAATCTCCTCCAAAGAGTAGTTTTCCCCAATATATACACTTTCCACAACATTGGGGTTCACAGAGATGTTGATAGGAATAGTAATAGAAATGTTTGCCATATTCCTCTCGGTAAAGATTCCCTCCCTTGGTAAGAGATTGATTGGTATATTAGCATTGCGTGCCACTCTCACATGGAACTCTTGATTTTCAATCTTACTTAACTCTGGAAGAAAGCAGGATCTATGATGAAGATATTCGCAGATCTTATCTCTTCCACTCATAGCTTCCAAAATGGCTTTGTTTGAAGGAAAAACCATATCTAAGCAATCATCAGTATACAAAGAGTTCTCTGCCCAAGAAGGCAAATAGGATTCTTCCGACTCCTCTGAGACTATAGGAGGAACAAAAATAGGACCAGCAATGATGTTAACGATAACTTGATAAGCTACTTCCACTTCCGATAAGGGAACTTCAGGCTCATGACGGGAAGGAAGGACCCAAGGATCCATTCTATTACCAACCGTTGCAATTGACTTCCCTACACTAGTAGAAACTAAATAATTAATCGGGGATGGGATATCGAATGTGCCCATTAATGATGAATACATTCCAGCGCCTAAGTGCTCTAAAACAGGTTTGAGCTGATCAACCAATGGAACGGTGGACTTATTAGTTTCCATGTGGCATTTCTGAGTGAAACTAAGTTGGTATACTATAACCAACTTCCCTTCGAGTGGAAACACTACCACCCGAAGAACGGCTGATGCAATAGCAGACATGGCATAAGTCCAACTTCTCCCCAGAAGCAAGTTGTAATCCAATGATGAATCTATTACCTCTACTTCAATAGACACTGCCTTCCCTGCCAAGTTTATCTCAAAAGTTGGTAGGATACCATGTGGAAAAAATGACCTTCCATCAAAAGTAGTAAGTAGGGTGTTCGATGGAACTAGCTCTGGAGATCCAAGAGCCTTCCAACTATACAAGGACATGACACATGTGGAAGCACCCTTGTCAACAACTAACCTTCCAATAGTTTTTTCACCATGGATGGCATCTATAGATAAGGCTACATGATATGGCAGGAGAATTTTGACATGAGACAAATTAAAATTCTCCATGAGGATCGATGAATCCATACTACCTAAGGCAACTAAGAGTGCATCTTGCTGGGTGGGACAACTCTATAGTACCTCCAAACATGACATCACACAAGGGGTTTAGGCTAAATATTCAACTACATAGTAATTGGCTGTAGCCCTAGCATTAGGATTATGCAATGCTTTCTTGAAGACACCTTTTGGTAACTTAGGCATAGTTTCAATAGGTTTTTCAATTGTGAGAGGGTTTGAAGTTTCACCTATATACTTACCCTTTTCAGGAGCCTCTATCTCATAGTTCTTATTTCTAGTCTAGAGTAATGTCTAGGATCGAACCATGTTGATATAATTTTGGTCAGGGGAATTAGCAGTGCCCCCTGCTACATTAGAAGCTGGAGGTAAATTCTATCCTTGATCTATAAGGGGACATTGATGGGTCAGGTGATATTCCTGGCACAACTTATAGAAAAATTTCACCTTCTTCTTCTCTTTTTTTCCCCATCAGCATTATTTGTGGGTTTTGGCTTGTTTTTGTTTCCCTCACTTTTCTTCCCCTTTTTCTTTTTCCCACCGAGCTGTTGATTTCCCTTTTGGGATGAGGGAGCAAATTTTGTTGCCTCCATTGTAGACTATTTAATGAACAAATCATTGAGTCATTTTTCCAAATATTCTACAGTGGGGGATTTAACTGAACCAACCACAACATCTGCATGGCGTCCAAGATTAGGTTTCTCAACACTATGTGTTGGCCTCATGCGTCAGGGATGATTTCCTATATAATCCTAGACTGACAGTATATTAGATCCATTTTTTGGGCCATGAGAATAGCCTCTTCCTCATTAGTTACTCCCGAATTGGATACATCCTTAGATATATGTGACAATAAGGATTTAAGGAACCATTCTAATAAAAACTCGGGAGGGATAGTGGCTTTAATGAGCCTCTTCCGCCTTCGCCACTCTTGGATGTGATCTAAAATGTGAGTGGCTTTGTCCTACCGAAAGGTGGACAATAAGTCTGTGCCGACATCATACCAAACAAGAAGTTGGAAATTGTTAAGGAACACATTATCTAAGTCCCAAAAACTACCAAACGCAACAAAGGGAAGTTCAATGTACTAATTTTTTGTGGCACTAGTCAGAGTTTTTTGGAAAAATCTCAACCGAACGATGGATTTTTCATTGAGTTGGAAGATCACCACAACTGGAAGTTGGTGATATGAGCCCCTGGGTCTTCACTAACTTTGCCTTCAAATTTCAGAATATCCGAGGGTAACTTGGTATGGATAGGTGGCCAAGTGGCATCATGTCTCACTGGGTCATTCATTCACTTGGACAAATATGGAAAATTCAAAGTTGCCAAGAAAGGAAGCTTGGGCCTAACCGAAGCTTGAAAAGTACCAGCTTGTGAAGTAAAAGGACTTGTCCCCTAGTTCCCAAATGTAAAGGTAGGGTTTCCCCCATCTATTGGTTGTGAAGCAGTCGGACTACTCTGAAAAGGATTCCACCCATAAGACAGTGTATTATTCATATGTGGTGCAATGTATGTGGTTTGAGCTGATCCAGTTGAAACTGGAGTTTGGATAACAGGAGCAGCTATCCCTCCACTAAAAAGAGAGAAAGTAGATCTCGTGAAAGGAGCCGAAACCAACATTTGAAAACCTTAACCATAAGGGTTAGTGTTTCCAAACTGCACCCCTACATAAGCAGTTGTGGGGCCTACATATGGAGTGGATGGGGGAATGTGCCCCCCATTCCAAGGAACACCCTGGCCAAATGAACAGGATCCAACAGGACCACTCTGAGTAGTGTGTGCAAAAGAAGGTGAAGCAAAAGGTACACTAGGAATCCAAGTGACCACCCCACCAGAAGTTCCTACCACATTTGTGGAAGCCGGTGGTTGAACCACCCAACTAGCTAGAGTTAAGGGAGTAGAAGGTATATTTGTTCTAGGAGTACCCACTGAGGGAGGTGGCACTCCTTTAGCTGGAATAGCTGAGATGGGGGTAGAAGGAATTTCTCCTGCACTAGACATTAGTCTACTCATAGGAACACCAATCACAGGTGAATTGAAAGGATGAACCTAGACAATCACAGGATCATTTAGGTCAGTAAGAGGTGAATTAAATTTTCTTGTAAACTCGTCAGCCTGCAAGTCTTCTATCTCTAATTCGGTTTTATCAACGTGGTTTGTCCTAATTTATGGCTCACTCAAAACTTCACTAATTCCTACCAGTATGAAAGAACCTTCTGTGTCTAATCTCAGCCTTTGATGGGGCGCTGGAGGCTCCACTATAGTAAATGAAGGAAGGTTTTGCAACCTTCTTTACCTTCTGAGAGTTTGGTCCTCCATGATTTAAAATTTCACTCAATAAAATTCACAAACCCTAATGTCGGCTAAACACAAACAAACCTCACAACAATCATTACAAAATTTCCTAAAGTCACAGCAGACACAAGGGGTAAAGATATGCTTTCCAAAAGAAAGCTGAGAGATAGTTACTTGGTGTCCTTGTAGATCTCCTTAGGCACAAGCAGAGGAATCACCCACCTCCCTCCCACACCTTCTACTAGGGTTACCTTCCAAGCTCATCCAAGGTCAACAAGAAATAACCTCTTGGTGTACCTAGGTATGAACCCTAGATGTCAAAGAGACTAAAGGCTACCTCAACTATATTGACAGTCTATGGGGACAGTTGCAAGCCTGGTTCATACGCATGGGCAGGGTAGCAAATCCTGAAACCTTGTCAACATCAGGAACCACACGAGATTGGGAGGGTGGTGTTGATAGAAGTCCCCAGATGTGCGTAAACCTTGGTCTACGCTTTGACAAGGAATCAGAGTGTTATCTCCTCAATCCAAGGCTCCATGTGGCCTCGTGCTTAACTCCCATTTGAGAGGAGCTTCCTAGATACAATCAACATAGAAGAGGGTTTACCTATCGATTGCACAACTACATCTGAATTTAAACACTTGTAGAGAGTTTAAAGTTCATGTTCCACAAGTCTATCCTAAGCTAGTTGGTTTATGGGCCTATAAAATAAAAGTTACTCATAACTTTTAAATTATATCATTCATTTTAAGGGTTGTTCTTAGTCAGAAGGTAGATGGCGTGAAATATTGTGATGTTATAGACTTTATAAGAAAAAGTAAAATGATGTATAAAGTGAATTCCAAAGCAAATTACAACTACCTAAACCAAATTTCTTTTCTTTTTGTAAATATAAGCTAATGAAATTGAAACTAAGTGTGAAAACACTAAGACTTCTTTTTATAATTTTTGAAATTTTACTTGAAAAATAATGAAAAGAAAAATGACTAAATGCAACTAAATGCAAAAGTATAAAATGTTTTTTTCTTCACTTTTTCAAATTCTTCCAAAACCACAATTCAACTAAATGCAAATTCTTTGAGCAAGTTTGAAAAAATAGAGCATATAATAAGTAAAAATAAGTATAAAGGACCCAAAATAACCAACTTCAACCAATCAAGAAGAAGACTCGAAAAAAACCTAACTTCGAGAAACTATTGAACTCGAAAAGTCCACTAGATTCACAAAATAACAAATGCCACACTAACACTACAAAATGCAGTACATAGTACAACGTATCCAAACCCCTGATCACTAAACTATGCACAAAGCATTGAACTTATCACCCAAGTAGGAGGACCAACTTCAAATCACTAGATGAAAGAAAATTCAAACAAAGAAAACTCAAAGGCTTGAAAATAAGCAAAAGGTGTGACATGTAGGAATTTAGACTCACAGTGTCATGTCAACAACAGAAGACCCCCAAACAAGCAAAAAAAATCAAACAAAATAGGGACAAGCAAACCCTACCCAAATTTTATGCTGCTACCGGATATACATGACTGTGTATGCAGGAAACCCGTGTACCATATGCGACTGTCTTATAGAGAAACCCGTGTATACAAGGTGCTATACTCAACTGTGTATAACAATAACCTGCCTATACAACTAATTCTTTTTTTCAAAAAAGAAAAAAAAGAATAGTAAAGGCTTCTAGGCACACTACACTGTGAATCAAAAATCAAGATAAAAATACCACACTCAGGATCATAACAAATATTGGTAAAGAACCTACAGGATAAACCCAAAGTAGGCTGGGCTCCCCAACGGAGTCACCAATTTTGTTGTACAGGACATTTGACCCTTATAACCTAGAGTTTGGGGTTACCAACTTAGTATTAGACTTGCAGACAATCACCTTTTATAGAAATTGGAATGATAATAGGAAGATATCTTGGCTTACCCAGTTTATGACGGTTGATCCAAGCTTGGTCTTCTCTCGCTCCAATCCTCTCTAAAAATTCTAGGGATGCTTCTCTTCACTTACAAAGAGCCAATTCTTCAAGCAATATCTCATATATATATATATATATATATATATACACACACACACATATAAGAGGTTAGATGAAAAACATATTAATAACATCATTGAACATATTCATTAAGATAATATACATGAGATAAACACAATACAAGATTGGAAGAATAATTCTCTTTATTAACAAAAGGTGAATAGGTAAGAATATAACCCAGCTTCTGACACAAGGAATCCTCTGCAACCAAGGACTTTGAGTTCTGCTGCTCCAAGACTCTGAAGGTATACCACTAGCATAAGTTTTCTCTCCAAAAATTCTTTTGTTAGCCCCATCCCAAGGCCTCTATTTATACTTTGGGAAATAGAGAGGTTTCAAAGGTTAGGATGGTTGAGACAGTTGGGATAGTTATGGATTAGGGTCCAACTAATATCCTCTAATCGTGATTTATAGTTTTTAAGGTCGAATTAAGGTATACGTGAGTATTAATATAGGAAAGCCGCATATGATACACATGTTGCTAAAAGGTAACTCGCGTATGCAATGCATACATGGGTTGCAATGCATATACTTGTGTATGATACCAGAGTTGCAATGCACATTATCGCGTATGCAACCCAAAACTCAGAATAAAAATATATAAGGCTGGTTTGAAGATAATGCATCAAAGGTCATGCACATCTATAGTGTTTTGGCCACTTCAATCCAAATTGTCCTTTTGTGTACCGACATGATGAATGTCAGCACTCGAACGAAGAAGAGCCATTTTAGCTGATAACAGTGAGGTAAACTTGAACGATTTTCCTAGTAAAATAAATTTGAATATCTTGCCCTTAGGATTGTACAATGTAGTTATTGGCAAAGACTAGTTAGAACAACACCATGTCATGCTCGATTGTCTAAAACATTCAATATTGTCTGCATATAGCCAAGGGAATCAGACAAAGATTCAAGGCTTACATAAGAAGGTTTCTGTTAAACAGATATCTGCCTTACAAGAAAAGAAGTGTATTAGGAAAGGCTACATACTTTTTACAGTAAACATCCAGGATGTAGAATCTAAGAGAGAACAACACATTGAGGACTTTCCATTTCTTGGTGACTTTAAGGATGTATTTCCCAAGGAAATACCAGGATTACCACCAAAACGGGACCTAGAATTTTCCATAGAACTGACACCAGGGTCAATACCGGTTTCCAAATCCCCATACCACATGAGTGAACTAAAATTAGTGGAGCTCAAGTTGCAGTTACAGGATTTGAATGAGAAAGGTTATATCCGACCAAGTGTCTCCCCTTGGGGAGCACCTATACTATTCGTAAATAAGAAGGACAATATGATGCGAATGTGCATCGATTACTGCCAATTTAACAAGATGACCATTAAGAACCATTACCCACTCCCTATGATGAATTGTTCGATCAAGTTGGAGGAGCAAAGATATTTTCAAAGATTGACATGTGATTGAGATGCCATCAGGTACAGATCCGTAATGAAGATATACATAAAACGACCTTTCGAACGTGATAAAACCCCTACGAGGTTATAGTAATTCATTTCAGGATGACCAATGCACCGAAAATTTTTATGTGCATGATGAAAAATATCTTCAGTAAATACCTAGATAAGTTTGTATTGGTCTAGAAAACATCCCAGTTTACCCGAAGAGTAAAGAGGAACATGAGGAGAATCTCTGCATAGTACCATGGGTGTTACGAGAACACTAGCTTTACACTAAGTTTATTAAATGTGATTTTTACAAACAACATATACAATACCTAGGTCACATCATTTTCGAGAAGGGGATAGTGTTGATGTATTTGTAACTTCAGAATGTATTCACTTGTAAATCTTATGTATTGTACCCTAATGTTCATTCTGGGAAGTATCTGTAATGTAATTGAGTCATGTCATGCCCCAATGTTCCTATCAGGAGATTCAATATGGTAAACAAGTCATGTAAATTCATTGAGGTTTACCCTCCATTGTAAGTCGAGGAAATAGTTCCCACAATTGAGTCAAGGTTAACCCTCCTTATTGATCAAGGGTGAAGTCCCCACAGTTGTTGGGCACTAGGGTTATTAGACTCTCCTAGAGAAGTCGGCCCCAGTGAGTTAATGTCAAGTCAGGTCATTAGTGCCCTAGTTGTGGTTACTCGAGCCTACATAACTGAGTTAGGATTACTCAAACCTACATAACTAGGTTAAAGGTTAAGTGAGCGAAAGAATATAAATAGAGAGTGAGAATCTCTATTTATTACACACACAGTCACTCAACTAGGGTGCATGAGTGAGAGAGAAGAAGTTGGGATTAGAGAAAGAGACAACTACCGTTGGAGATAATCTTTATGTTTTTGGGTTTTACTTTTGCTATTGGTGCTCATTCTATCTCTAAGGAAGTTGCGGGGTTTTCTCCTTTATGGTTTCCCCAAGGAAAATTATTTGTGTCTCTTGTCTCTTGTGATTATTGTTGTGCATGTTATTCTCTCAGATAAGATCCTAAGATCATATTGCTTAAATGATAAAAATATAACATGGTATCAGAGCTAACCTGAGAAGAAGACATTGTACAGCTGTAGAATCTAGGGCTTCTTACTTTTTGGGTCTCTCTCAACAATCCAGCAGCAAAAGGATGCTAGGCTAACTCTCCATCGAAAGGCGCATCTTTATGTCGAAGAAGAATTTGATTCCGAGCATTTTCAGTTTTTGGTGCACGAAATTAGATCTTTCTATAGAAGAGGAATTTTTGAGTGATCCTAGAATAGGATTTCTCTCCTCATCAAAATCGAAGTTTAGAGACCTGGTTCTATATTTTTGGTTGGGTAAAACATCAAAAAAGTCAAACCCTAGTTTGACCCTGGGCCTAAAAAACCCTAAAATACTAAAACTGATAGTTTTGGTATATTCGCTATATATCAAGATTGAAGAAGGCTTAGGTGCCAAAAATTTCACAGGTTGAAGATGAATTTCTTATGTACATTGTTTCCAAGTTTCAGCCTCAGATTCACTATATTATAGGAGATATGATTCCTCCAAGTTAGGGTTTCAACCTCTCCCAGTATTCATCCCTAAACAAGACACCTGGGGAGAATTTCTATATATCGGGCTACGAAGATCCAAATGAAATTTTTTAGGATGTTCCAAAAATTTCATGTACTTTAATTTCTGTGGTAAAATTTTCAGATCCCGAAGATGAAACAGTAACACGGGGAAGTTCGTACAACTTCGCTATGTTGAACTGTCCTAAAACAGGTCACCTTGTGAAAACTCCCATAAGTCCCAATGGTTGAAACCAATTCTGATGAAACCTATGGTGTTGGAACACAGATAGAAGAGGCTACCTCAATACAAAATTGCAGATATAGTGGAGTATTTATTTCAGAGATACTGCATACTTAGTATCAGGAATTTCTACAAAAGAAATTGGTAAACTAGGGATTCCTGTCTCGAGAGCTTCCCTCCACTTTTTTCAGAAAAGCAGTACATTGGACAAATCGCCTTGAAAAGGTATATATTTCTATCCAGTCAGAGTCTAAAATATTCCAAATTTTGAAAATTAGGATTTCTCTGACAAACCCTAGATCATCCAGCTCCGGAACCAGGATGGACACCTCAAATCGGTAATATCTAATGTTTTGCTATTTACAGTTGAGGTTCTCATTTCAAGATGACTAATCACACCAACTTGATGACAAGATTGGTGAGGCTGACAACTTCCAAGCATGGAAGTATAGGATCTCACTATTTCTTGAAGAAAATGAATTGGAACCTACATAAGTAGAGAGGTTCCAGTTCTAGAGGGAGATGAGGCGAAAAGTCTTACACAAGAAGAACTTGGTCAAGGCCAAGAAGATCATTGTTGATTCAATCATGGATCACCTTATACCACAAGTGTCTTCCCTAAATACAGTGAAAGAGATGTTTGATTCCTTGACCAAGCTATTTGAAGGGAAGAACATAAATCAGAAGATGAACTTAAGAAACCAAATGAAGAATGTGAAGATCCAGAATGTAGATACCATACAGTCAGACTTTACAAGGGTCTCTCAAATCAAAGAACAACTTGAAGCAGTAGAAGAAGAAGTGGAGAATGCAGAAGCTGCGATAACCACCTTGAATGGCCTCCCAGGATCATGGGATTCACTCATTCAAGGAATGTGTGCCAGAAGGAAGTGATTACTTTCAACAGACTCTGGGAAGAGCACACACAAGAAGAAGATAGACTCATAATAAGAGAAAAGAATATGGGAGCAATTGAAGATCAAGATTTCACGATTCAAAGAAGATACCTCAAGCGATGAGGAATATGAAGAACTCAATTATTTAAGAGCCTATTATCCATCTTGATCATTTGGTTAAAAAATGATGTTGTTATGAATGAAGAAGATGATGAGTCTCTAGAAGGAGTCTACCCATGAAACAAATAAAGATAAGTATTCAATTGTCATTTCATGATATTGTTTTGTTATGCATTTGTTTATATTCAGTTGATGTATTATGCATGATAGAATGTTTGTATTAATGACAATATACTACTAATATGCATGTGATGGGTAAGTAGCTCATGGTTCTTTACAACTCTCTATTGCTACTTATCTAGAATGAAACCTCTTTGCTGACATATTGGATCAGTGCACAATCTCAATGTTTTCCTGGTAGAGATGGAAGACATATAGAAAGTTTCCATGAGATATGGATGAATGTTGTATTGGATAAAATAGTTGCATGATCATATATTTATGCATAAGAATTTTTCCATTATGAATATGCCTTATGAAATGTTTCTAACCATACAATTGATATATTTGACTCGTGGGAAATATTGTGTACAATTGCATACAAGAAAAGAAGGACGATACTTGTTCCGAAGAACAAGTGACAACAGTTCAAGAAAGAATCCAAGATGAAGAATAATATGATGATACTTTCAAAGAAAGAAAGAGGCCTGAGAGACACTCTAGTTATGTGATATTGTTGAGCGACATCATTGATGCAGAACCTTCCAGCTATGAATAAGCAGCAAAGAAGAAAAGGAAGGAGAATACCCGTTCAAGAAGAATGATGTCTAGGATGCAGTATCGAGACTTGAAGAGAAGTTTGTGGGATACAATGCAAGATTTGTAGCACGAGGCTTCTCACAGAAAGAAGGCATAGACTATGAAGAGATATTTGAAGCCACTAGAAATACACATGACAAGTAGAATCATGTGTGCAAATGAAAGAAGGCCTTGTACAAGCTTAGAAGACACCCATGAAATAAAAAATACATGAGGAGCTTGAAGATCACCTAGAGTGATGAAGATATCAACCTTTGCTACAAGGTTGAAGATGAAAGCCTATAGAGGATGACAAGCTCACAGATGGGTGCGAGAAGAACATTTTCAAGATAGAGGATCTTGGTATCCAGTGACCCTAGATGGATACATAGAATAGCAGAGGAAGCTACTTGTCACTTCAGTATAGAATGTTTTATTGCATAGAGTACGAAAGATAGAGGGAGAATGATGCTCTGCTTCAGAGGGACTGACTGCAGAAGATCTTAAGGTTCGACATGTTACAACAGGATGGACAGATTACTGGTGACTCTAGGCTTCACCTTTGCTTCAAGTTTGAAAGCAGAAGACTAGTGATGCTCCTGTTATATGTCGATGACTTGTTCCTGACAGAAAAGAGGAACTCATTAAAGTTGCAAGAAGGAGATTTGCTGCCGAGTTCGAGATGAAGGACTTGGATATGATGCACTAATTTTTAGGCATGGAGGTGTGGAAAAATGTGGATGGAATTTCCCTTGGCCAAGGTAAGTATGTAGTAGAGATCCTGAAGAGGTTCGGGATGATGGACTGCAAGGCCATGACCACACCTATGGCATCAAACCTGAAGCTATTGAGTTTTTCTTCATTTGAATTGGTTGATGCCTTGATGTATCGTCAGATGATTTGTTCCTTGATGTACTTGACAAATACAAGACCAGATATTTGCTTTGCTGTGAACACATTGAGCCAGTTCCAAATGGATCCAAGACATGTTCACTTGATTATTGCAAAGAATGCAGTGAGGTACCTAAAGGGTACAATTGATTATGGGCTCAAGTATGGGGGGAATCAAAATATTAAACTAGAATGTTATGAGGATTTAGATTGGGAAGGAAGTGTCATTGATAGGAAGAGTACTTTAGGGTGTTGCTTCAGTATGGGATCAGGTATGATCTCTTGGTTTAGTAGGAAATAGTCTTGCGTGGCACTTAGTACAGCTGAAGTAGAGTATGTCACAGCTTGTTCAGATAGTTTTGAGGCAGTATGGATGAGGAAGCTACTATTTGATTTATTTGATCTCCAGTTGGATGCTACTTGTATATATTGTGACAACTAGAGTTGTGTGAAGTTGTCTGAGAACCCGGTGTTCCACGACAAGTTGAAGCATATCGAGATCAAATATCACTATATCAGGGATATGGTGCAGAGAGGAGTAGTGAAGCTTTAGTATGTTGCAATTGATGAAAAGATAGATGATGTGTTGACTAAGCTATTGGAAAGAGTGAAGTTGAGTACTTCAGGGAGAAGCTTGGTGTTCTCCAGATCGAGGTTCCCTCCAAGGGGAAGTGATGAATTCGTGAGCCATTCTGAGATGGTGAGAGGATTGGTTCCTTCCATGGTCAAATGTAAGTGGTGAGCCATTCTGAGGTGACTGTGGGATGTGTTCCCACATGATCAGATATAAGCGCTAGAGACCATTCTCTGGGAGAATGGACGCACCTGTTCAGTTACCAAGAATACTCAGCGTGGAGTTGAGGGCCATTCTGATGTGACTATGGGATGTGTTCCCACATGATCAAATGTAAGTGTAGATCCATTTTGATGTGACTGTGGGATGTGTTCCCACATGATTAGATGTAAGTGCAGAGCCATTTTGATGTGACTATGGCATGTGTTCCCACATGATTAGATGTAAGTGTAGAGTCATTCTGATGTGACTGTGGGATGTGTTCCCACAAATCAAATGTAAGTGCAGAGCCATTCTGATGTGACTGTGGGATGTGTTCCCACATGATCAAATGTAAGTGTAGAGCCATTATGATGTGACTATGGGATGTGTTCCCACATGACCAGATATAAGTGCAGAGCCATTTTGAGGAGACTATGGGATGTGTTCCCTCATGATTAGATATAAGTGTCGATCCCTTCTAGCATGGATGTGGGATGTGTTCCCCACATGGCTGGATATAAGTGCTGAGCCCTTTTGACATGGTTCTTGGATGTGTTCCTCCCATGGCCAGATATAAGTGTTGAGCCCTTCTAACATGGTTCTTGGATGTGTTCCTCCCATGGTCAGATATAAGTGTTGAGCCCTTCTGACATGGTTCTTGGATGTGTTCCTCCCATGGTCAGATATAAGTACTGAGCCTTTCTGATATGGTTCTTGGATGTGTTCCTCCCATGATCAGATGTGAGTGCTGATCCTTTTCGGTATGGTTCTTGGATGTGTTCCTCCCATGATCAAATGTGAGTGTTTAGCCTTTCTGAAATGGTTCTTGGATGTGTTCCTCCCATGGTCAGATGTGAGTGTTGGGCGTGCATTTCTGACATGGTTGTTGGATGTGTTCCTCTCATGGTCAGATGTAAGTGTTGGGTGGGCCATTCTAACTTAGGGTCAGATATAAGCGATGAAGAATACCTACATGGAGGCTAGGCCTAAAACCAGCATGAAAAAGGGTTGGCTCTGTAGAACTTCCTATGACAAGAAGAATCGAGAGATAGCACCAGTAATGATGACCCAATGATGATCTAGATCTAGTGATAATGATCCAGCAGTGATGATTCAGATCGAGTGAGGATATAGATCTAGTGATGATGATCTAGATCAAGTGAAGATCCAAATCCAGTGGTGTTGATCCAGCAGTGATGATCTAGATCGAGTGATGATATAGATCTAGTGATCATGATCTAGCAGTGATGATCCAGATCGAGTGATGATCTAGATCCAATAATTAAGATTACTTGAAGATGAATATGACGATAATTTGATGATGATCCAGTAGATACAGAGAAGAAGCCTTGTGCTGATAAATTGTGTCGAGAGAATACCTTCCTAGTTTAGAGGGAGTGTTGATATATTTATAACTTCGGAAAGTATTCACGTGTATATATTATGTATTGTACTTCGATGTTTATTCCATGAAGTATCTATAATGTAATTGATTTATTTCATGCCCCGATGTTCCTATTGAGAGATTCAATAATGTAAACAATTCATTTAAAGTCATTGAGGTTAACCCTCCATTGTAAGTTTGGGCAATAGTTCCCACAATTGAGTCAAGGTTAACCCTCCTTATTGATCAAGGGAGAAGTCCCCAGAGTTGTGGGCAACTAGGGTTATTAGACTCTCCTAGAGAAGTCGACCTTAGTGAGTTAATGTCAAGTCGGGTCATTAGTACCCTATTTGTGGCTACTCGAGCCTACATATCTGAGTTAGTATTACTCGAGCCTAAATAACTGGGTTAAAGGTTAAGTGAAAGAGACAATATAAATAGAGAGTGAAAATCTCTATTTATTACACACACACTCACTCAATTGGGGTGCATGAGTGAGAGAGAAGAAGCTAGGATCAAATAAAGAGACAACTACTATCGAAGATCATGTTTATGTTTTCAGGTTTTACTTTTGCTATTGGTGCTCATTCTATCTCTGAGGAATTTGCGAGGTTTTCTCCTTTATGGTTTCCTCGAGGAAAATTCTTTGCGTCTCTTATCTCTTGTGATTATCGTTGTGCATGTTATTCTCTTAGATAAGATCCTAAGATCATATTGCTTAAATGATAAAAATATAACAGATAGTAATTGACCCAGAAAATATTAAAGCCATAGAGGATTGGCCTACCCCTACCTGTGTCACATACATTAGGTCATTTTTGGGATTAGCAGGTTACTATCGAAAGTTCATCAATAAATTTTTGAGTATTTATTTTCTAATGACCACTTTACAAAAGAAGAAAAATAAGTTTTTATGGACAACCAAGTGCGAGGAAAGTTTTCAGAAGCTTAAGCAGCTTCTGACTACTGCACTGATACTACGAATTACGGATTATGATGGGAATTTCATTGTTTGCATAGATGCAAGAAAGGAAGGACTTGGAGGATTCCTCATGCAGAATGATTGGATGATCTATTACGAGTCGTAAAAATTAAAGGAACATGAACAAAATTATCCTACCCATGATCTTGATCTAGAATCCATTATCCATTCCTTGAAGATGTGGAGGCACTACCTCATGGGGAAGAAGTTTCTTATGAAGACAGACAGCATGAGTCTGAAGTACTTGTTTGACCAGCCAAATTTGAATTCTAGGCAAGCCAGATGGTTGGCCATCCTTAGCGAGTACCATTTCGAAGTAAAGCATATAAAGGGAAAGGATAATAAAATTCTCGATGGTTTAAGTCGACGAGCTCGTATGTTATATGAGGTAACCTTAATCCAAACTGATTTATATTTGCACGATAGGATCATGATGACAAATGAAGTTGGCCATTTCTATGTTAAAGTCCTAAAAAATATCCAAGAGAACAGGTTGTTTCAACATCAAAAAGAGTATAAGGTAGACGAGACCGTGCTTTTGTGGTCCAAAGAGAGATTTTATGTTAGAGAAGGAGGGGACATCAAGTCCACCATCCTAGAGAAATTCCATTGGAAACCCTACTTGGGGCATCTATGATATCAAAATATGATATCATCAATAAAGAAACACTTTTTCTGGCCTAAGTTAAAGGTCGACATAGCGTTATTTACATAAAATGTCAGAATGTCAGCTAGTCAAAGCTGAGCACCAACATCCTACAGGATTTCTACAACCATTACCCATTCTAGAATGGAAGTGGGAGGAAATTAGTATGGATTTTATTATGGGACTACCAAAGAGAAAAAATAAAAACGATTCCATCGTTGTAGTGGTTGACAATTTATCGAAAGTTGCACACTTTATCCAAGTTAAGTCAACCTACAAGGCAGTTCACATTCCTGACATATTCTTAAAGGACATATTCAGATTGCATGGGATACCCAAGGAAATAATCATGGATCGATACATGAAGTTTACCAATAAATTTTGGAGATATTTATTCTCTGGTTTAGAGCCATAGTTAAACTTTAGTACTAATTACCATCCATAGACAGACGGGCAGATGAAACGGGTGAACTAGATTTTGGAAGACATTCTTAGAATGTATGTTATGAATAATCCCACCAAGTGGGAGGATTATCTGCAACTCAAAAAAAATGCATATAACAATGGATACCAGACCTCTTCCAAGATGATTCCCTTCGAGATACTCTATGGATAGAAGTGTAGAACACCGGTTACTTGGGATATCCCGGTGGACAGGCTCATGTTAGGGCCAAAATTACTAAAGGACCTAGAACAGTTAGTCACCAAGGTACAACAAAACCTTAAAGAAGCACAAGACCGCCAAAATAGTTATGCAGATAAGAAAAGAAAAGATAAATATTATCATACATGTGAACATTTTTACCTAAAAGTAAAAGCGAAGATAAGCTCATTGATCTTGGGAAGATGCAAAAATTTAACACCAAGGTTTTCCAGACCCTTTGATATACTAGCTAAGAGAGTTCCAGTGGCATATGAGTTAGCTCTACCCGGTCATATAAGGGTTCATAATGTTTTCCAAAAATATTTATTAAAGAAATATGTCTATTATACTAAACATGTTATTGATTGGTCCTTGTTATAGGTGGAACCTGAAGGGGAATTTGTACCTGAACCCCTTCATATTCTAGACAAAAGAAAAGTATAGCTCAGGAATCACACCATAGTCCAACTAAAAGTGAAATGGAAGCACTTTGAAGACGATGAGTCCACTTGGGAGAATGAAACCACTGTGAGATAGGCTTACCTCGCCTTATTTCATGACTTCATTCCTAGTCCCTAGAACACTGGGACGGTTTTGTTCTAAGTGGGGAGGGATGTAATATCCCAAATTTTGACCCTAACTATGATGGAAATGAGTCCCATTGCACATGAGTTACTTTTATTTTTATGTTTGTATATTGGGCAAAGGCCCCACTACACATGAGTTACGTTGATTAGTTAGATATATTAGGTTTAAGCCTATGCATATGTTTTATTATCATATATGTGATTGTATATATTGGGCATGGACCCATATGGACAAAGATTATGTGGCATAGTACGATATACTAATGTATTATGTGATTTACGTTAATGCATGTACTGAGATGACTATTGTGATAAAATGTGCAAAATATTGAATGCGTGATTGAGTTCTATAATGCATTGGGAGAAAACCCTGAAGCACATGATTGATGAGATTTTGTGTTGAGCGCAAGATTTGGAGAACATGAGTGATTATATTTTGTGCTGAGTGCAAGCTTTGGAGCACATGAGTTATGAGATTTTGTGTTGATCATAAGCTATGGAACACATGAATTATAAGAATTTGAAGAGTTGGGAATAATCCCTAGATCATTCCAAATTGATGTTGAGCATAAGATCTAGAGCATTGGATCCTTATCCATTGTATCCCTAGGTGTATTATACAAGCACATCCTAGCATTAGTGTTGAGCAAGAGGCTTTAGAATTGCACTAAGTGTAACTCCTAGTTTTTAGCATTGAGCTTGGGCTCTGAATAGCACTAGGAGTTACTGAAATTAATTGTGTTGAGTGAGAACGACTCTAAAAAGCACCGATATTTATATTACTTATTTTTTAAATATATTAAATGAAATTTTGAATTTCTACTTCTCATCAAGTACTGAATAACTACCACGATACATGAGGTAATGCAACATGCAAGGAGGTTTAGAATTTCCCAACTTAGTTTTCCAACCCTACCTAAGGCCTTAATAAAAGAAACAGTATAAAGCTAATAAAAGAATCACGTAAATTAGATCATGTTACATGGTGCATAATTAAATGATTAAAACAATAATATATAGAGTTCATATGTATTATGAATAAACAAATAAGTCTATATACTAAATATAAAGAAATAAGGATAACTATAAATAATGAATAAAGAGTCTATGTACTTATTATTTACTAAAATGATTAAATAAATATTTAATCCTAAAAGAGTCAAATTAGGAACTAGTAAAAGAGTTCCTAAGTCAAGCAAACTAATTATTAAATCCACACAAATCAATTAATGATTATTTTCAAGAAAAAAAATGGATTCTTGATCTAACTGAATTTTTAAAACAATTTCCCTTTATCCTAAAGATTGTATATAAAGACCCAAGCCAAGGAAATGCTTAGGGATATGATCATTATTATTTTTCCTAAGAAATTTTGGAGAGGAATTTTCCAAAAGCAAGAAATCTTATACAAAACCTGATATTCCAAATAAGAGAAGTCGCACCTTTAGCAGCTCTAGACTACTTGCATGTTGGAACCTGCTCGGGGGGATTCAGATTAGAACCTGGAACGGTTGTGGGTCATGGTTGGGAGGAACATGGTAGTTCCCAAGTTATGTGTTTAATAGATCTAAGGTCAGAGGTAACTGTTTTTTATTAATTCTGCGTTTTTAAGTGTACATGTTTTGTGCCATTAAACAAATTGAATAGCTACAAGTATGAGAATTCTACATTTTAATTTTTTTTTATAAATAATGTTTAAAAAAATTTGCTTATAGTATTTATGCTCTGGATTGAAGAGCTACAAATTTTACTTCCCCGTTGTTCATATGTTTCAGGTTGTATTTACTATGTAAAGTAAAACTCAGATTTTAAATTCTAGGTAGAATTCTAGGGTTAAACATCTATCAGAGTTATATGTATTTAGTTCAAAAATTTATGATAGACTTTTTAATCTAGATTCAAACCCTTGCTGCTAGTTAAAACTTAAAAACTACAACCTAAGTCACAACCTAGGTCACATATTAAAAATAAACCAGACATTAACAAATCTAGATAAGTAGATTTAATGTTAAACAAACTTATTTATTCCTAAACTAAATATTATCTTAACTCTACACAAACATTAAAATAAATATTAAATAAATAAATACAAACGTAATTATAAACAAACAGTCAAGAGATCGAACCTCCTAAATTACCAACTCAAAACCTTAAATATAATCACGGTGCTAGAAGAATGCATTTTTCCAGCAAACGCATCATCTCAATACATAATTACTCATAAAACTATTACAAATAAATCAAATAGAACATTATAAATATGTTGTAAGCCAATTTATAAAACAAATATCCAAAAATCCCAAAGGCATGAAGGCCAAGAGCCTATCCACGTTTTCCAAATCATACTATTAAATACCAACACTTATAAACATTATTTAAATATTTCCTACCAATCGAATCTTGTAAGGATTGGTTATCGGCCATTTATTTTACAAACAAAGTCTATCCATGAAACATGTCTAATAAATTACAGTAAAACAAATAACATCCAAAATAAACAGAGTTCATCCCCAAATGCATCGCATTGGTGGAAGTCCAAGAAATAAACATGATAATCACCACTTAAAAACACATTAACAAAATGAAGGATTACAACCTTTAACATTGTCAAATTATCTACGAACCCACGATCGAATCCTATAAATACAAAGGTAAAATACTCAACACATTACAAGTTGCGTTATTCATGAAGGGTTTATCCCTTATAGGCTTCCTACAATTTATGAAAAATCCACATATAAACTACAGAACAGAGCTACGCTCTTTCCCTATAAACTAATACATAAACACTATCTATACCATAAAAGTTAAACTGCATCTACAAAAGTTGCGTTACAAACACAAGGCTTGGGCCAAGTGCTTACGATTTCTTGTGGAAAATGACCCAATCATAAACAATCAGAGCTACAATCTTATCAACCAAACACATCCATTAAAACCACATTTTTTCACCATTCGTATCCTTTATCAAGCCATGGCATCGCATGTCCCATTGTAGAGAAATGACATTGTTAAAATTTAAAGAAACACATTACAAATTACAAAGTTATTTACAAAACACAATGAAAATCCCATTAAGAGTTATTGAGAACCAAAATCCATTTCAAAGTAAATAGTAAACCAAACACATAGAGCCCAATATCTTTTAAGCAGTCGAATTATCGAAATCTAAAATTATAGAACCATGCAAAGGAATTTACAGAGTCGCAAAAATCATAATTCCCTAATGATATGAATAAACTCAACACCCAACCAAATAGCGAGTAGCTTAAAACCACACATCTCCCATACCAGGTTTCAAAACCCTTTTGATAAACACAGCAAGTACAATGTTTGGGTACATGCCTATTGACTTTCGTGGGGATTACAATGGTTGGTTTCGCAGGAAACCCAATAACTCTTCCTTCCCAAACCGTAGAGTACCCACTCTATCCTCACCTGCAACAACAAAAAAAAAAATCTTGGATCAGAAGCATGTAGAACAATTGTAAACCAAACCAAAAATCAAAGGTGCATTCATATGGATAGAGGAATACCTGCCAACATGCTCAAGGAAACCTGGTTGCTTTGCATGGACACACAACTCCCATCTGGAGCGTGAGACCTCCCTCCAAACCCAAATGAAGACCAAAGAAATGACTTCAAAACCATAACACAGTGCATAAGGCATTCAACCTAAAAAAACCAAGGTGCATTCAATGGACCAACCTAGCCTCCACCTCCATGCAAATTGAAACCCATAAGTCTATAGTGTATTTTCGTATTTCTTACCACCATATTAAACCCCATCACCATAGTTTGCAAAACACTCTCATTTTGCGAATTGCTTAGGATTTAGCCATAGTTTTGATGGTGAAACATATTCCATAATATAAACCCCTCCACTTTAAAGTTTAAGTATAAAATTTTTATAAATAATGTTGTAAACCTTCACCCCTATAGTTGTTACAAAGATACATGAATATAATATAACCCATTTTTACCATAGTTATAAGGTATAGGCTAGGATTAGGACCCTTTGTTCTCTTTTGTCTTTGGAGCATATGAATAATGTTGTTTAGGTTCCAACAGTTGTAGACATTAGGACTCAGTTACATTACGTTCGTAAGCCTAGGTTCATAGGCAAAGCCACATGCAGAAGAATAGAAACACATGCATTAGTTTGTGATGAACTAAGTAAACACCGTAGCATAGGAACCTTACCTTTCCAAGTGGAGCTTTAAGGGACAGAACCCCTCCACTCCACCCCTTGACTTACAAAGGTAAGTCAGCCTCTTCATATTGAACAATAAACAAATTAAATACATGAAGAATGAAAGTAAAGTATCGACAATGTCCATAAATAAGATAGAAAGGAAGAGTAATTTTATATGCTCATCAAAGTGTAGAACAATAACATGTAGACATCATCATCATACAAAAAAAACACATAAGGAAAGTAGCAGACATAAATTAGGTTCATTTCTTCAAACAGTTTTTATTACGCAGTAGAAATGAACATGCCCTTAAGATCTAGCAGTTTATTAGCCTACAAAATAAATTATGGATTTTAGGGACATTACACTCCACCTGTTACATTACAAGTTGCAATCAACATGGATCTAAAAGAAATAAATAAATGTAGACAAACTAGTTAAAAACCATGTTTTATCTTACCTTGGCATTTTAAAGAGAGGGACAAGGGTCGACTCCTTCGGAGAACCCTTATCCCTCCTCTTCCTGTAAACATAAATCCATAACATCAGTGAACTCTGTAAACAATGAATTTTATTACCAAGAGAGTTACAAAGATGATTTTTTATTTACGTATTAGCAGGTATTTCTTATGGTTGATGTATTGGAAGGATTTGTTGAGGAACGAGCTTTTCAAGGCATATCGCCAGAGAAATACTGTGAGCCTAGGAACACCTCGGGAGAGTTAAAATGACATGCCATTAACACAAATGTTAAAAAAAAATCCCCTATTCCATCCCCACTATTACATAGCAGATCTTCAGCTCTCGTCGGTTTCAAAACCAAACAACCAGTAAATATTCTACCATGAATAGAGCAAATATCGTCTCTCTCTTTTCCCCTAGGTGAAACGAACTAAATGAAGGGTTTGGAAAAGTTCCCTAAGACTTTAAACCTCAAACTAAACCATAGTTGTGAAAATGGACAAATGGACAATGGAGATAAATACTAGAAGCTATGTGGAAGGCCTGGTTGCACTATCAACTCAAATCCATAACACGCCTTTATTGCCAAAGTCAACTAAGGATAGAAATAATTAACTCATGGCCAGAAAAATCACGGTCCTTAATAATTGCATACCGATTCATCAAGTTCAAACCATGTGATATAAATCCAACGTTGAAACCTTATAACATATCATATGAACCATGGCGTAAATCGATCATGCCAAACCTTTTATTTATGCTAAGAACCATTACATCGTAAACCATGGGGTAGGGCATGCCATAAACATAATCATATATAATTCCAAACAAAAACCATTGTATCATAAAGCTTGAAACTTTGTATTATTATAACGAAGGTTTACCATATGCATAGTACCATATGTCATTACAAACCCTAAGCCATTTCGCTTAAGGGGAGGGTTATAACATACCATAGCTTAGGCTATGGTAAGGCTTAAGGCCTTTGAATTTCACTTGAAAAACTTATTACATAAGGTTTGGTGTCAAGAATATGGATAGTATCCCAAGCCTTAGGGTAAGTAAGGCCCTAGTAAAATTAATTAATATAAGAACAAGTAAACAGATAAAATCACCTATATGGGCATGGATGAACGTTTCAAAAGGAGTTGGCCTTTTCCTCAATAAACAAAACCTGACGTAACTGACAAGATAAACAGACTAATAATTTTCACAAGTTAGGACATGAGTAATGTGCTAGTAAATGATGGTAAAAAATATGCATGTAATTTTTTTATTTACAATTTTTGAGGTGAGTTACATAATGGTATCATACCATAGTTCTAGCACTAGGCCTGAATTGACTCAACACTTAAATTGATAAAGAAACTAGAAAAAAAGCAACTAATTTACTTTATTTTTGGTTTAAATTCTCTTACAAAACATAAAGAAAAGGATAAATGTATCAATAAGAATTAAATACTATTTTATTATCTAAAATACATAATGATGAAAAAGAGAAATAAGGGGTATGAACATGACATACCAAAAAAAACACCTTACAAACATAATGGAAGGAAACTGGAATTTTCCAGTCATAAACCCAAGACTTCTAGTGAAGAATCGGTCAAATTCACTCAGGAAAACAACAAGATTCAAGCGAAAGTAGTGATGATAAAAAAAAGAAAAAGAAGTACATACCCTATGAGGAAATATCTCGAGAGCTTAAAAAGATTAAACCACCAATGTTTAATCATGAAATTGAAAAGGGAGGAGAAGCAAAATCCTAGTTGTCAGGGATTAAGAAGTATTTTCGAATATACAATTATTTTGACGAACTAAAGGCTAAAATAGCCATCTATAATCTGATTGGAAAATCATATATATGGTGGTAGGATATAAAGAAGGTCAAGGGAATAAAGGAAATATATGTAACTTGGAAAACTTTTAAAGAACATTTTAAAATAAAATACCTGTCGGAACAGTACTACGAAGAAAAGGCCAAAGAATTTTATGACTTAAAAATAGGAGCTATGACTATGAAAGAGTTATGCAGTAAATTTCTGATCCTACTTCGTTACGTACCTTACATAATTGATGAAAAACCTAAAATACAACGTTTTCTCAGTTATTTTCCTATCATGTTCAAAGAATAGATTGAGTATGACAATTCGAAGACACTAGAGGAAGCGATAAGAAAGGAAAAATTTTGTTACGACCTAAACCAAACTAAAAGATAAAGTATACAAATTTGGAAGAATAAAAGGAAAAATTACTTTTACCCAAGAAATAAACATAATAAATTCCATAAAATAAAATGAAATAACTATAAGGGGTATCAAGGTAATAACCACAAATATTTTAAGCCACAAAATTCTACAGTAAAAGAATCTCCTACAGCTTTTAACAAGAACCCTACACAAAAAGAACCCTTAAAATGTTGGGAGTGTGACTGGACACATTACTTAAAATACTTCCCAGTAAGAAAGTAAATTTTTAATGTTCTCTCCATCCGGGAAGGAGTTACAGTTGGAGACATGGAAAGGAGAATTCCCAGGATTTGTGTTGCTGAGGAAAACTAGCAATCAGACCACCAGACTTCCATGGTCGAGATTGACGGTATGATAAACAATCAATCTATTTCCATTTTGATTGATCCAGGTGCAAGTCTGAGTTATATATTGTTAGATTTTTAACATTAATCTAGCATTATATTAGGATCTTTAACTAATAGAATAACAAGCATATCAATCAAACACAAGAGACAATGAACACAGTGTTTTTCCTCAGGGAAACCATAAATGGAGAAAACCCTGAAACTTCCTCAGAGATAGAATCAGCACCAAAATGAAAACCCCAAAATAGTAAGATGATCTCTTGACAGCAGTAGCCTCTTTCTTCCTAGCCCCAATAGCTTCTTCTTCCTTAGCTATGCGCTACAACTGAGTGTGAGTGAGTGTGTGATAAATAGAGAGACTCACTCTCTATTTACACTAATTCCTGACTTGACAATAACCTACTAGGGCTGACTTCCCTAGGAGAGTTTAATAACCCTAGTGTCCCGAAACCGCGGGGACTTTAACCCTTAATCAATAAGAGGGTTACCCACCATGACTTTACATGACTTGTTTAAATTATAGAACCTCCCTATAGGAACATCGGGGCATGACATGACTCAAGTACATTACAGACACATCCAAGAATAAACATCAGGGTACAATACATAAGATATACAGATGAATGCATTCTGAAGTTACAAATACATTAACACTCCCTTTTAACTAGGAAGGTTTCTCTCGACACGATTTATTAGCACAAGTCTTCTTCTCTATATCATCTGTATCGTCATCGAGTCCTTGTCATCTTCATCTTCCGATCTGGATCATCACTAGAATATCATCACTAAATTTGGATCATCACTGGATCTGGATCATCACTGGAACATCATCACTGGATCTGGATCATCACTACTGGATCATCATCACTGGATAATCATCACGGGTGCTATCTCATGATTCTTCTCATCACAGGAAGTTCTACAGAACCATCCCTTTTTCATGTTGGTTGTAGGTCTAGCCTCCATGTAAATATTCTTCAGCGCTTATATATGACACTAAGTCAGAATGGCCCACCCAGCACTTACATCTGACCATGAGAGGAACACATCCAACACCATGTTAGAAATGCACACCCAACACTCACATCTAACCATGTAGGAACACATCCCACAACCCTATCAGAAAGGATCTGCACTTACATATGACCATGGGGGGAACACATCTCGCAACCATGTCAACAAGGCTCTGCACTTACATCTGACCATGTGGGGAACACATCTCACAACCATGTCAGAAGGGCTCTTCACTTACATTTGACCATGGGGGGAACACATCCCACAACCATGTCAGAAGGGCTCTGGACTTACATCTGAACATGGGGAGAACACATCTCAAAACCATGTTAGAACGACTTTGCACTTACATCTGAGCATGGGGGGAACACATCCTGCAACCATGTCAGAAGGGCTCTCAACCCCATGTTGAGGATTCCTGGTAACTGACCAGATGCCTCCATTCTCCCAGAGAATGGCATTAGCCCTTATATCTGATAAAGTGGGAACACATCCCTCAATAACATCAAAATGGCCCTTAACCCTAGACTGAGTATTCCTGGTAACTGACCAGGTTCCTCCATTCAAAGAATGGAATTCATCACTTATATCTGATCATGTAGGAACCAATCCTATAGTCACATCAAAATGGCTCAACACTCACATCTGACATGGAAGGAACCAATCTTCTCATCATGACAGAATGGCTCAGCCCTTACATTTGATCATGGAAGGAACAAATCCTCTCACCATGTTAGAATGGATCACGGACTCATCACTTCCCCTTGGAAGGAACCTCGATCTGGAGAACACCAAGCTCCTCCCTGAATTACTCAAACTTCACTCTGGATAATGGCTTCATCAACACATCAACTATTTATTCGTCCGTCACAACATACTGGAGCTTCACTGCTCCTCTCTGCACCATATTTCTGATATAGTGATACTTGATCTCGATATGCTTCAACTTCTCATGGAACATCGAGCTCTTCGATAACTTCACACAACTCTGGTTGTTGCAATATATACAACTAGCATCTAACTAGAGATCAAATAAATCAGATAGTAGCTTCCTCAGCCATACTGCCTCACAACTAGCTGAAAAGGTTGCAACATACTCTGCTTCAGCTGTACTAAGTGCCATAGAGTATTTCTTCTTGCTAAACCAAGAGATCACACCTAATCCCATACTGAAGCAACACCCTGAAGTGCTCTTCCTATCGATGGCACTACCTACCCAATCCAAATCAACATAACCCTCTAAGTTAATCTTTTGATTTGCCTCATACTTGAGCCCATAATCAGCTGTACCCTTTAGGTACCTCAGAATATGTTTTGCAATAATCAAGTGAACATGTCTCGAATCTGTCAGGAACTAGCTCAAGGTGTTCACAGCAAAGCAAATATCTAGTCTTGTGTTCGTCGGGTACATCAAGGACCCAATCATCTGATGATACATTGTAGCATCAACTGCTTCTGATGAAGCATCACTCAATAGCTTCAAGTTCGATGCCATAGGTGTGGTCATGGGCTTGTAGTCCATCATCCCGAATATCTTCAGGATCTCTACTGTATATTTCCCTTGTCCCAGGGAAATTCCATCTGCATTATGCCACACCTCCATGCCTAGAAAATAATGCATCATACCCAAGTCCTTTATCTCAAACTCAGCAGCAAGCTTCCTCTTCGTATGAGCAATCAACCCATCCATATCTATTACAAACAGATCATCTAAATACAGTAGGAGCATCACTAGGTTTCCATCTTCAACCTTGTAGTAAAGGTTGGAATCTGCTTTACTCTTGGTAAAGCCCAAACTGGATAGAAAGCTGTCAATTCTTCCATACCATGTCCTGGGTGCCTGTTTCAAACCGTACATGGCTTTATTCAATATACACACATGAGACTCCCTGTCATGTGTCTCAAAACTGAGTGGCTGCTCCACATACATTTATTCTTCTACTACACCATTCAAGAAAGCAGTCTTGGCATCCATCTAGTGTATCTTCCATTTCATCACTACAGCCAGAGCAAGTATTGATCTGATGGAAGTGTATCTGGCTACAGGTGCAAAAGTTTCTTCATAATCTATTCCTTCTTTCTGGGAGAAGTCACGAGCCACAAATATTTCTTTATATTTTTCTATGCTACCATATGTTGCATGCTTGATCTTGTAGATCCATTTGGAAGTTACAATAGACTTCCCTTCTGGTCTTGGGGATAACATCCCAAACATCATTCTTCATGATTAATTGATACTCTTCGATCATAGCATCCTTCCATTCTTTTCGTTCTACCGCTTCTTCATAATTGGAAGGTTCTTTATCAATGAAATCACATAATAAGGCTACATAACCAGAGCAGGACCTAGTTCTCTTTCTTTCTCTATGATTCTCTTCTGGAGCCCCATATCTTTCCGCACCTTGGATAGCTTCTCGTACCCAAGCAGGTTTCCTCTTATGATGATTCTTCTCTTGAGGTAGATCTACAGGTTCTTGGGGTTCTTCTATTTCTCGATCTTCTTCTTGATATTCTTCGTTCATGGTTGTGTCATGAATTCTGGGTGCTTTTGTTTCTTCAGGTTCTTCAGTAGGTCTCTTTCTGGATTTGTTGTAGGCTGAGTCTTTTTCAAATGGTACATCCCTACTGATATCAATCTTCTTGAATCCTAGGAAGTATATTCTATAAGACTTCTAGCTTTCAGAGTATCCCACAAATATACCCTTCTTTCCTGAAAGATCTAACTTTGTCCTCTTTTCTTTCAGAATGTGTATGTACACTAGACAACTGAATATTCTGAGATGGCTTACTTCTAGTTTCTTACTGAAGAAGACTTCTTTAGGTGTCTTATTCTCAAGTACTCTGTGTGGAGTACGGTTCAATACATACACCGTTGTTCTGGCAGCTTCTGCCCATAGATGCATGGGAAGATCTTGATCATGAAGCATAGCCCTTGCAGCTTCCATGATCATTTGATTCTTTCTTTTTGCAACCCCATTATGTTGTGGATTATATGAAGTAGTTAACTCCCTCTTAATCCCTTAATATTTGCATAATGTTTTTAATTCATTTGAAGTGAATTCTCCACCATTGTCTGATCGAAAGGTCTTGATATTATTCTCTATGTGGTTCTCGACATGGATTTACTCCATGAAGAACAAAGATGAAGTATTCAGCAAGTTGAAGGAATTCAAAGCTTACATCAAAAAACATAGTATACATACCCACTTAATGAACTTGATGACATTGGACTGCATACATTGGAGTGAATGATTTCCAAGATTCCTTTTTCCTTGCTCTCGCTTCTTGGAAATGTCTTCTTTGTGTTCTTTCCTTTTGCACATCCTTTGCAGACTCCATCATGTTTTGCTCGAATTTCTGGAAGACCTTCAACAAATTTGCTTGCAAGTGGTAGTGATCTGTAGTACACATGTGCAAGCCTTCTATGCCAAAGCCCATTTGGCTCTACTGTGTCATGGACCAAGGCTTGTTCTGGATGGCCCTTCAATTTGTATAGACCTCCCTCTTGTTCCCCAATCACTACTGCATCATCAAAAGTCTTTCCCTTTGGCCACATGAGAACTTGGCCATCTACAAATGCAACCCTCATGCCTTTTGCATCTAATGCAGATATGGAGAGGAGGTTCTTCTTTAGTCCTGATACAAACAATACATATTGTATCTTCATAGAATTTCCAGAGTCTAGCTTATAGGAGGATTCCCCACTACCTTTTATTGGATACTAGTAATCATCCCCAAGTTTCACCTTGTGAGGTGAGTCATGTTCAGATAGCTTCACAAAGGATTATTTGAATCCCATCATATGTTTGGAAGCTCCACTGTCTATAAGCCAATCATTGCTTCCATGTGAGATAGTTCCCATGAGAGCGGAGATCAACACATATTCTTCATCACTTGAAGAATCATCAATTTCTTGTCTGAATATCTTAATCTCTTTTTGGAAGGTTCATCATCCTCTACAGCATGAGCATGATGTCTTCTCTTTTTTCCCTTCTTCTTATGGGAGTTAATCTTGTTTTTAGGACAATATTTGGCAAAGTGTCCTCTTTCATCACATGTATAGCATCTTAATTTAGATAAATCTTTTCTATTTTTATCTCTTTGGTGGAGGTTCTTACTTCTGGGGTGATGAAAGCTTCTTCTACTTTTCTTGGAGTGAACTGTGATAGCTTGATCTTCACTTCCCATATTTTCTTCTCAAGCTGCTATCTGAGCTTCTTCTTGTGAGCATTCTTCCCATAGTCTGCTGAACTTGACTAACTTCTTTCTTGCACAGATTCCTTGAATAAAGGATTCCCATGATCTAGGGAGACCATTCAAGGTGGTCATTACAATATTTGCATTTTCCACTTCTTCATCTAATGCTTCCAGTTGTTCCTTGATCTGAGAGACCCTTGTAAAGTAGGACTGGGTGCTCTCTACATTCTGTCTCTTTACATTCTTCAATTGGTTTCTCAGAGTCATCTTTTGGTTTATGTTCTTACCTTCAAATAGTTTGGTTAGGCCATCAAACATAGCTTTAGGTGTCTTTAGGGAGGACACATGTGGTATGAGGTGATCCTTAATTGAATCAACAATAATCCTCTTTTCCATAACCAACTTCTTCTTGTGTAAGGCCTTAGCCTCATGTCGCTCTGGAACTGGAACCTCCTCATTGATATAGGAGTCCAACCCATTTTCTTCCAGGACCAGGGAGATCCTATATTTCTAGGCTCGAAAGTTATCAGCTCCCTCAATATTTTCATCAAGATTGGTATGATGAGACATATTAACTGAGAATCTCAAATGGAAATACAAAATATTTAGATCTTACCCGGTCAAGATGTCAAATCTGGATTTGGAGCTGAATTTTTGTAGTGCTGGTTTGGGAGCATATCAGGGTTTTACTTTTCCGGAGTTATGTCCAACCGAATGCTTTGATCTTGATCCCTAAACTTCAATTTTGAGGAGGAGATCAATCCAGGCCTAGGCTCATTGAAAAATTCCACTTCTGTGGAAAGCCCTAATTTCCAGCAACAGTGTCGGGTACAAAACTGAAAAAGCTCGGAATTGGATACTGCTTCGACAGAAAGATGTGCCCTAGGGAGAAAAGTTAGCCCAACTTTCTTTTGCTGAAAATCTGTGAGAGAGATCCAAAAATAGGAAGCCCTAGTTCCCGCAGCTGCACAGTGTCTTCTTCTCAGGTTAGCTCTGATACCATGTTAGATTTTTACCTTTAAACTAGCATTATATTAGGATATTTAACTGGGAGAATAACAAGCACAACAATCAAACACAAGAGACAATGAGCACAGTTTTTTTCCTCAAGGAAACCATAAATGGAGAAAACCCCGCAACTTCCTTAGAGATAGAATCAGCACCAAAAGTAAAACCCCAAAACAGTAAGATGATCTCCCCACAACAATAGCCTCTTTCTTCCTAGCCCCAGTAGCTTCTTCTTCCTCAGCTATGCACTACAACTGAGTGTGAGTGAGTGTGTGATAAATAGAGAGACTCAGTCTCTATTTATACTAATTCTCAACTTGACAATAACCGACTAGGGCCGACTTTTCTAGGAGAGTCTAATATCCCTAGTGCCCCGGAACTATGAGGACTTTAACCCTTGATCAATAGGAGGGTTACCCACCATTACTTGACATGACTTGTTTACATTATAGAACCTCCTGATAGGAACATTGGGGCATGACATGACTCAAGTACATTACAAACACATCCACGAATAAACATCAGGGTACAATACATAAGATATACGGATGAATACATTCCAAAGTTACAAATACATTAACATATATCACCTAGAATAGTTGAATTATGTAAATTAGTACCAGAAAATTTTGATAAGTCATGGCTAATACAATTAGCCAATGGTACTAAGAATAAATTTATTAGCGTTGTTAAGAACTATGAATTGCTAATGAATGATTTCATTACGCATGTTGACTTGAATATCCTTCCTTTAGGTTCCTATGATATGTTAATAGGAATGGATTCACTAGAAAAACAAAAAGTAATGGTAAAATGTTTTGACAGAACTTTTAAATGTAAAAACAATACTGGAAACACTATAAAAGTAAAAGGCATTACTAGGAAAGTTACAATTAGAGAGATCTCTACTCTACAAATGAAAAGATCCATGAGAAAATGATGTAGTGTTTGTTTTCTATATAATGAGAAAATGATTTAGTGTTTGTTTTATATATAATGAATGATAATGATAACGAACCTAAAATTAAACTAGAAGACATACCAGTATTAAAGGAATTTGAAGACATATTTCTAGAAGAAGTCCCTAGACTTCCTTCAAAAAGAGACATTGACTTCACGATCGATCTAAGACCTGGAGCGGTACTAGCATCGAAATCTCCTTGGGTGCTCACACGAAGTTGGTTCCACTTTTTAGTGCCACTTTAGAAATCCAAAATGCACTTCCAAAATGAAAATATATAACGCATATGCGTTATTGATGCTACGTTTGGAAAACCTGAGCCCAAAGATGAGGCTAAGGTTAGTTAATCAATATCACATGTGCGATATATTGCAAGTGTGATATATCGCAAGTGCGATTTGTAAAAACCAAAATAAAATAAAACAAAGGGCGCTGGCCTCATTTTCTTATTTGCATAGTGAAGGCAATATCGGTACAGCAAAAAACCGCACTAGTGTTTTGCGTTAGAGGCTTCGGAGGTTCCTTTGGAGGGTAGTTTGCAATGGCCAATTCAGAACTTGGCTCCAATGGAAGGTAAGTACTCATAACATCCACAATTGTTTTCAATATTTGTTTGTTTTTGTTAATTTAATAGTTTTTTATATTTGTTATAATGAATTTAATAAAAAAAATTGAATTAAATCAAATAATGATATATTAAAAAAAAAATTAATTTGTTATTTTAATCTTGACAGACAATAGAAATGTTGAAGATACTGTGCAAAATGAACCCACTAATAACCAAGAAACAAAACCAAACACAAACCTTGAGGAAGTTGTATGCTAAATTTATGGGAATAGAGACATCCCTTTATATTTCTTGAGGAAGTTGTATGCTGAATTGATCTTGGACATAGAGACATCCCTTTCTATGGGAATTTAGACATCCCTTTCTATTTCCTGAGGAATTTATATGTTGAATTTATCTTAGGAAAACATGTTAACTATTTTGATATTTTAGAGTTCCAAGGTGTGGGTCATGGGATTCCCTAAGATAGGGAAGGGGCTAGGATTGATCCTAACCAAGTGCCACGCCCTCCATGCACACCAAAACCCCCTCGAGTATATCCTCCTGAGGGTCCTGTGATTGATGATACATAGGAGGCCTTATTCGACTTAGCAGATACATTGCTTCATCATGGGACTGTTGTCCAAGGCAATGTAGGCCAAGGGGTTGGAACTTATGAGGTTGGCCCATCCTAGACTAAGGATCCTCATACTAAGTCTCCAGACTGTACTAGAGGTAAAAATCGCATGGGAGACACTAGGGGTTTAGAGAGTCATGTTATTCCACACCCTTGCACAATGTGTGGAGGCATATGTTATGGCCTTGCTTCATAGTTCCGGGATGATGGATTACTCTGATATGTAAGTAAAACTCATTCTTTTCATATTATATTTGTTTTATATCACAATTTTAAATTGTTTCTTAATTTATTTCTATTTAATTATCTAACAAATTATGTGAAAAAATATGGAGATGGTGTCCCATCACACCCTAGATTCAAATAGTCCAACCATTGATGTTGATAACATTGATGCAGTGGTCAATGCTGCATATGGTTTTGGTGCTTAACCATTAGTTGTAAGAACTTTAATTTTTTATTTGTCATCATTATTTACATATTTATAGTAGATATTGAAACATTGAATATGTACAAATATGGATACATTATGTTTTATGTAGGGTTGGCAGGATGAGTTTGTGGAATCCCAGCCAAGTCCCTCGCATGTAGAGGAAGATTCCCAGACATAGGTACTATTTGAATTATGCTTTAATAATTCAACATTAATGCTTTTAATTATTAGAAATTTTCTAATTATATGTTTATGTTTTGTTACATGGCATGATATCTATGCCAGTGGAATGACCTTTGTGATTGGCGACCCACCTCCCCCCCCCCATGTACATGTATGTTTCACTTTCTTTGAAAAAATCATTTTTCATCCATATTGTATATGTATTATTTTATTTGTATTATATGACATTGAAATATGTTACTTTATGCAGGCATCTATTGAGGCAATGGTGCTTGAAGAGAACCAAACCCAGTTTTTGGGTGACCCACCTCTCTCCCCCCCAGGTACATGTATGTTTCCCTTTCTTTGAAAACATCTTTTTCTGTCCATATAGTATATGTCTTGTTTCATTTGTATTTGTTGACATTGACATATGTTACTTTAAGCAGGAATCTAGTGATCCAGTGGTGCTTGAAGAGCACCAAATCCAAGTTGTTGGTGACCCACTTCTCCCCCCCCCACAGATACATGTATGTTTTATTTTCTTTGAAAACGTCATTTTCCATCCATATAGTATATATGTCTCATTTTCTTTTTATTATCTGACATTGACATATGTTACTTTATGCAAGCTTCTAGTGAGGCAGCGATGCTTGAAGAGCACCAAATCGAAATTGAGGTTGACCCACCTCGAACCCACCAGCAGGTACGTTTATGTCTTTCTTTCTTTTAATTGTTCTTTTAATGATTCAAAATGTACTTTTTTAATTATTTGAAATTGTCTAATGGTATCTTTATCCTTGTGTATGTAGGAACATGATTTGGATTATGTTGTCCATCAAGTGACCTTCTTCGCTAATGCATGTAGAATTCCTTTTAGCCTGTTGAAAGTTGCTCGACCCATTGGTTACACACCTCTTCATGTCCCCGAGGTATATTTATATATTTCTTATCTTGCTTATATTTCTTTTTGTACATGCAAGTATCTTTTTACTTGTTTCCCCCATTGATATGCTGACATTGACATATAAATTATTTTATGCAGCTTGATAGTGAGCAAATGGTTATTGAAGAGCACCCAATCAGATTAATCGCTCACCCACCTCTCCCCCCCCCCCCCCCCCCAAGTTACATGTATGTCTCTCTTTCTTTGAAAAAGTCATTGTCCCTCCATGTAGTATAGTTTTATTTGGAAATGGAAGTATGTTTTTTCATGCACCCATTGACTTTTTGACATTCACATATATATTATTTTATATAGCTTGATAGTAAGAGAGTGGTTATTGAAGAGCACCCAATTGGGGTTGTCCCTCACCCACCTCTCTCCCCCCCAAGGTACATGTATGTCTCGCTTTCTTTGAAAAAGTCATTGTCCCTCCATGTAGTATAGTTTTATTTGTAAATGCAAGTATGTTTTTTCGTGCACCCATTGATTTTTTGACATTGACATATATTTTTTTTATGCAGCTTGATAGTGAGAAAGTGGTTCTTGAAGAGCACCCAATCAGGGTCGCTGCTAATGAGGCACGTCAACCCACCATCACCTACTCACGTACAGTAAGTAAAAATGTTATATTGGTTTGGAATTTGAACAAATGTACATAGAATTTTTATAGGTTGGTAAACTAACTTAGAAATTTTGGTTTTTCTGTAGTCTCTGCTAATGCAACCTATCCCTCTTATTTAGCATTGGGGATCACCACTGAGCAGCCGAGAAAGAAAGCTAGACTTCTCAGAAGACATTGACAATGGTAGTGAAAGGGGGGGTAAATAGAATAAATGTATAGGGGGGATGTACATACATGTAACGTTTTGTTTGTATACACATAGATATACAGTTGATCCATAATTTTGTATTATGGCCATGTGGCATGCCAATTTTTGTAACATTATTTGTATACATATATAATATAAAGCAAGGTTCAAATTTATACATATATGGTTGACTTGATTTTGGAACATGATATGTTTGGTTCACCTATGTCATATTATGATATGTGTGGTTCACCTATGTGATAGTATGATATGTATGGGTCACCTATGTGATATTATGATATTATATACCTTATCATGACATATCATACTGATTATTTGAAGATTTCCAATACTTCAAGGAAGAATTTATGACTCATCCAACTAAGATCAAGTAACCATTAAGTAAGTCATGGGAGATAATCACTAGACACCATAACCATAACCATACCATACAACTACCTAAATTCAACTATCATCAACTTTTTAACATTATGGATATCCTCAACTTTTTAACATCATAACCATACCATACACTACCTAAATTCCATACACTAACACCATAACACTAACATGATAACATCAAATATCATATCCATACCATTAACATCATAACATAATAATATACCATACCATACCCTACAATACTAACATCATACCCTACAATACCCCATGATACTAACATCATAGCATACTAACATACAATACCATACTAGTATGCCATACCATACCTTACAATACTAAAATACCATACCATACTAATATACAATACCACACCCTACAATACTAACATACCATACCATACCCTACAATACTAACATACCATACCATACTAATATACCATACCATATCATACCCTACAATACCCTATTACATGTACATGTGTTTCTAGTTCCATCTCATAACTTGTAAAGAGGTCACAAAACACTAGTTCCATCTAATAACTTCTAAACCCTAGTTGTATCATGCAATTTGTAGTTCATGAAACCCTAGTTGGTTTTCAATTTGTACATGTACATGTGTTTCTAGTTCCATCTCATAACATGTAAAGAGGTCACAAAACCCTAGTTCCATTGCATAACTTCTAAACCCTAGTTCTAGCATGCAATTTGTAGTTCATTAAACCCTAGTTGGTTTTCAATTTGTACATGTACATGTGTTTCTAGTTCCATCTCATAACTTGTAAAGAGGTTTCAAAACCCTACTTCCATCTCATAACTTCTAAACCCTATTTCTAGCATGCAATTGTAGTTCATGAAACCCTAGTTGTTTTTCAATTTGTACATGTACATATGTTTCTACTTCCATCTCATAACTTGTAAATAGGTCACAAAACCCTACTTCCATCTCATAAATTCTCAACCCTAGTTCTAGCATTAAATTGTAGTTCATGAAAACCTAGTTGGTTTTCAATTTGTACATGTACATGTGTTTCTAGTTCCATCTCATAACTTCTAAAGAGGTCACAAAACCCTGGTTGCATCTCATAACTTCTCAACCCTAGTTCTAGCATGCAATTTTTAGTTCATGACACCCTAGTTGGTTTTCAATTTGTACATGTACTTGTGTTTCTAGTTCCATCTCAAAACTTGTAAAGAGATCACAAAACCCTACTTCCATCTTATAACTTCTAAACCCTAGTTATAGCATGCAATTGTAGTTCATGAAACCCTAGTTCATTTTCAATTTCTACATGTACACGTGTTTCTAGTTCCATCTCATAACTTGTAAAGAGGTCACAAAACCCTAATTCCATCTCATAACTTCTAAACCCTAGTTATAGCATGCAATTTGTAGTTCATGAAACCCTAGTTGGTTTTAAATTTGTACATGTACATGTGTTTCTAGTTCCATCTCACAACTTGTAAAGAGGTCACAAAACCCTACTTCCATCTCATAATTTCTCAACCCTAGTTCTAGCATGCAATTTTAGTTCATGAAACCCTAGTTGGTTTTCAATTTGTACATGTACATGTATTTGTAGTTCCATCTCATAACTTGTAAATAAGTTACAAAACCCTAGTTCCATATCAACTTCTCAAACCTAATTCTAGCATGCAATTTGTAGTTCATGAAACCCTAGTTAGTTTTCAAATTGTACATGTACATGTGATTCTAGTTCCATATCATAACTTGCAAAGAGGTCATAAAACCCTGCTTCCATCTCATATCTTCTAAACCCTAGTTATAGAATGCAATTATAGTTCATGAAACCTTAGATAGTTTTCAATGTGTACATGTACATTTGTTTCTAGTTCCATCTCATAACTTTTATAGAGGTCACAAAACCCTACTTCCATCTCATAACTTCTAAACCCTAGTTATAGGATGCAATTTGTAGTTCATGAAACCCTAGTGGGTTTTCAATTTGTACAGGTACATGTGTTTATAGTTCCATATCATAACTTGTAAAAAGGTCACAAAACCCTACTTCCATCTCATAACTTCTAAATCCCAGTTATAACATGCAATTGTAGTTCATGAAACCATAGTTGGTTTTCAATTTGTACATGTACATGTGTTTCTATTTCCATCTCATAACTTGTAAAGAGGTCACAAAACCCTTCCTCCATCTCATAAGTTCTAAACCCTAGTTATAACATGCAATTTGTAGTTCATGAAACCCTAGTTGGTTTTCAATTTGTACATGTACATGTGTTTCTAGTTCCATCTCATAACTTGTAAAGAGGTCACAAAACCCTACTTCCATCTCATAACTTCTAAACCCTAGCTATAGTATGCAATTTGTAGCTCATTAAACCCTAGTTGGTTTTAAATTTGTACATGTACATGTGTTTCTAGTTCCATATCATAACTTGTAAAGAGGTCACAAAACCCTACTTCCATCTCATAACTTCTAAACCCCAGTTCTAGCATGCAATTGTAGTTCATGAAACCCTAGTTGGTTTTCAATTTGTACATGTACATGTGTTTCTACTTCCATCTCATAACTTTTAAAGAGGTCACAAAACCCTTGTTCCATCTCATAACTTATCAACCCTATTTCTAGAATGCAATTGTAGTTCATGAAACCCTAGTTGGTTTTCAATTTGTACATGTACATATGTTTCTAGTTCCATCTCATAACTTGAAAAGAGGTAACAAAACCCTACTTCCATCTCCTAACTTTTAAAGATGTCATAAAACCCTAGTTTGTAGTTACATGTCTCAATTTGTGAACCCTATTTTTATTATGTGGGTTGTTGGCTTATAATTTAGTACAAGAATAATATAGCATGTGAACCCTACCAACACAAGAACGGTCAAGGGTTTTGCATATTTGGCTCACCAATGATAGATTTGCATTGAAGGAAACTGGGAAAAACCCCAGTTTACAAAATCAAAGCAAAATGAAGTCATTGGGCTTTAAAAACACAAGGTAGAGGACCATGTAAAGGTAATCGCATGCTAGGAGACCAATGGATTCGATGGTTCTTCAATCCGATGTAACATCCCCAACCTTCCGACCAGGCAAGAGTACGCCACTAAACACCAAACATCTGGGCATCTATCCCCATGAACATGATCATACATATAATGCTGAAGCAAGATAGATAAAAACATAAAACATACTACGATGCATAATTGTTCATATACATAGCGGAAGAAAAACAACATCCGTTCATATACAAGTTAGCATTCAACATGTCCATCATCATAATTCATTAGTAGAAAATATGATTGCAAAATAGATTAGTCAAGAATACTTATCTTATGAGAATTGTTCGGCAACCAGCTACGTCGCTGCAACGTTCCACCCAACCATAGGCTAGCGTGCTCCTTAATCTCTCAGCAATGTTGCCACCCCCAAGTGGGCATGATTCCCCAAGGGATAAGGAACTAGTAGGCTTACACATAGCCAAGGATGACAACACCACAAGGAAAACACAGTTCAGCCAAGCCAACACAGTTGGGTTTATCAGGCGAACAACGAATCTGCCAAGACAACAAAGTTAGGTTTATCAGGCCATCCAGGAGCTGGGAAAGGCTAAATGCTAAGCTGGTGAGCTCATTGAAAAGCTAAGGGCACCTACACAAAAACCATCCTGACTTCTAGGACACCCACACACACCCAACACAAGGAAATCAGTCTTTTCTCTGCTATAGAGTCCCTTAGGCCCTGACTTCCCTTCCAGTGCTATTCCGGGGTTGTGGATAAGAAATCCAACCCTCTAGCTCTGTCTGTGTGGTTCCCAGACACACCAGGTTTGTCAAGCAACTCAGGTCCTCATCACCACTCCCATGCAGTCCAGAGACCAACCACTGCGTTCATGCAGCAAGCAAGCACTTCACAACTTGAACAAGGGAATACAAATCCTTGAATTGTTCTTGGCCCTATTGTGGCCAAAACGATTCCTTGGCAACCTACAGCAGCCCAAAATGCAAAGGCAACTCAGCCAACAAGTGTGAATAGGACCACATCTCACACCACATAAGTACTCATAGCAACGGCTCACGATGGAGTAACAGAACGTCGCACAGTCCAAACACAGCAACAATGTTGGAAAACAATGGTGGGGTAAAAGCACAGGCTCTATGCATGAGCAGGAGGATGAACAGATCCGCAGAATAACAACTCCCTGAGAAAAGGAAGAACTAATCCTGAATCAATGAATCGCGGCTCCTTTTATCTCATCCCTCATGAGGGAAAATGAACATCCCAACTTCCTACATGCAAGAGGGTGAACAGAGCGTCCCCTTCCTCAGGTTGGACAATCAGGAAGACCAATGATCCATGAGGAAATAGAACGGTTGGAAAGAGAGAGAGTGGGATCATGGCTTTCCTGCCAGCGTGAGGGTCATCCTGGTGGAGTGTGCATGTGGGAAAGGCATGGAAGTCCTGCCACACTCCACTGACAGCATTAACTGCCCCAACCAATCAGTAGAACATTAAAGTGGTGGTTGGATGAGACAAGGGAAGGTGAGCAGTCAAACAGGGTGGTGACACATGGCTTTTCCCCCATGGGTTCAAGGTTTAACATCCCCACCCTTAACCTTAGGAAATCATGCCCTTTTCAATTTGGTTGCAATGACCATAGCTGGTTGGGTTCATTTAATTAAAATGCACATTTACATGATGCCACAATTTGATACGTGTCGTATGTCCCGATATACCATCGGTGACAATTCCAATCCGAAACATAATATAACCAAATTGATGGTGGGGCCTTGGCCTTTAGCTCCACACCATGATTATTTACAAGGTGTATATATATATCATGTATATTTACTGCATTCGGGTCAAAACTGGGGTGTTACATTCCCCTCCCCCTTAAATAGCACTGTCCTTAGTGCTTTACAAAATTTGAACAAAGTGCTACACTAGTACCGCCTCAGTGTTCTGTAGAATTGAACAAAAATGGATGTGCCAATCGCATGGCATCCTCTAGCTCCCACGTAGCCTCTTTAGGTTTGTAGTGCTCCCATTGCACCTTTACCTATCCTATGGCTCGGTTCCGAAGCATTGTGACTTTCCTGTCGAGGATGTGCATTGGCTCAATTTGGAACTCTCCCTCGGGTTCCACCTGAATCACATCCCAATTTATCACATGGTTAGGATCATGTACATATCTCTTAATCAAAGAAACATGAAAAACATTATGAGCTCTAGTTCTAGCAGGTAATGCAAGTCTATATGCAACTGGCCCTATTCTTTCAAGCACTTCAAATGGCCCACAGTATCTTGGTGATAGCTTGGCACAACTTCCAAGATTCAAGGAACTCTTCCTTGCCCTCACTCGGAGGTAAACATGATCCCCAACACTGAACTCTCTATTCATCCTATGCTTATCGGCATAGCTTTTCTGTCTGTCCTATGCTGCTTTAAGATTCTGTCTGATATTTACAACCTCTTGCTCCATTTCCTTGAGCAATCTTGGTCCAAGCACAACCTGGTTCACTGTATTGTCCCAAGTCACTAGTGTTCTACACCTTCTTCCATACAAAGCTTCATACTAACTCATCCCCAAGGATGCCTGTTGTCCATTGTTATAAGAAAAATCTACCAAGTGTAAGTAATATTCCCACTTGGTTGGTTTGTCCATCACATACATGCGAAGCATATATTCAAGCACTTGATTAACTCTTTCTATCTGCCCATCTGTCTGAGGATGGTAGGCAGTGTTGAAGTTTATCTTTGTACCCAAATCTGCAAACAACCCCTTCCAAAAATTGGAAGTGAACTTGACATATCGGTCATAAAATATCACCTTCAAAAATACATGCAATTTGAAAATTTCCTTAATGAAGATCTTTGCAATGTCATCAGTATTATTCCTAGACTTCACCAGTATAAAATGTGCTTCCTTTGTCAACTTGTCTACCACAACCATGATGGAATCATGTTGTCTCCAAGTCATCGGCAATCCTGTAATAAAATCCATGGAAATAACTTCCCATTTCCATTCCGGAATTGGCAAAGGCTGCAACAAACCTGCTGGATGTTGATGCTCAACCTTTACATGTTGACATTTCATGCACCTTGAAATGTATTTAGCCATGTCTTTTTTCATTCCTAGCCAAAAGTACTGCATTCTAGCTGTAGCAATCGTTTTATGATACCCTGGGTGACCAGAATATAGAGCCTGGTGGATTTCATCCATAACAACTCTTCTCAAATCTGATAGGAATATAAATTCTTCCTTTGTAAGTAAGAAGTCCATCTTCTTCCAATTTATATCCCTCATACCTCTTCTCAAGACTTCGCTACTACAATTTGTCTTTTACCTGCTCGTACAATTCATCCCCATCAACATGTTTAACAATCTGCTACCTCAAATCTGAATGGAAAATACTAAGAGATGCCACATGCATTTCTTGCATCTTCCTATTGAGTGCATCAGCTACCTTGTTTTCTTTCCCCTTTATGTGCTTGATTTCCAAATCAAACTCACATAAAAATTCTAGCCATCTTGCTTGCCTAGCATTCAAAGTAGGCTGATCAAATAGATACTTCAAACCACAATGGTCTGTCTTGAGCTCAAATATTCTACCATCAAGTAATGCCTCCACATCTTAAGAGCATGTATTATGGCTACAAGCTCTAGATCATGAGTGGCATAATTCTTCTCATGCTCCTTCAGCTTTCTTGACTCATAACATATCATGTGGTTGTCCTGCATAAGGACTCCTCCAAGCCCTTGCCTGCATGCATCAGTACATACCACAAAATCTTTCTCTGGACCTTCAGCTTTCAATATAGATGAACTGGTGAGAAGATGCTTCAACTGCTAGAAGCTTTCTTCACACTTCAAAGTCCATTCAAACTTCATCCCCTTCTTTTGCAAAGAAGTGATGGCATGAGCAACTTTGGAAAATCCCTCAATGAATCTCTTGTAGTATTCCGCAAGTCCCATAAAAGATCTTACATCTGTCACATTTCTTGGAGTAGGCCAATTCATAATGGCTTCAATCTTTTCAGGGTCCACAGATATACCCTCTTCTGAGATAATGTGACCCAAATACTGAATTCTATCTCTGTAGAAGTCACACTTGCTCAATTTTGCATACAGTTGATGCTCCCTGAGCAATTGCAATTTCAATCTCAAATTCTCTTCATGCTCTTCCTCATTCTTAGAATACACAAGAATGTCATCAAGGAATACAAGAAAAAACTTGTCCAAATATTTGTTGAAGACACGGTTCATAAGGCACATAAATGTAGCTAGTGCATTTGTGAGACCAAATGGTACCACTACAAACTCATAATGCCCATACCTTGTCCTGAAGGTTGTCTTATGAATGTCTTTGTCCTTGATTCTCACCTAATGGTAACCAGACCTCGAGTCAATCTTGGAAAATACCCTTGCTCCTCTCATTTGATTAAAGAGGTCATCAATCCTAGGCAAAGGATATTTATTCTTCACAGTAACCTTGTTCAACTGTCTGTAATCAATACATAACCTGAGTGTACCATCTTTCTTCTTTACAAACAGAACCAATGCTCCCCAAGGAGACACACTCGGTCGGATATACTTTTTTTCCAACAACTCTTGCAGTTACATCTTCAACTCTAGCATCTCCGGTGTACTCATCCTGTAGGGTGTCTTGGACACTGGTGCCACTCTTGGCACAAGTTCAATGGTGAAATCAATGTCCCTTTTTGGAGGAAGCCCTAGAATCTCATCAAGAAACACATCCCTGAATTCTTGTAACACCTAATAGTCCTCCAACCTCGGAGTTTCATCCTCTGATGCCTCCAAAATATGAGCTACATACAACTGACAACCCTTCCTACAGAACTTCTTCAATTGCATTGTTGAAACCTGACTTACAGAAATTACCTTTGGAATACCTTTCCCAACTACTGGGTTTCCTTCTTCATCCATGCATTCAAAAGTCTTATTGTAACAGTCCAGCTTCACTCTATGAACTTCTAACCAATCCATTTTAATGAGAACATCATGGGAACCAAGTGGTAGAACATTCAGATCTACACAAGTGACCAATCCATTCATGACCAATGGGCATTTCTCTACCACTTCACTAACTTTTCTCTTAGTTCCAATGGCTAGCTAAACTAACCAATATTTCCTATGCCTTTCTTTCTTAAAAGCACAAATCTCCACTACTCTAGGAGTAATGTAACTGTGAGTAGAACCAGGGTCAATCAAAATAGAAACAGATTGTTCAACAATATTACCTACAACTTCAACCACAGTTGATTGATGATCTGCCTAGCGGTCCTCCAGTGCTGCATAAATTCTAGGGACCACCCTTGCTATTTGTCCCACTGTTTCCACTTCTTGAATGTTATAAGCTGGTCTTGCACTTTCATTCTCGAGTGGACAATATCTGCACAAGTGGTGTCCTTCACATTTCCAACATTTGAGTGGACCTTTATTCTGATGTGGCTCTTTAGGCTTCCCACCTGCCACTCCAACTGGATTACTCACATCTTGGGATGGATGCTTCTGCTGATTCCTGAATCTAGAAAGTTTGAAACCTTTCTTTCTTTGGTCAAATTTCTCATTCTTCTTGTCCTTCCATGCCTCATGGTAATCAAGTTTACTTTTTCTTTGCTCATAGAAATACTTATCCTTCCTTATCGCTTTCTCAAGGGTTCTAGGTCCATAAAACTCAATTCTATTTTTGTATGACTGAGGAAATCCGTACAGAAACCACTGGACCTTCACTTTTTCATTTCTAATGTATTGTACATACCTCAATAATTCCAAGAACTTATTTGCATACTCTTCCATGGTCTGCTATCCCAATCTCAACTCATGGAACTCCTTAATATTGTCATCATAGTACCTATCAGAGAGGTATTTCTGCTTAAAATACTTATTGAAATGTTTCCACTTTAGTCTCCTTTCACTGATCCTCTTTACTTGCTTGAAGTGTTCCCACCAAATGGATGCTCTTCCATTCAGATTGAATATGGAAACTTTGGCCTTCATGTTTCCAGAATAATCATGCACTTGGAAGTACTTCTTTATCCCAAGAAGCCAAGCTTCAGCCTCTTGTCCAATCTTTATCTCACCATCAAATGTAGGAGGTTTAGCTTTCTTAAATTCATCCCGAGAGCGATCCCTATGGTGTCTTCTTCTTTTCCTTTTACGGGAAGATGATCTTATATCCCAACTAGATTCTCCAGAGTCAGATGATCCACTAGAAATCCTTCTCCTTCTCCTAGTATTGCTCTTACTGCCTTCCGGTCTTGCGATACCTCGTCCAGAATCTATCTTTCTCTGCAAATCTGTCAAACTCTAGAATATGGTAGCATTCAACTGATGCTGCTCTTCCTGGGATTTAATCAAGCTTCTCATGGTGGCTGCAACATCTGACAATGTCTCTTGGAATCTCCTTCCATTAGATTCTATGTCATTGTTTCCATTATGGACACTTTCTCTCATGGCATCTCTCGCACGCTCGTAGGAATCTCGAGCATCATATCCATCATGGGCTCTCATGAGTAAACCACCTCTTGCTTTCCACACTGTTATTCTAGGAATACTGCTCTTGGAAGTGGTCTATAATTCTGCAAATGTGTTAGTAGCAAATTGTTAGATGTATATCATCAATATAAATCAAAACTACTTACCTTCCTTTGGAGAAACATAATAATAACAGTTTTGCTTAAAACAAAAAATATTCTCTTCTTCCTTTTCAGCCCTGTGACCATTGATAATCTATTGAAAGCCTACTGAAAGGTAGTTGAAAACTGCTTGAAAAATCACTAAGAAGTTCTCTCAAAAACCCAAATATCCTTTGGCCCAATCAAACTTCCTCCCAACTATCTTTCTGACACTTCGGTGGTTAAACACCTAGCTCATCGACGGTCTTTTCATTTATTTCTCCGGGCGTTTTGGTGGGAAAATTGACTAAACTCCTGATCTGCATCGGTGAGAAAATTGACTGTTCATCAAGTCCTTTCCTCACTAACCTTTCAGTGTGTCGGTGGCTAGAACATCTAATTCTCTCCACTGTATCATTGGGTTGCTTGTCTATTTCCTTCTGTCGTATCGGCCTGTAGTGGTCTACTATTCCAAGTTTTACTGGCAATCCGTTGGTCTAATTTCATCTGCCATATCAGGTCCATAATCATCTATCACTTCGAACTTCATTGGCAATAACATAGACTAACCGTTGCGTCGGTGGTCAAGTGCTCTGTGCATTGGATGGTTAGTCCTTTCTGCTTCTGCAATAACGGCCCATGATATTTCTATGTCTTCTACAGCTCACGACTTTGTCGGTGGTCAGAGCAGTTGTTCATTATGGCATCGGATGGATAGTTGACTAGGCAGCCACAACTGTGGTTCACCTTAATTGAACATTTTTTGATCGGTGATCCAATCTACTAATTCCTTCCAATGTTCATCGGTGACCCATACAACTAAAATTTCCTGATGGTTGATGATCTCATGCCTTAGAGGAATTTTTGAAAATGTCATGCCTTGTCTTCCACCGCATCGGCAACTTGATCCTCTAGGCATCGCCAATCGTTGACGATTTTATGACTTAGAAAAATTTCCAAAATTTTTTCTTTAGTCTTCTCTTCCGTCGCTTCATCAGCTCAACCATCTCCTGTTCTTCGCCAATCGCCGATAGTCAAAACATTGAAGGTTCTTTCTACTAAGTGGAGCCAGCATTTCAGTGGTCTTCGGCTGATCTCCACTGAAACTGCGGCTCCCCCATCCTCTATCCTCCATCGACGGCTGACGAACCTTAGCGAAATTGTGAAATTTTTCTGTCAGCTGTCCTTCGTTGGGTGGTCATCAGACTAATTCTTCCACTATGTTGGAAGAACTTCTCGCTAAGTTCTTCGATGAGCTGACAATTCTAGCACTTAGAAAATTTTTGTGAATTTTCTTGTCATCATCCATTTCCTCCTGGTTTCTTCTAGGCAGTAAGCGACCTGCCTCTGTTAACTAATCTTTTCATGGCCCTTTGAGGCCCAAATGCTGCAACATAAGCTCTTCCACTGCATCTTCACAGCCCATTCTGGCCCATGCTGCAACCAGAGCTCTAATACCACTCTGTAACATCCCTGACCCTTCGACCCGGCAAGAGGACGCCACTAAACACCAAACATCTGGGCATCTATCCCCATGAACATGATCATACATATCATGCTGAAGCAAGATAGATAAAAACATAAAACATACTATGATGCATAATTGCTCATATACATAGCGGAATCAAAACAACATTTGTTCTTATACAAGTCAGCATTAACATGTCCATCGTCATAATTCATTAGTAGTAAATACGATTGCAAAATAGATTAGTAAAGAATACTTATCTTATGAGAACTATCCCGCAACCAGCTACGTCACTGCAACATTCCACCCAACCATAGGTCAGCGTGCTCCTTAATCTCTCAGCAACGCTGCCACCCCCAAGCTAGGAATTATTCCCCAAGGGATAAGGAACTAGCAGGCTTACACATAGCCAAGGATGACAACACCACAAGGAAAACAAAGTTCAGCCAAGCCAACACAGTTGGGTTTATCAGGCGAACAATGGATCTACCAAGCCAACAAAGTTGGGTTTATCAAGCCATCCAGGAGCTGGGAAAGGATAAATGCTAAGCTGGTGAGCTCATTGAAGAGCTAAGGGCACCTACACCAAAACTAGCCTGACTTCTAGGACACCCACACACACCCAACACAAGAAAATCAGTCCTTTCTCTGCTATGTAGTCCCTCGAGCCCTAAATTCCCTTCCAGTGCTATTCGGGGGTTGTAGAGAAGAAATCCAGCCATCTAGCTCTGTTTATGTGGTTCCCAGACACACTAGGTTTGTCAAGCAACTCAAGCCCTCATCACCACTCCCATGCAGTCTGAAGACCAACCATTGTGTTCATGTAGCAAGCAAGCACTTCATAGCTTGAACAGGGGAAGACAAATCTTTGAATCGTTCTTGGCCCTATCGTGGCCAAAACGATTCCTCAGCAACCTATAGCAGCCCAAAATGTAAAGGCAACTCAGCCAACAAGTGTGAATGAGACCACAACTCACACCACGTAGGTACTCACAGCAACGGCTCACGATGGAGTAACAGAACGTCACACAGTATAGACACAGCAGCAACATTGGAAACCAATGGTGGGGTAAAAGGGCAGGCTCTATGCATGAGAAGGAAGATGAATAGATCCACAAACTAACAAATATGTGAGAAAAGGAAGAACCAACCCCCAATCAATGAATCGCGACTCCTTTTATCTCAGCCCTTGTGAGGGAAAATGAACAGCCCAACTTCCTGCGTGCGAGAGGGTGAACAGAGCGTCCCCTTCCTTAGGTTGGATGATTGGGAAGACCAACGATCCGTAAGTAAATGGAATGGTCAGCGAGGGAGAGAGTGGGATCAAGGCTTTCCTGCCAGTGTGAGGGTCATCCTGGTGGAGTGTGCGTGTGGGCAAGGCATGGAAGTCCTACCACACTCCACTTCCAGCATTAACTGCCCCAACCAATCAGCAGAACATTAAAGTGGTGGTTGGATGAGACAACGGAAGGTGAGCAGTCAAACAGGGTGGTGACACATGGCTTTTCCCCCATGGGTTCAAGGTTTAACATCCACACCCTTAACCTTAGTAAATCATTCCCTTTTCAATTTGGTTGCAGTGATCATAGCTGGTTGGGTTCATTTAATTAAAATGCACATTTACATGATGCCACAATTTAATACGTGTTGTATGTCCTGATATACCATCGATGACAATTCCAGTCCGAAACATAATATAACCAAATCGATGGTGGGGCCTTGACCTTTAGCTCTGCACCATGATTATTTACAAGGTATATATATATATCATGTATATTTACTGCATCTAGGTCAAAACCAAGGTGTTACATCCGATTTGCGGTTTCTGAGCTATGTCCAATTGAAAGTTTCATGAAAATGTCGTTCAGGGACACTTGATGACTTTCGGTCCGGGAGTGAAAAAAAAACAGAGCAAAAAAATTGCATGTTGTTAGCTCCTACAAGTCTGTATGAGAAAGGTCGATATGGGGACCCTACCAACACAACCACATTCGAGGGTTTTCATGCATTGACCCACCAATGGTAAAGTTGCAAGAGTTGACCCAACAATGCAATTAAATGTACATTAATATAAAAAACATAAAAAAAAGTAAATTTCAACAACTCGAGAGCATGTTATAATTTTTCGATTTTTATTTGTTGGTGTCTAAAGACACGGGGTTGTTCTTGGCACCTCCAATGTGCCATAGATGATGTTTGTATCCTAGGAACGTGAAAGGATAAACATTAGTACTCTCATAAGAAATAAAGAGAACCCAATGAAAATGTGAAAACATGATTTATAGATTACTCCCCTGAGGCTGTACGATCGTGTTTATAGCACGTCTAGTATCCTTTGAATAATATTATGTCTATGAATGGTATTTGTCAATCACATGTTTATTACATTGGGAATAAATTAAGGATAAATAATTGAAATTGTGCTTCAACATGCACTTTAAAGGTTAAATAATGCACCTGGAAATCTAGCCACACTTTACAATCTAGAAACACCTGACAATGCACTCACTCTAGCAGGCCTTCTGGATCATCTCTGCTGCCGATGGTGTCCATCAATCTTTCATTCTCTATATGAGGTAGAAAATATCATACATGTGACCTATTTTTGTTAGAAAGTGTGTGCAACTTGATTTCTATACCAACTACTAGGTTGGTGAAGTGGTATACAATAGCTCCTGGTCTATAATCCTGATATACATACCCACCCTTCCTTTTTTGTTGTGCTGCTAGTGTCAAGTACTCCCCTTTTATAACCATCAAGCCAATTGGGAATTCAATATTTTCATCATCTGTAATAGGTTCAAGAATGGTTTGTTTCCCCTCTAAGCAAAGTGCCAACCAATAGTCAGAACCCCATTCATTATTTTTTAGGGAAACCACTGCATATATCTGACCTGTGAAAGGAAATAGGTCGAGTTAACAATACATAAATTAAATTTCTAAATTAGGTACTAATAATTTACTTTTTTGTACCTGCTTGTATGAGATCCGATATGTGATCATAGTCCGTAGAAATGTGTGTCTAATCATCTTCCAAATGGTCTATTTCATTAACCCCCTTGAAATCGGTGCCAAGTTTCACTCGATCGCATGTATCAACTGTATCTGTATACTCACAAACATCCCATTCATCGATTCTACAGTAACTGGAAAAGAAAGCCTTCAATATTGTCCAAATTTTAAGGGCCGAGTTGTCTGAGCTTCTAATTGAATTAAGTTTTTGAGTTCCGTGCACTTTGTTTACCCGATGTGTTTGGGATCAGTCCACATTGGTCACCTCCCAAAATATTCTCCGCACAAGGTGTTTCCTTGCCGCTTGTTCTCCCATGACAGATGCCCACCATTTCACTATAGATGCAGCGTCTCGAAGGTGAGCACCTGTAAACTTGATCACTTCCCTTTGAAGGGAAGTTTTTATGCATGCACCAGCACCATCATGCTCTCCTTTTCCATGACCAGTTTCAAAGTAGTTCCATATATGTCGCACCTTGTATTTTATGTGCAACAAACAAAACCATTGAAATACACGTGCATTCTTGAACTGTCTAGCACAACCATCTAACCAAATGAAATGATGATAAAATGGTATATCCATAGCTGTCACATGATCATAGAATAATTTAAAGCAATTTTGCATGTAATGGATGTCATGGGTCCGATCATCACTTATGTAGAAGTGACTTTCTTTCAGTATCACATGTTTCTCTTCATTGCTATCTGGCCCATGTCGATACATGATATGGACCATTATGCTCACCTGCTCTGAGTGATAGTATTGACTTTGTATTTCATTTTGTGGTTGTAGGGTGTAATTTTCTGCAAATTCAACCACTGATAGTATTGTTCCGAGAGGGAAGGTATCCTGGCATATTCTAAATTGCTCATCTTGCCACCGTGCCATATCAACATGTTGAATGTACTATTGGATCTTTCCATGAAACTTTGAAATAAAATCACATACTTGCACCTCGTGTAAAAAAATAAATAGTGTTAATAAAAACATAAAAATATGTACATGTAGTCACCAACTTAATGTACATGAAGTCACCTATGAGGTCACCAATTTAATCTTCATTTTTTCTTTGCCATCATGTAGTTGATATGTCTCATACTGATAGTTTTGCTTATCCACAATTGCATTCCCGAATGCTTGATTTTCACTCTCATGGATGCAATCAGAACATAATGAAATCCATCCACAAATGTTGCAAGAACCCTCTACACATTGTTTTAATTAATGTGTCTTCCCATCTTGCCTTGGACACATCATGCTATGAATGAAATTTCTGGATGGCATTGGCGGTACTGTACTTAAGCGTTCCTGCACATGGTTAGGATGCAAAAATTGACGTATATGTGAAAATGTATGATAATATAGATCAAACTCTATTTGGTATCTACAACAACAAGTGTTCTGGATGGTATTTATTCTAACATACCAAGGCTTTCATTTTTCAAAAGATCTTTGGTCGAGCCTTAGCTTTGCGTGGGCAACTTTAAACATCTTGAACAATTGAGTTTGTGTCATGTCAAGATAATGTTTCACATGAGGTTCATGTTATATTTTTATCATTTAAGCAATGTGATCTAGGATCTTATCTGAGAGAATAACATGCACAACAAAAAAATCACAAGAGACAAGAGACACAAATAATTTTCCTCGGGGAAACCATAAAGGAGAAAACCCCACAACTTCCTCAGAGATAGAATGAGCACCAATGGTAGCAGTAAAACCCAAATATAGAAAAGATGATCTCCACAGATGTTCTCTCTCTATCACTTGAGAGAGCTTCTCCTCTCTCACTCATGCACCCCAGTGAGTGAGTGTGTGTGTAATGTGTAGAAATGAGCAGAGCCTCACTTCTATTTATATTCTTCCATTCACTTTATGTCCACTACAACAAGTCAGCCTCACTTAACAATTACTTACTAGGGCCAAATTATCTAGGAGAGTCTAATAACCCTAGTGCCCCACAACTATGGGTACTTTTCCCTCTGATCAACAAGGAGGGTTAACCTTGACTCAATTGTGGGGACTATTGCCCTAACTTACAATGGAGGGTTAATGTCAATGACTTTACACGACTTGTTTACATTATTGAATTTCCCAATCATAACATCGGGGAATGACATGACTCAATTACATTATAGATACTTCCTGGAATAAACATCGGGGTATAATACATAGGATATACAAGTGAATACATTCCGAAGTTACAAATACATCAACAATCCCTCTTAACTAGGAAGGTATTCTCTTGACACAATTTATCAGCACAAGTCTTCTTCTATGTATCATCTGGATCATCATCAAGTCATCTTCACCTTCAAGTCATCTTCATTGTCAATTCATATTCATCGTCAAGTCATCTTCATCAAGTCTGGATCATCATCAAAGATGGATCACCACTGGATCATCGTCATCATCACTGCTTCTACTATCTCAATCAAATGGTGCTATCTCTTCATTCTTCTCATCACATGAAGTTATATAGAGCCAACCCTATTTCATGCTAGTTTTATGCCTACCCTCCAGGTAGGCATTCATCTTCTTCAACACTTATATCTCACCATGAGAGGAACACATCCAAGAACCATGACAAAATGGCTCGCCCAGAACTTACATCTTTCGTTCTCAAAGAATGGCTCTCAGCTCTAGGCTGAGTGTCAGTCCCAGACTGAAACAAATTCTTGGTAACTAACCAGGTGCCTCCGTTCTCCCAGAGAATGGCCTCTCAGCACTAAGCTGAGCTTCAGTCCCATACTGAATCAATTTCCTAGTAACTTACCAAGTGCCACCATTCTCCCAGAGAATGGCTTCTGTAGGTCTGCATCATCTTTGGCCATACTGTGGAATCCTTAGGACTGATTACGTACGTCAACAAAACCTTGAAAGAGCATCCTAGAATAGGCTATAATATATCCAAGTATCTTTTACATGTGACCATCACAAAACCTCGAAAGAGCATCCTAGCACAGACTATAGGATCTCCTAGGATATTTTCTATGTGACTACCACCACAAAACCTCGAAAGAGCATCCTAGCATAGACTATAGGATCTCCCAGGATATTTTCTATGTGGTTAGGAAAAACCTTAAAAAATGTCTTGCAACCTGCAAGAACTCTAAAGATTATCCTAGGACTTTTACGAGCACATATCTCAACCTATCGGATCTCCAGGGATGATTACATGCCTTAGTAGTAGCAAAACCTTAAAAGAGCATCCTAGCACAGATTATAGGATCTCCTGGGATCTTTTCTATGGTACCTATAGAAAAACATCGAAAGATCATCCTAGCACAGACTATAGGATATCCCAAGATCTTTTCTATGCTACCTGTACAACCTGTCCACGGCCAACCTGTAGCAAAACCTCAAAAGAGCATCCAAGCACAGACTATTGGATATCTCAGGATCTTTTACATGCTATCTGTACAATCTATCCAATGAGTATTATCCTGATACTCATCACAACATCTTCCTGATTCATATCATCATCATATGATCATCCTGATCATCATCATATTAGAAACTGAAGCATCATCCCGATGCTCATCACACATCGCTTACATCCATAGCCATGGGAAGGATCCTCCTACCATGCTTGAAATGGATCCTACAAATGTGTCCCATCACTTCTTCCTCAAATTATATTCTATCTAAAGAAAACCAAGCCTCTCTCTGAAGTACTCAAACTTCACCCTGGCTAGTGGTTTGGTCAACACATCTACTATGTGCTCGTCCATCACAACATAATGGAGCTTCACTGCTCTTCTCTGCACCATATCCTTGATAAAGTCATATTTGATCTTATGTGCTTCAATCTGTTGTGGAACACCAGGTTCTCAGACAACTTCACACAACTCTGGTTGTCACAGAAGATACAGGTAGTGTCCAATAGGAGATCAAATAAATCAGACAATAGCTTCCTGATCCATACTGCCTCACAACTAGTAGAACAAGCTACGATGTAATCTGTTTCGGCTGTACCTAGTGCTATGCAGGATTGCTTCCTACTAAACCAAGATATCATACATGATCCCATATTGAATAAGCACCCCAAGGTGCTCTTTCTATCTGCAGCACTTCCTATCTAATCTGAATCAACATAACCCTCCAGGTTAAACTTTTGATCCGCATCATACTTGAGCCCATAATCAATCGTACCCTTCAGGTACCTCAGAATATGATTTACAGCAATCAGGTGAACATGTTTATGATCTTTCAGGAATTGGATTAAGGTGTTCATCACAAAGAAAATATTTGGTCTCATGATTTTTAGGTACATCAAGGACCCAATCATCTGATGATACATCATGGCATCAACCAACTTTGATAAAGAAACACTCAATAGCTTCAGGTTCGATGCCATAGGTGTGGTCATGGCCTTGTAGTCCATCATCTTGAACCTCTTCAGGATCTCTACTGCATACTTCCCTTGTCCCAGGGAGATTCCATCTGCATTCTACCACCTCCATGCCTAGAAAGTAGTACATCATATCCAAGTTCTTCATCTCAAACTTGGCAGCAAGTCTCCTTCTTACAACTTTAATGAGTTCCTCTTTTCTGTCAGGAATAAGTCATCAACATATAACAATAGCATCACTATCCTTCCACCTTCAACCTTGAAGTAAAGGTTGGAATCCACTTTACTCTTAGTAAAGCCTAGAGTCATCAGTAATCTATTCATCATGTCATACCATGTCGAACCTCAGGATATTCTGCAATCACTCCCTCTGAAGTGGAGCATCATTCTCCCTCTTCCTTTCATACTCTATGCATTGAAACATTATGTACTGGAGTGACAAGTAGCTTCCTCTGCTACTAATATTCTATGTATCCATCTAGGGTCACTAGATAACAAGATCCTCTATCTTTGAAAGAGTTCTTCTCGCACCCATCTGTGAGCTTGTCATCCTCTATAGGCTTTCATCTTCAAAATTGTAGCAAAGGTTAAGATCTTCATCACTCTAGGTGATCTTCAAGCTCCTCATGTATATGTTATCCCATGGATTCCTTCTGAGATCGTACAAGGCCTTGTTTCATTTACAGATATGATTCTACCTATCATGTGTATTTCTATTGGCTGCAAATGTCTCTTCATAGTCTATGCCTTGTGCTACGAATCTTGCCTTGTATCTCATGATGTTTCCATCTACTACATGATGAAACTACAAACTTCCCTTCAGGTCTCGATACTTCATCCTAGACATCATTCTTCTTGAACTGGTCTTCTCTATTTTCTTCGCTACTTCTTCATAGATGGAAGGTTTTGCATCAATGATGTCACTACGTTCGTCATATTATTCTTCATCTTGAACTATCGTCACTTTTTCTTCGGAACAAGTCTCATCCTTCTCTGATTATAGGTGATTGTATGCAATCTTCTTTACAAGTCAAATGCATTTGTATGGTTAGAAACATTTCATAAGGCATATTCATAGTGGAAAATTCTTATGCATAAATATATGATCATGCAACTATTTTAGCTAATACAACATTCATCCATATCTCACGAAAACATTTCTAGATGCCTTCCATCTTTACCATGACATCATTGAGATTGTGCACTAATCCAATATGTCAACAAAGAGGTTTCATTCTAGATAAGTATCAATGGAGAGTTGTATAGCACCATGAGATACTTACCCATCACATACATATTAGTAGTATACTGTCATTAATGCAAACATTCTATCATGCATAACACATCAACTGAACATAACCAAATGCATAACAAAATAATATCATGAAATGACAATTGAATACTTATCTTTATTTGTTTCGTGGGTAGACTCCTTCTTTCAGCTTCATCATATTATTCATTCATAGCATCATCATTTCTTATCCAAATGCTTAGATGGATAAGAGTTTCTTAAAGAATTCAGTTCTTCATATTCCTCGTCACTTGAGGGATCTTCTTTGAATCGTGAGGGCTTGATATTCAGTTGCTCCCATCTTCTTTTCTCTTATTATGAGTTGATATTCTTCTTGTGTGCACTCTTCCTAGAGTCTACTGAAAGCAATCACTTTCTTCCGGCACACATTCCTCGAATGAATGAATCCCATGATCCTGGGAGACCATTCAAGGTGGTTATCACCACTTTTTCACTCTCCACTTCTTCTTCTACCGCTTCAAGTTGTTCTTTGATTTGAGAGACCCTTGTAAAGTTTGACTGTATGGTCTTTGCATTCTGGATCTTCACATTCTTCAATTTTTTTGTCAAATTCATATTCTGATTTATGTTCTTCCATTCAAATAGCTTGGTCAAGGAATCAAACATCTCTTTTGGTTTCTTTAGGGAAGAAACTTGTGGTATAAGGTGATCCTTGATTGAATCAGTAGTGATCTTCTTGGCTTTGACCAATTTCTTCTTGTGTAAGTCTTTTAGCCTAATCTCCCTCTGGAACTAGAACCTCTCTACTTATGTAGGTGTCCAATTCATTTTCTTCAAGAATGAGTGAGATCCAATACTTCCATGTTTGGAATTTGTAATTTTCACCAAACTTGTCATCAAACTGGTGCGATTAGACTTTTTGAAATAATAACCTCAAATCTAAATAGCAAAAGATTATATTTTACCGATTTGAGGTGTCCATGCTGGTTCCAGAGCTGGTTGATCTAAGGTTTGTCAGAGAAACCCTAATTTTCAAAAGTTGGAATCTTTTAGATCTGATTGGATAGAAATATAGACCTATTCAAGGTGAGCTTTCCAATGTACTCCTTTTCTAAAAATAGTGGAGGGAAGCTCTTGGAACAAGAAGCCCCAGTTTACCAATTTCTTTTGTAGAAATGCCTGATACTGTTTCTACGGTATATCCCAAAGTACTACTCCTATGCATCTGAATTTTTTTACAAAGGTATCCTATTTTGTCCTTGTTCCAACACCATAGGTTTCATCAGAATTGGTTTCATCAATTGGGACTTATGAGCGTTTTACCAAGGTGACATGTTTTAGGATTGTTCAGTATAGCGAAGTTATATGGACTTCCATGTGTCACCGTTGCATATTTTAGGTCTGAAACTCTTACCCCAGAAATTAAATTCCATCCCATTTCTAGAACATCTTGAGAAATTTTATTTGGACCTTCATTTCCCGAGATATAGCAATTTTCCCCAGGTTTCCTGTTTGGGGAGGAATCCTAGGAGAGTTTGGAACCCTATTGTAGGAATCATATCTCCTAGAATATAGAGAATATGAGGTTGCAACTTGGATACAGTGTACATCAGGAATTTATCTTTTACCTGCAAAAGTTTCTGCACCTTACACATCTCCAATATTGAGATATAGCAAATCTACCAAAACTATCAGTTTTAGTATTTTAGGGTTTTTTCAGGCCCAGGGTCAAACTAGGGTTTGACTTTCCTGGAGTTTCACCCAACCAAAAATATCAACCCAGGTCTCTAAAATTCTATTTTGATGAGGAGAGTAATCCTATGCTAGGCTCACTAAAAAATTCCTCTTCTGTGAAAAGCCCTAATTTCACACAGCAAAAACTGAAAATGCCCTGGAATCACATTCCGCTTCGATAGCATTAGATAGAATTTGAGGTCAAAAATGGGCCTCAAAAGGACCAAAATGTACTATAAAAATCAACCAATTACATTCTAGTAGATGACATCGTCCCCCATGGTTGAGGTGGCATTGCATGAGTTAAGAATGTTTTTTTGTCACATTTTCTATGGTGGATGAAAACCCATAGTTAACCAAGGTAGTGGTACAAGTACTTTTAATTCATAAAGTGAATTACTCACAATAAAAGTCATTTCACACTTTCTCATTAAATAATATTATTGTTATTTTCAAGTAAAGTACTCACAATTCACTTTCTCATAAAATAATATTATTGTCATTTTCAAGTAAAGTACTCATAATTCATAAAAATGTCTTTTCACATTTTTTTATAAAATAATATATTGTCATTTTCATGTTTTTTAATTTTAAATTATATATTCACTCAATTGTATTTAATATCATAATGTCTAATATATCTTGTACTTTTAAAATAAATTAAATTCATGAATGATATTTATATGAAAAAAATATGTTAGTTATGCATATAAATTAAATTCATGAATGATATTTATATGAAAAAAATATGTTAGTTATGCATATAAATTAAATTCATTTTTGTTTAATTTTATTTACAAGTTCAATACAAATAAATGCTAAAGGACAATAATTTTTTGGTAATTTACAATGAATCTTAGTCACATCATTATAGAGTTATTTTATTAATTTTATTTATAGTCAATTTAGAAAAGTAACTCAACCATGGTTATTTATATTGTGCATAAAAAGTAGTGTAGGAGATGAGTTGTCATATATACCTACCCCATAAAACCCCTAACTTATAATATTTTAATATATCTTATATTTTTGTAGTACATCTCTTAGGAGGCCCATTTTTGACCTCAAATTCTCTCTAATGGAAAGATGCACCCTTCAACGGAGAGTTAGACTAGCATCATTTTGATGATGGATTGTGGAGAGAGACCCAAAAATTAAGGATCCCTAGCTTCTGCAGCTACACAATGTCTTCTTCTCAGGTTAGCTCAGATACCATGTTAGATTTTTATCATTTAAGTAATGTGATCTATGATCTTATCTAAGAGAATAACATGCACAGCAAAAAAATCACAAGAGACAAGAGACACAAAGAATTTTCCTTGTGGAAACCATAAAGGATAAAACCCCACAACTTCCTCAGAGATAGAATGAGCACCAATGGCAACAGTAAAACCCAAAGACAGAAAAGATGATCTCCACAGCTGTTCTCTATCTCTCACTTGAGAGAGCTTCTCTTCTCTCACTCATGCACCCCAGTGAGTGAGTGTGTGTGTAATGTGTAGAAATGAGGAGAACTTCACTTCTATTTATATTCTTCCATTCACTTTATTTCCACTCCAACAAGTCGGCCTCACTTAACATTTACTTACCAGGGCCAACTTCTCTAGGAGGGTCTAATAACGCTAGTGCCCCACAACTGTGGGGACTTTTCCCTCCGATCAACAAGGAGGGTTAACCTTGACTCAATTGTGGGGACCCTGACTTACAATGAAGGGTTAACCTCAATGAATTTACATGACTTGTTTACATTATTGAATCTCCTAATCGAAACATCGGGGTATGACATGACTCAATTACATTATACATACTTCCCGGAATAAACATTGGGGTATAGTACATAGGATATACAAGTGAATACATTCTAAAGTTACAAATACATTAACAATTCATTGTTCATAGAACCCCTACAGCGTTTTAACACATCCTTTGTGTTAGAAGAAGGCCTAGTGTTATCATGGAAAAACGTGTGCACTAGTCCCTTCACTGCTTCGACTAACTTCATGTCTTTGCAGGGAAGTCTACCGCTAAATTCCCATAATGTTTCCATTTGTCCCTCTACATCAATGCTAGTTCTTCTTACTGAATATTTTTTAAGTTTCTTTGGATGTAAAGGCACAATTTGTGATGTGCATTTAAGTAAATGACATTGTCTTATGGATCTACATACAATTGATCCATCCAATACTCGGTGAGCCACATTACAGTCCCATGAACATGTTTTTTTACCAATCGATGTGAATGTAACAACAAGAGATTTAACAATGTGATTACTTGATTTGATATTATTCAATATTCTTATGCCTAAATTTCTTCTAACAGTTGCCATATTTATAGATTTAAGCAAAGCTAAAATCAATTGGCATTTACTGGCTTCGGATTTGTTATCAAAATATTGTTTCATTATTTGAGAACAATAACAAAGAATAGTGCACTTAGCTACGTTAATTTCCATCGAAGTCAATTCGCTCTCATCCACTTGTATGCGTTTAGGATTTCTCTTTCATTTTGATGCGATATTTTTTGTCGTTTGAAATGCTGGAGTGACGTTTACATCCACTACATGCTAACAAATTTGATTAGGAGATTGAACCACTTGGCATGGTTGTTGCCGAGTCACATTTGCATCGAGATTAACATAATTATTGAGCTCTTCACAAGATTGTCTATTTAATAATGGATCAATAATATCATCTCCCCTATAACCAGCTTCCTTTAATGCTTGCTACATTATCTTCATCGGCCTCTACGTCAAGTATCTGTTGAGCGGGAATGGGAACTATTTGCTCATCTAATGAATGTTGACGATTTTTTGAATATTCCCCCTTTTTTTCTTTTTTTCTTTTCAGCTTCTTCCAGTGTAAGCACCTTCCTCCCTGACTTTCGACCTCTATTGCGTACATTCCTTATTGAAATCCACCTAAACTTGTACACAACCTATGGATTTGTGTAAGTAATGATTAAATTGTAGGTTGAACAGTTCTCTGTGCATGGGTTTAGAAAACTTATGTCTTTTCTACAATAAACTTGGCCCAAAGCACGCAACCCAACATTTTTTATATAACACATATCGCATATGCGATATATCGCATATGCAATTTAGTGCATATCAAAATTTATATATTCATGGGATACCACTTATCAAAAATTATATATATATATATATATATATATATATTGTTTATTTCTAATTTTGAGTGACTGCGGTAGAATCAATCTCTACAGTCCTAGTGCATAGAAGAAAAAACATAGGTGGTATTCCACCCCAAATCTCAAATAAAAACATTTATAGACTTAAATATGTTAAACGTCTATAGTCTTATAATGGACCCCATACCAATGGTTAAGACCTCCAGACCTATCCTTGGACCATGGTAGTGTCTATAAAAATATCTCTTGTCTGGAAATATTTATACTAGTTTGTATATGACCATGGTCAATGGCTCCTGAACAATATTCAATGCATAAAATAAACTAATGGCACATATATCCCATATTAAGGCTAAATATCCCCTTTAAAGGGCATGTGTAGTGGTTTAATACTTGTTTATGTTACACAATCGTCCCATTACCATGGTTAAGACCCCGAGACCCATCCTTAGCGCATAAAACCTCATAATGATACCCATATCCCACTAAAGGCCAAATATTCCATCTATAATGCATGTGTGCTGATTTAGGTACTTATTTTCTACTCTTCCATGAATATAGTCAATGTCTAGAGACCCATCCCTCCCATCCAAAAACCTATAATGGCACCCTTATCCCATAATAATACCATTTATACTCCCAATATTCCATCCAGATGGTCTATGGGGTGGCTCATGGCCCAACATTACATTGGTTAAGAGGGGGGGTGAGTTAAAGGAGGGAGAGGAAGCTGTAGAGGGAGAGGAAGCCATTATGGGGGGGAAGGATTGGTAGGGGACATATATAGGGGGGTGAAGGGAGGATAAATATAAGGGGAAGGGAGGGATGAGTATGGGAGAGATATGAGGGGGGGATGGAGGGAGGACAAATATTAAGGGAATGGATTGGTGGGAGGGGAATACATATAAGTGGGAGGGAGGGCCTTGGGGTATTAGACATTGTCAAGGGATGAACCTCTACTTTAGGCCCTAAATGAAGCTTCTAGACATCTAGAACCACCAATAACACCTTAAACCACCATATGCTACCTTTTGAGGCCATTCTTAGCTTTATGTGTTGGCATTGACACCATTAGGTTGTTTTAATCACTAATGATGGGTTTAGATACCTTTGACATGGTTGAGCGATCGTGGAACCCAGGTCATTGACACTAAAGGAAGCTTCCAGGAATCCAGAGGAAAGAATAATGTATCAAGCCACCAAACATGACCTCTCTATGGGGTATTTGGCCATAGATTAGGGTTATGTGATTGATTGGTGATTTTGTTTACAGTAGTTATAGGTATTGGGGTCATATGCATGGAAATGGGAGGAAACCCAAAACTTCGTCCCTAAATGGATCTCTTAGTCTTTGAAGGTAAATAAGGACAGTTCAAACTACCACAGAGGACCTATTGATGGTATCCCTACCCAAAAACTGGGGATAATCACGCCATCAAGAGGTTTTAAATAGTAGACATGGTTTGCAAGGAATTACACATGGTTGGCGAAGTAAACCCAAGCCTTAGTCCATAAAGGAATAGTATATCCATCCAAGCCCTAAAATGATACCCCAAATCACCTCACATGACTTATAAGCACTAGGTATGGGTCGTGTGGCCTTCAACAATGTTAGGGGAGTAAAAATTGGGATTGTACTATAAAAAACAATTCTAGGAATCCATGAACATGTAAAACAACTCAAATGACCAGCCATGACCTTTTGAAGTTTCCCTTTCCTTCGAGTGGCGACATGGATGTCATTAGAAGGTTTTGGGTAATAGATATGAATCCATGGGTCTTGGAAATGGAAACGTAATCCTTGTACCATAAAGAAAAATTCTTAGAATATAGTTTTAAGAATGAAATTTTATCCAACATACATGACCTCATGAGCATATTCTAGACACAGTTGTGGGATAAACCCTTAGTCGTTCTCGAGCACAATGTATACATCGTGGATCCTAAACATAGTCAAGCAATGACACCTTGGCCTTAGGCCCTAAAAGATTCTTTTGTGTGTCCATGGAAAAAAATAATGCTTCAAAACAACATAAATCATCTCACAATAGTGGATGTGTTGGTACCATTAGGAATAATTTAGAGCTAGATATGAGTTTTGAGCCTTAGATAAAGGTTAGGAAATAAAACTCAATCATTAAGTCTAAAAAGAATCTTCTATGTCTCAAGCGTCATGAACAAGCACCATGGACAAGCACCTTGAACCTCCAAAAATCTGACCTCATTATCCAAAACCATTCACAAATTTTAGGCTAAGCATCGTCCTTTTCGCACACTAAACCGCTTTGGAAGGGCCAATAATTACCATGGTATTTTCATTTTAGATGGGGCTTCTCCCAAATACTATCCACTTGGTATTTACTCTTTTTTAATCTCATACCTTGCTAGTTAATAAAAAATGCATATGCGATATGAAACGCATAAGCGTTATATCGCATATTCGATATAGCGCATATGCAATATGAATAAGGTATAACACATATGCATGTTTTTAAAATTTAAAAATTCGGCGGGAATAAGGTTTGGCATTATGTTCGGAATTAGCTTCGAACTACCGAACCTATTGGCTAGGACAAATAAACCAAGGATATTTCCTGTCTTTTATAATTCTATCAATATGCTCAGTTTCGATGGTGTGTTTTTCTTTGACAAACACAATATTGTTTTATGAAAATTTAGAATATTGTAGAGTACGATCTTACGATTCTGAATATTAAATTTTTTCCTTCAAATGTATGTTTTAATTATTTATTATTATTTTTCTAAATGGCACACGTTAGTTTTCGAAAATAAATACATCGATTGTTTTTTATATGACTTTTGATTTCCTTCACCATTTGCCAAGAAAACTATATGGTGCACTAGAAGAGAGAAAGATCTACAATATTATATATAGAAATCAAATATTTCATTAATTTTTTCCTCTAAAGAGTTGCGCCCGCACATAACGTTTTCATTTCAAACTTTTCTGACTTCAATAATTAATAAAAGAAATTAATTCATGAAAAATTATGAATAAATAGTGTTGCACTAGGCCCATATGCCATTTACATGTCTGCAAGATTTTATCCAAAATTGACATCATTTACCTCATATATCGTTGCACCCACACAAACATATATGTTATGATGTGTTGAAATTTTGAAAACCCAAATTCACGGAAACTAATTTTGTAATCATTTACACACATCTTTTCTGCATAAATGTTATATATTATGAAAGATGATTCAATTATATCTTATCTTTTCACTTCATCTTCAAATATGTTGGGGAAGTACCCCTAATTATCACCTAAAGTCATAGGTTCCAAGTTTTCCCAGTATTATGTGGCATCTAAAGTGTCTTTAAAAGAGTCCATGATTGTGCATCAGCCCCCTTACTGAATGAACATAATAGAACTTACAGAGCTCAAATATTAACTACAATAATTGATTTATAAAAGGCATATTCGACTTAGTGTTTCTCCCTGGGGAGCACCGGTCTTATTTGTGAAAAATAAAGATGAAACCTTAAGGTTGTGCATAGACTATTAACAGCTAAATAAAATGACCATTAAGAACCGATACCCACTACCCTGGATAGACGATCTATTCGATCAATTCCATGAAGAAACTATATTTTCAAACATAGACTTAAGGTATGGTTATCATTAAGTGCGAAAAAAAGATGAGGACATCTTTAAAACTGCATTATGATCCTCTATGGTCACTACGAGTTTGTCATAATGCCTTTTTAGTTGACAAATGCACCTACTGCATTCATGTGCTTAATGAACAACATATTAAGTAACTATATGGATAAATTTGTGGTTGTCTTCATAGTTGACATACTAATCTACTTGAAGAACGAACAAGAACATAAAGAACATTTGAAGATAATTCTGCAAGTACTAAGAGAACAACAACTATATGCCAAGTCCAGTAAATGTAATTTCCTTAAGGATAGGATTCAATACCTCAAACACATAGTGTCCAAGAATGGAATCTTTGTCGACCCAGACAAAATCAAATCCATCACTGAATGCTCGGTTCCTAAAAAAAAAATTTACGCAAGATCATTTATGGGAATTACCGGATACTACCAGAAGTTCATCCAAGGATTTCTTAAGATTTCCTACCCCATAACTTCATTGCAGAAAAAAGGTAAAAAGTTTGAATGGATTGAAAAATGTACGGAAATATTTAATAAATTAAAACATCTACTAACTACCACCCCGATCCTAAATATGAGTGATCCTTTCAAGGACTTCGTCGTATACATCGACGGTTGCAAAGAAGGATTAGGCGGGGTTTTAATACAAGAAAATTATGCCGTATCATATTAATCTAGGAAATTAAAAGAACAAGAAAAGAAGTATGCTACGCACGATTTAGAACTTGCTACCATAATTCACACCTTAAAGATGTGGTGACATTACCTAACTGGAAGGACATTTTTTCTTATGTCAGATAATATAAGTCTTAAATATTGATTTGATTAGCAAAATTTAAATGCTAGACAAGCAAGATGGATGTCCTTCTTAAGCAGATATGATTTCAAAATCAAACACATTAAAGAAAATGAAAACAAATTTGCGGATGCTTTGAGTCGTCATGCAAATTTATTATTTGCAAGCAACAACTATGACTATGATATGGAAAATCAGATCATAAGTACAAAAAATTATGATAAGGAATATCAATATTTTAAAGAAAAGACTACTAAAAATTAACAGAATCTAGTAAAACCAGATTTTAGCCTAAATAAACAAGGACTGTTTCTACATAAAAAAAGGTTGTACATGCCAAACATAGCATAAATCAAACTTACAATTATGAATGAGCTACATAAACGACAATATTCAGGACATCCTAGATACCAGAAGATGATCACCATGATCAAAAAAGATTTATTTTGGCCAAACATGAAGAAAGAAGTGGTAGAATACTTAGCCCACTACATATAATGTCAGCAAGTGTAGAACATCAACATCCATCAGGACTATTACAGCCACCACCCATTCTAGAATGGAAGTGGGAAACAATTAGTACAGAATTTATAACATGCCTACCAAAGAATTTATGACAGCATGATTCAATTCTAGTCATAGTTGATAAATTAAGTAAGGTTGCTAGTTTTATTCCTATTAAATCTACCTATAAAGATGTTGACATTGCAGATATTTTCATGAAAGTTATATTCAGGTTACATGGTGTACCAAAAGTAATAGTCTCAGATAGAGATGAAAAATTTATAGGTAACTTCTGGAAATCTTTGTTTAAAGGTTTAGGAACACAGTTGAATTTCAATACTACATATCATCCACAAATGGATGGGAAGAGTGAACGAGTAAACCAAGTCCTACAGGGCATGCTAAGGATGTATGTCATTGACAAACTAGGTAAGTGGAAATACAACCTACACTTAGTAGAATTTGCTTACAATAATAATTTTCAAGTTTCTGCAAGTATGAGTCCTTTTGAAATTTAATGTTAGGACCTGGTTTATTAAAGGATATGGAGCTAACCATGAAATAGGTACAATAAAACTTAAAGGCTTCCTAAGAGAGGCATAAAAGTTATGTTGACCTAAAACTAACTCTTACAAAGTTCCAGGTGGGTGAACATGTGCATATAAAGCTAAAACCCAATAAAAATTCCTTGAGATTGGGAAAGTATTCAAGGTTGGAACGTAGGTATTGAGGGCCACTTGAAATTTTAGATAAAGTAGGGTCGGTTGCATACCAGTTATCCCTACCACCCAATATTAAAGTGCATAATGTGTTCGACATTTCTATTTTAAAAAGATATGTTCATAATGTTTTACATGTGATTGATTGGAATGTGATCCAAATTGAACCCGAAGGAGAGTTTTAGGTGGGACCAGAGCGCATTATCGACAGGATAGAACTTTTACTTTGGAACCATACCATATCAATTGTCAAGGTGCAATGGAAGCACCTTAGTCCAAAAGAAGTTACTTGGGAACTCGAAAGTGATATGCAGGAGGCATATCCAGTCTTGTTCCAAAATGATGAAAAGGAAGAATAAAGCAGAAAGCTAGTAACACCAAGGACAGTTTTATCCTCTAAGAGGAGGTGTATGTAATACACCTGAAATTATTAATTTATTATTAATTTCTGCTGGAAAAATACTTTAATTATTTTTTTATTATTTTATTATTTTTGACAAAAGTAAAAAATAAAACATTTGTAATGAATTATTATTCATTAATAAATATACTGAACGGGGACAAAAGTGGAAATATATGTTAAAGAGTGTCTGCTGACCCACAAGAGGAAAATGCAAGTGGTTGAAGCCACTAAGTGAGAACTCAAGATGCAGGAGGCATTATCCCCGAAAATTAGGTCACAACTCCTAGTTGAGTGCTAAAAAGCAGGAGGCTCATAAAGGACCAAGTCCTCAGAAAAATACTATATATTAGTATGCCCATGAGTAGCACAAGACTAGCATTGGATGGGGATTGAATATGAGAATGCAAAAGATGGGGCATTGAAGATTTTTCTCTTGTCGTTCAACGAACAGGATCGGGGGTTTTGGAGCAAGTAAATTGGTTGCTCTGGGAGTTGGCTAGGAGGAACAACTTTTCCACTATTGTTTTCCCATAAATGGTGCTAGGTTCTTATTCTATGTTTTAAATTTACAGTGGAATTTTTTTATTCTAGATCTGAATGAATAATGTAAAACCTAGTATGCATAGATTATTCTAGACTCATTTATCAATTCTTATTCAGCCATGTTTGATTTTAAATGTTAAATGGTAATTAAGAAAGTCTTAGATTAGGCATCCATACCTGAGGTAGGATTTCTTTTACTGGTTTATATGCTACAAGTCGAATTATGTACTTAATAGATATGTTATAAATTTATATTGAGGTGACAGATTTAGTGTTAATAGATTTTTGTACTCTTTTATTTCCTATTCTTTTCCTAGCGAGTAAGTTAAAATGTTAGTATTTATAGTAACCAGATCTATCAACAGTTGTTAGTATAATTCTAAATATCTCATGCTTCGGAGAGAGCAAGGCCTAGTTTATATTTCAATCACAATTAAACAAGAATATAGTTGGAAGTATAATCTAAGCCCTTAAATATCTAGAATCATTTTTAATTATAACCTTAGAATTAAAATAATATACATAACGGAGATCTTCTATAAATAATTCCACATGCTTAAACTCTTACTGAATGAACACAATTTAATATGTAAAAACAATCCCTATAACATATCCATATAAACAATCCTTTATGGATTCCAGTAAAAATAGTCATAATCAGATCAATAATCTAATGTAAACAAGCATCTAAGCATTAAACAAATTTAAATTATGAAATGATCCTTTACATATCCATAATCTAATAATAACATTCAATTACAATCGCAGAGTATTCCTTTACATTATAGAGGATATACAACCATCACCTACCAGATAGTACCTCTAAGATCTAATAAATCTATTGAAATCCTTCACGGATCTAGAAGTTAATAAACTTAAAGTATTTAAGTAATCCACAACACACTCATAAGCATATACACTTGTTGTTGTATCTATGTTCTCCATGTCAAAACCAAATCACTAAACAAATCTTTGATTCCCCAAGGACCGGTGTTAAAACCCATCGTTGATGGTGTCCGAGTCTTAACAAAAGATTGTATCTATTGCACAGGTAATTGTACACCCTATGGGTCATAATATTATCAACAAATGCTAATTAAAGTAAAGAAATGGTCGTAAGTCTATCTAGTGGCTACCATTATTTACACAAAGTCTAAAAACACAATACAGAATGTAATCATCTCCACGATATTTACAAACGAAGGCAGCATTACAATATTTAAACCAACCACTATGTTCATGGCCGTAACACCATCAAATATGGAATCCATTGAATTTTAAAACAAACAATATACAAGCTTAAAATATAAGTAAAACTCATAACAAAATCACACATACCCGAAGGTTGGGTCATCACTTATATTATTCAACATCTCTTACATCAAAGTGGTCGTAAGACCATCCAGAATGGATTCCATATTCTCTACTTAAATTGCGGATAAAATTATAGGAGTATCGAGTAAGTCCATCTGTGATGGAACCCAAAATCACATCAAAGAACAAATACAATGCATCTAGAAACATTGTTGAGGAAATGGATGCAAAGACCATACAAGGTAAACCCTAAGGGTTTATTTTTTTTACAAACTCTTTTAATCAAAATGGAGAAATTATCTTAAATACATTTGTGGCTACCACTCTCATCCCCACACTCATACCCAACGTTATTTGTAACCAACAATTAATGGCATTAGTCAGTGTATCGATTGAAACCTTAACAATAAAAAGAATTTTAAAAAAGGGCTTGAGGAGAGACTTACCTAGGCATTTAAAAATGCAGTCATGGGAGGAGGTGACCTTTTTTCCTCCCTCTCCAGCCCCCTCCACCTGCTACATTACAAGTTGCAGTCAACACGAATCTAAAATAAATAAATAATTGTAGACAAACTGGTTAAAACCCCTGTGTTCTCTTACCTTGGCATTTTGAAGAGAGGGCCAGGGGTCGTCTTCTTCAGAGAACCCTTATCCCTCCTATGCCTGTAAACATAAAACCATAACATCAATTAACTTCGTAAACAATGAATTTTATTACCAAGAGAGTTACATAGACGATTTTGTCTTTACCTATTAGCAGGAAGTTCTTATGGTCGATGTATTGGTAGGCTTTGTTGAGACAAAAGCTTTGCAATGCACACCGCATGAGAAATATTGGGAGCCCATGAACACCTTGGGAGAGTTAAAACACCACGTCATTAGCACAAATATTAAAGCAGAAACCCCTATGCCATCCCCATTATTACAGAGCAGATCTTCGGCTCTGGCTGCCTTCAAAACCAAACAACCAGTAAAGATTCCACCATGAACAGAGTAGAGTTGGGCTCTCTCTTTCCATTTAGGCCAAACAAACCAAATGAAGGGTTTGAATAGATTCCCCAACAATTTAAACCTCGACCTAAACCCTAGCTGTGAAACTGGACAAATGTACGACGGAGGTAAATACTAGAAGTTGAGTGGAAGGCTTTGTTGCGCTCTCAACTCGCATCGAGGACACACCTTTATTACCAAATTCAACTAAGGACATAAAGACTTAACTCACATCCGGAACAATCATTGGCCTTTATTACCAAATTCTTCCTTTTTTCATTATTTCTTCTTCTTCCTTTTTGCGTGTTGGGTGGGGACATAAAATATGATTTGATTTCTGTTTTCTAAATTTATGATATTCAGGAAAATATGGAAGCAGAAGTAGAGGTCTTGCTTGACCCTAACAAGCTAAGTGAAGATGGATGAGTGGCATTAAATATTTATGCTCTGAGTGAAAATGAAGAATTCTTGGCAGTTGGCTTAAGCAACAATGGTAGTGAATGGGTGAATATCAATGTTATCCGGGTGGAAGATAAGAGTATAGAGCTTGATTCTCTTTCATGGGTAAGTTCTCTGACCACTTAGTAAACATTTATCAATCATTCCATGAGTAGGAATTTGAATGGACTTAACCAGCAAATTAATTTAAATAACATTTCCATGTTGATGCCAATAGAAGTTCTAGAAGAAAGAACATATGATAAGTTATAATATGTGTCTCATGTAATCTTAGGGTTGCATGCCACATGGGAATTTCTTTCAAAGCCAAGTTTCTATTATCGGTGGCACAAATTTCATCGCTTCTATATTGGAATCAACAATTTGTCAGTCAACTTCTAGGAGACAGAAAATGGGATATAAAGACTATTTTTTTAACACTTGATGTTTCATTGGCCCAACTTCTATATATCATGTGCTTATAAGTTTCCTAAATTTTTCTTTATTGAATATATAGAGTTGTTTTTAAATTTGTATTCATCATGTTAGGTTTTTACAAATGCTAATAGGTGAAATTTTCATCAATTACTTGGACTCATGACAACAAGGGTTTTTTTATTGTTGTTATCCAGATCCCAAGTGGGTATGATATTTTAGATGGTCATGTTAATTATTCTTTATCATAGTTTCAAATTTACTTTCTTCTATTTACTTACATACTTCATCACAGTTTCTTATTTATTTTCCTAACATTCACGTGTTTTTCCCTAACAGAGAAGGAGAAGGGCTGGATGCAGGAACAGAAACAAATATCAATCTTGATCATCAACTATTTTATCATTTCTTGGGTACTAATCAATCTGAAGATATTCTCTGCTGGATAGAATCAGAACATCGCAAGTGGATATTTCACTCTCAAATAACTAAAGATGGAAAGGTTGGAAGAATATTATGTACCATGTTTCAGATAAAAAATGGCATCTTAGATACTTTTTAGATGGAGATTTTAACTTTTTGGTTATAGAATGTTGTTTATTTTTGCTTGCACTCGTCCATTCTTGCACTACACATTTTATGTAAGTTGTATTCTTGCATTCTTTTGTGGACTTGTCACAACTTATATTATTGCCTTCAATTTAACTATGAATGAATATAGTCTTGTTCATAGATGAGGTCTTGTAATTTGTTATTTTTCTGAGTCATATTTTTTGGTAACACTTTTTTTTGGTTTCAATGTGTTTCAAAGATAAAAAGAGTGTAACTTGTCAAATTGTATTTACCCCAAAACAAACATATTCTTCTGCCATCAATAATCTTATTTTTTTAAATTTTCATCTTGTGCAAGCTTTTGGCAATCCCTCAATCCATGTTGTCTTTTTGTTGTTGTTAGTCCATCCACTTTTGTGCACTTCCATATTTGATATCTTTCCTTTGGCTTGCAATTTTTTTAGCATTTTATTTGCTTATTGAATATCTTACACAATCTCTGTGATTTTCTTTTGTTCTCCTACACTCTTGCATGCTCTTTATGTCATGCCTCATCCTATTCCTTTCTTCATTTTGAGTCCATTATTTTTTCCAATATCTTTATCTTTGTTGTTACCTTTGCTACCCCACCTCTTTTTTACCTTTGTTGTCGTCTTTTATCTTTATCTTTGTTGTCATCTTTTATTAGAATTACAAATGATGAAATCTATGTGTTAATATTGCTCCTCTTCCCGATTCTTAAAGGGTGCTAGCTCAATGGAAGAGCACCTGCTTTACAAACAGGAGATTGGTGGTTCGATTCCTCCATGCCCTAATGATATTGCAATGTATTTCTAAAGATAAAAAATGTAGTAGTGCAAGATGGATGCAATATTAGATGCAATACTAAATGCAAAACATGATGTAAAAGTGGACGTCACACCAAACACAAAAGTGGATGCAAAATCCGACCTTATAATGTCAGACGCAAATGTGGACACAAAAATGGATGTCACACTAAACGCAAAATTGGATGCAAAAAGAGACTCAACATGATCCGAAAACAAGATCTTTGCTACTCTATGACGTTAACATGAATTGCATAAAGAGCATGAATGAAGCTCACAAATCCATAAGAAGAGAACCAAACAGCATAGACATTACGCACATAAAGACAACAAGTTGATAATGGAGTTCGTCCAGGATGGACTACGTCTCCGGGCTTGCTTCTCAATAGGAGGGCCGATCTATAATCTCAGCATAAGGCAAAATACATGGCAATGATACAATGATACCTTGGCGACAATGGTCAGGAAGAGAACCATTGCCCAAAACACAACAAGACTACTTCCAGCAACTCCCAAGCCTGAAGACGGTGTAAAACGAGTCTAAACACTCGTACCTTCCTCTTGCAAAGCTACACAATCTCCCTTCTCTCCTCTAGCTACAAAGTCTCCACTCCAAAGCATGAGAGGGAAATGGCAAATGAATGGGTTTATATAGGTTGGCTTGCCCTTCTTCACATGATTCTCATGGATTCCTTTGGTTGCAACTAATTTGACTATCTTGGCCTTGGTTACAACTTCTCCAAGTTGGTTTTCATGTGGTTGGGATTTTTATTAAATAATAAACAAACATATTTAAAATACCCTTAAAATGGTATACCCTTTTAATATGGTTAAAACCATATTATAATAATAACCATATAAACCCACTTTTAAAACTTAATCCCAAAGTCTGTTATGCAAATGGTGGCGCTCCAATCCGTTTATGAGGTGGCATGTAACGTTTATGTGGTGGCGCTCCATCCCATTAGGTGGCATGTAATCCATTGGAAAGTTTGTTATAACACATGGTCTCCAACCCATATTATAACCATACAACCCACTTTAAGCGCCATAACCAAAGTTCTTTAAAAAGCACATGTTAAAAGAGCATGTGCTCCATGTGACCCCCACGCTGGCACCTTCCCTTCAAGCTCCTAGTCATGTAGCTGTGTGGTAGGACCAGGGGTCGGGGCTAGCCCTGGCCCTTTTTTGCACCCATACAACTTTAAATAAATTTTTTCCCATAGCTTATACATGAAACTCCTTGTGGCCCAACGGTAAGGCGGAGCACTTATGCAGGAGAGGTCACAGGGTTGAACCTCGTGGAGGCCATAATTTCTGTATTAGACATATTGGCCAGTCCCGTGCTGCCACATGGTGTCCTGGGATTGGTCCACCTCATGCCTAGTTGGCATCCAGTCAATCGCCAAGTCACTGCCCGGACTGCCATGTGTCCGTACGTATATGCCATGTCACCTCATCCATACTATACAGATGCCATGTGTCATCCTTTGAGTGATGCCACATCATCAGGTTTGTACAGTAGGGATGCCACGTGTCACCCTATCAGTGGTGCCACGTGGCACCTCTTTTTGCCAATTTTGCTTGTTGACCTCATAGAACAAAACGCGATAACTTTCTCATACGGAGTCCATTTAAGGTGAAACGAATGTCATTGGAATTGTCTCGTTGAGCCCTTCGATCTAGCACTAGTTTTGATGAGATTGGAGGACTTTGAAAATTTTCCTTCTTGGATCCTCCTGGATCATTCCTCCCCACTGAGAAGCTTTTGGCCTCCAAAAGCCTTTACTAATCAATAGGTAGGTGAGGGAATTGCTCCCTCACTTTCTCCATCTTGATCCACTTGGATTTGCTTGGATGAGTGCCTCTGATGCCCACTTGAAGATAATCAACATCACCTCTATGAGAAGTCCTTGTCCTTTTGTCCAAGATGACATCTTCCTTTAGCTCATCCATGTACTCAGGAGCAAATTCATCAACTGATGGAAATGAGACATTCTCCCTTTCATCCATGATCATGGGAGGCTCATAGAGTTTTAAGTTCTCTACATTCACCATTGAGTATATCTGCATGTATGGCGGTAGCTCTAAGCGAAAAGCATTCATCCCAATATTCTCCAAGATGGTGAAGGGACCATATCTAATAGGCTTGAGCTTCTTGCCTTCTCCTTTCATCCTCTCCTTGCTGATGTGAAGCCATACTTGATCTCCCACCTGAAACTGATGATCAACTCTATGTTTGTCATGGCGAGCCTTGTACTGGGATTGACTCTTCTCCAACTACTCTTGCACTGCTTGATGTACCTGTTGAACTCTCTAAATGAACTTGTGGGCTTTGTCTTCATCCTTGGAAGTGCTTGAACCAACCTCTCTCCCATAAGTCAAGTCCAATGGAGTCTTTGGCAAGTACCCAAAGCATGTCTCAAATGGCGAGCTCTGAGTGGAAGAATGCATAGCCCTGTTGTAGGCATGCTGCACATACTGGATCTGTTCATCCCATAACTTAGGATGCTTGTTGCAATAACCTCGAAGCAAATGAACAACTATCTTGTTGACTACCTCTATCTGTCCGTTGGTCTGTGGATGGAAAGTAGTGCTCCTCTTCAGCTTGGTGTCCATCATACACCATAATTTTGTCCAAAACTCTCCAAGGAATCGGGAGTCCCGATCCGAGATAATGGACGTAGGGAGTCCAAAGTGAACCCATACATGCTGAAAGAAAAGAGAAGCATCCTGCTCTGCAGTGACCTGCTTTTTACATGGCATAAGAATACACATCTTGCTAAACCTATCCACGACCACATACAAGTAGTCATGACCCCTCCTAGACATAGGCAAACCCCCCACAAAATCCATGGAAATGATTTCCCAAGGATGGGAAGGAACAGGAAGTGGTGAGTACAGCCCCAATTTTCTATTAGTGGGCTTACAAGTAGAGCACATCACACACCCCTTTACATATTTCGTTACAATGTCTTTCATGTGAGGCTAATACATGAGTCTTTGCAAATGAGCCAAAGTCTTACCTACCCCAAAATGCCTTGATACAATAGAAGTATGAGCTTCTCATATTACATGGACTCTTTCACTGATAGGAACACATAGCTTGCCCAAATGATAGAGCAACTTTCCCTGCAAATAGTAGTCTTCCACCTGTGTGCCATTGGTTAGCTTCTCATAAATATCCTTGAAATCATCATCAGTAGCATACTGCTCAATATAACTTTCATGGGACAAAGAAGCATTTTTCAAAACAATAGATGCAACAATAGGAGGTCTAGAGAGCATATCTGCCACTTTGTTACTAGTACCCTTCTTGTACTTGATCACTAGATGGAATTGTTGAAGAAATCCCATCCACCTTAAATGGCGAGCTTGCTGGAGCTTAGTCTAGGACTGGAGATACTGCAAGGGCTGATGATCGGTATGGATGATCGTCTCCTTACTCATCAAGTATTGTTTCCACTTCTTAACACTCTGAACCAAAGCATACAACTCTTTGTCATAGGTGGGGTAGTTGATCATTGCTTGAGTAAAAGTCTCTGAATGATAGCGAATAGGCTTGTGGTGCTGCATCAATACTGCCCCCATGGCATATCCACTGGCATCTGTCTCTATCTCAAATGGCTGCTACAAATCGGGCAAGGCTAGGAATGGGGTGGTGCTGATCTTTCCCTTCAATGTGTCGAAGGCTTTCTGCTGCTTACCTCCCCACTGGAAGGATTTCTTCACACTTGTTAAGGCATGCAAAGGAGATGCTATGTATGAGAAGTTCTGAATGAACCTCCTCCAATATTGAACAGCTCCTAAAAAGCTTCTCACTTCAGTAGCGTTAGTAGGCTTAAGCCAATTGACAATTACATCAACTTTTGAGGGATCAATTTTTAAATTTCCACCTCCTACAATATGACCCAAGTAAACTAATGAAGTTTTGCCAAATTCACACTTTGACAGTTTTACATACAATTTCTCCTTTTTCAAAGTATCTAATACTTACTTTACATGCCCCACATGTGCTTCCCAAGTTTTACTAAAGACCAAGATATCATCTAAGTATACAATGACAAAATCATCTAAGAATGTCCAGAAAACATCATTCATTACCCGCATGAAGGTTGCAGGTGCATTGCAAAGCCCAAAGGGCATCACCAACCACTCAAATAGACCTTCCTTGGTCTTGAAGGCCATCTTCCACACATCACTTTCTAAAATTCTGATCTGGTGGTAGCCACTGCACAAATCCAACTTGGTAAAGAACACAACATCTTTCAACTGGTCGAGCAAGTCATCTATGCGAGGAAGCAGGTATCAATTCTTGATCGTGATCTTGTTGAGAGCCTGATAGTCAACGTACATCCTCCATGTGCCATCTTTCTTCATCACCAACACAATCGGTGAACCACATGGAGAGGAGCTGGGTCTAATCACTCCTTGGTCCAACAAGTCTTGAACCTGCTCCTTAATCTCTGCCATTTTAACTGCGAACAACCTGTACATGCCCACATTAGGAAGAGGGGCATCCTACTAGAGATGAATCTCATGTTGAATCTCCCTTTTGGGAGGCAAACCTGTAGATTCCTGAAATATTTCATCATAGTTAGCCACAATATCAATCATATCCTTTTTATGAGAAGGATCACAACCTTTGAAAGCATCGGATGCTTCATCATCTTTTGCTCTCACAACCATGAGCATGTATCTCTCATTAGTGTTGATGAGTCTCTTCATCTATCCTGCACTAACAAGAGTGGTGTTATCCTTCATAATGTGAGCTCTCACGATGTACTCCACCCCATTTTTGGTGAGATGGTACTTGTTCTCGTGACGGAAGAATACTAGTTTTCGATCATACAAGTATGGGCTTCCCAATACGATACTGTAGATGTCAAGAGGAACAACATCTAATTCCACATCATCGATCAACTTTGAAGCAATAGCAAACCTTAACCTGCATTGCTTAGTCACCTGTAGCTTAGCATTATCACATACCCATCCAAGAGGATAAGACTTGGGGTGAGGTTTAGTCTATATTCCCAACTTCTTAACAACTGATTTTGAGATCAAATTTAATTGAGAACCTGGATCAAATAATGTTTCAATATTTGTATGCTTAGACACAACTCTGATGTGAAACAACTCACTTCTTCTTTTATGATTTTCTTTAGAAACATGAGTAGAACTTGAACCAGTATGAGGAGTTTTGTTACCTTGCATTCCCACGGCTATAATCATGGTTTCGTCACCTGAGTCGGAACCCAAATCTCGTTGCGCTGTTGCAACGATATTTTTCTTCTTTTTGGCTCCATAATGCTTTGGCCTCTGTTCAGGATGCAACTTCCAACAACTTTCTTCATCATGCCCATCAATGTCACAATGTTTGCAATAAAGCTTTCCTCCTTCCTTCTTGGCAGTAGCTGTCTTCTTGCTCTTGTCTTTCTTTTTGGACTTGTGGTTGTTGTTGGGCTTGAAAGGATTCTTCGAATGGTCTTCTTGCAAATGCTCCCCCCTACTCTCAAGATGAGTAGCTTGAACACTTGCTTCATCCACACTAGTAGGATTCAACAACAACAAAGTATGGCGTAGATAATGATGAAGAGCACCAATGTACTTCAAAAGAGTGTCAGGAGAATCTAAAGAAATATTCAACTCTAAAGATTTATTTCTAAATTCTTCAGTAAAATTCTGAACACTCTGACCCTTGCCTTGTCTAAAACTTTGCCAATCCATCATAGCCTTTTGAACATAAACCAACGGATAAAATTGCTTACATAAAGCAGAAATGAAAGCAGACCACAATGAGAGAAGATTACCCATTTGTTTGCTACCTTGCTGAACCTTGCTTTCCCACCATACAAGTGCGGTGCCTATTAGCCGAAGTGAAGCCAACTGAATCTTCACATCTTCTTCTTTGATCTGCTGGACTTGGCAATATACCTCAATTTTCCTTATCCAATTGTTCAACTTCTCTGCATTTGCTTCCCCATTGAACATGGGCAGATCAAAATTCACATTGAGCTTCACTAAGGGCTTCTTTTGAGGCTCTTTGTGAGGAACCTTGGAATGCTGAGAATGAGATGAGGAAGAAGCACTTGAACTTGTGCTTGAAGCTAAAGGTGAAGAGGGAGGCTCAGGAGGCTCTTCGCCACCTCCTCCTTGGTTAACTGAAGCATTGCCTTCATCCTTCATTTCTTTGTCTTCCTTCTTTACTTCACTGCCTTTTCTTTCTTTTTCCATGCATTCTTCATAGTCTGCAAACAACTTGTCTACCTTGTCGGCCATCATGTAGAAGACCTTGTGAAAGTTTGCCTCCATCTCGATGCGGGCATCATTAGCGTCCATCTTCCTCCTTCGGTGTGCATGTCTGATCTCGGAATTGTAAGGCTCTAATGTACCCTCACCAGCTTGCAGTTTATCCCTCGTGAGCATCCACACTCATAATCCAACGTCACATAAACCTGCTCTGATACCACATGATCTGAAAACAAGATCTTTGCTACTCTATGCTGTTAACATGAATTGCATAATGAGCATGAATGAAGCTCACAAATCCATAAGAAGAGAACCAAATAGCATAGACAATATGCACATAAAGACAACAAGTTGATAACGGAGTTCGTCCAGGATGGACTACGTCTTCGGGCCTGCTTCTCAATAGGAGGGCCGATCTAAAATCTCAGCATAAGGCAAAATACATGGCAATGATACAATGATACCTTGGTGACAATGGTCAGGAAGAGAACCCCTGCCCAAAACACAACAAGACTGCTTCCAGCAACTCCCAAGCCTGAAGACGGTGTAAAACAAGTATAAACACTCATACCTTCCTCCTACAGAGCTACGCAATCTCCCTTCTCTCCTTTAGCTACAAAGTCTCCACTCCAAAGCATGAGAGGGAAATGGAAAATGAATGGGATTATATAGGTGGGCTTGCCCTTCTTCACATGACTCTCATGGATTCCTTTGGTTGCAACTAATTTACCTATCTTGGCCTTGGTTACAACTTCTCCAAGTTGGTTTTCATGTGGTTGGGATTTTTATTAAATAATAAACAAACATATTTAAAATACCCTTAAAATGGCATACCCTTTTAATATGGTTAAAACCATATTATAATAATAACCATATAAACCCACTTTTAAAACTTAATTCCAAAGTTTGTTATGCAAATAGTGGCACTCCAATTCGTTTATGAGGTGGCATGTAACATTTATGTGGTAGTGCTCCATCCCATTAGGTGGCATGTAATCCTTTGGAAATTTTGTTATAACACATGGTCTCCAACCCATATTATAACCATACAACCCACTTTAAGCACCATAACCAAAGTTCTTTACAAAGCACATGTTAAAAGAGCACGTGCTCCATGTGACCCCCGCGCTGGCACCTTCCCTTCAAGATCTCGGTCATGTAGCTGTGTGGTAGGACCAGGGGTCGGTGCTAGCCCTGGCCCCTTTTTGCACCCATACAACTTTAAATAAAAATTTTCCCATAGCTTATACATGAAACTCCTTGTGGCCCAACGGTAAGGCGGAGCACTTATGCAGGAGAGGTCACAGGGTCGAACCCTGTGGAGGCCATAATTTTTGTATTAGACATATTGGCCAATCTTGTGCTGCCATGTGGCGGTCTGGTATTGGTCCACCTCATGCCAGGTCGGCGTCCAATCAACCGCCAAGTCACTGCCCGTACTGCCACATGTCTATACGTATATGCCATGTCACCTCGTCCGTACTGTACGGATGCCATGTGTCATCCTTTGAGTGATGCCACATCATCAGTTTTGTATAGTAGGGATGCCATGTGTCACCCTATCAGTGGTGCCACGTGGCACCTCTTTTTGCCAATTTTGCCTGTTGACCTCATAGAACAGAACGCGATAACTTCCTCATATGGAGTCCGTTTGAGGTGAAACGAACGCCGTTGGAATCATCTCGTTGAGCCCTTAGATCTAGCACTAGTTTTGCTGAGATTGGAGGACTTTGAAAATTTTCCTTTTGGATCCTCCTGGATCACAACACTAGACACAATTAATGACTCAAAACTATGTGTAATAATAGGTCCAAAACTAGACGCAACAATAGATGAAAAAGTGGATTCCTAACTAGACGTAAAATTGGACATTAAATTGAGCACAAAATATGGTGTATTGATGGACACAAAACTGGGCGTAACACCAGGTGCAAAAATGGAAGCAACATTTAGCGCAAACAAAAACTTAAAACGAGACGCAATTTTAGATGCAAGACGGGACAAAACATTGGATGTAAAACTAGACATAATATTGAATGCAAGATGGGATGCAACATTGGACACACAACTAGATGCAATATTAGATACAAACATGGGTGCAAAACTAGGCACAACACTAGACGCAACACTAGGTGCAAAATTGGGCTCAAACATAGATGCAAAAAAAGACATCAATCGGGATGCAACACTAGGTGCAAACCTAGATGCAAAATATGATGTAAAACGAGATGGAACATTTGGCACAAACATGGATACAAAAAAATATGTAAAACAAGATACAAAATTAGATGCAAATGGGGATGCAACATTATAAGTAAATTTGGATGCAAAACTAGACACAATATTGGGCCTAAAATTGGATGCAAACCTAGATGTAGAATTGGACACATAATTTTATGTAAAACATGGTGCAAAATTGGGTGCAAGACTCGATGAAAAACTAGGAGCAAAATACAATGCAACATTGGATGAAAAAATGAGCATGAAACTAGGTGCAAACAAGGATGTAACAAAGGATGCAAAAAAAGATGCAATAGAAGTTGAAAAATTGGGCGCAAATAAAGGCATAACCTTAGATGCAAAAAATTGGACTCAAAATTGGATGTTAAAAAGGATGGAAAAAAAGATGCAATAGACGACATTTTATGAAAAATGTATAATAGCGCCAGGTTTAGCGCCGGATTGTTCACCACAATTGGGAAAAAATTACACTAAAATCCGACGGTAAATTTGACGCTAAATCCAGTTTTTGTTGTAGTGTTGTCTTCAAGGAGGTAAATTTAATCTTTTTCTGTCATTACAAATCCATAATAAAAGTATAATAAACTGCACCAGCATAGTTATAAAACGCTTTCCAGATACTATACCAAAGGAAAAACAAATTACTGTTTGGTTTGAGTCCAACAATACCATATACTTTTGTTGAAAGCAAATTTGATCTGGATTTTAACTAGGATGCATTTACAGTACTCAGTCTTTTGCTTAGTTGAAGCATACATTGGATTCTAGTTTCGAGCATCATTAAAATGAATCATACACAAGAACTACTTCATATTTCCTAAACCACCATTCTAGCCTATTTTTGCTGGAAAAGAGTTACTCTAAAACTCCTATGACCTAACATATAAAGATGTATACCATTTTTACCTTATCCTAGGTTTTGCATTATATAATTTTCATGTTATATAAGGATGTACTCCTTATTATTTTTATATGTATCTTTTACTTAAAAAACTGAGTGTATTCTCAGCTATGACTAAAACTTCATGCAAGTTGATTAGTAGATTTTTGAAATATCTATATTCAAGGCTTAGCACATGAAGTTATCAAAAGAATCTATTTAATTTTGACATATCTTAAGGGTTACTTCGTATCTTAAGACTATGATTTATAACCTATGTATCGTTAATCTCCATGGCAATGATATATATTATTGGCAATCATAACAAAGTATAGTTTATAATGATCGTTGGTTTGAAAATGTAACACATTGTGTTGCAGCGCTAACTATGGAACTCTACCCACGCTGAAGGAAATATTTAGAAGGACACGTGGGATGGTTTTTTATCCACACAAGGGTTGACTTATAACCCCAAAACCCTGCTCATTTGTTTAGTAGAGCAAAGGTTCCTCCATCTTGTTAGTCGAGTTGAGAGCTTGCGCCCATTGGAGACCTATAACCATCTTCAAACTTGACTGCTTGCTTCCATATCCAACGTTACGATTGTCTTGAGAGAGATCGTGAGGGGGTTCTTGGTCTTTTAAAGATTATTGTGATATACAACGAAAGTAGAAACTGTTTTTTCTTAAGGTTTCATGGACTGTGTTTGTCTCAATTTTGCAAATGATTGACAGAGCTCGAGCAGGAGTACTCCTTCATTCAATTGAGTTGAAATTCTCGGTTTCCTTTGCAGTGGTGACTCAGTGTCTTCTTGTCTTTTGGACCAGTGCCAAAACGAACCAAGGTGGCTGTTTCATCTTAGCTTCATCCTGAAACTTTTAACAGGTAAAGTCTCACACTAGTTTCATTTTTAAGTCAGTTTCAAAAAAAAGGGTTTTACAAAGTTTAAGAAAGACTTGTAATGATAATGTGTTTTGTAACCTTGCAGGTCCTTCTCTCAGCTCTATAGGTGGAGACAAGATTACTCCTTCAATGTTCCACTTGAGCCTACAATTGGTAAGCCCCAATTGCAAACAAGGGTTTCTTCCTGCAATTTATTGTGGTGGTTGGAAGTTAGGTTCTTTGCGCTTGAAAGAGCACACCCTCGGTTTACCTACTATCTTGTTGTTTCTTGCTTACTTGTTTCTGTATGAGTTCGAAACCCTTAGAGGGTAATTTGTGCAAGGAGGAAGAAGGCTATGTTGTCGTGATAAATAGTTTTGAGTATAAGCCTTTACGGCGTGAGCAATGTACACTTCTTTTACTTATTTTGATAGAGCTCACCTCTAAGCCCTACAAGGCTATCAACCTCTGTCTCGTTTATTTTTAGTTTCTAAAAAAGATTTTTTATTTTTTTAAAGACTGTTAAACAGTCAAGACTTGTAAACGGATTAAGGGTTTTACCTCTCAGTAATGTATGGTTACTGTTCGATAAATATTACTTTGTATAGTTCTGTTTTTAACAAGCCTGAGCCTCGACCTTGAATTTTAAAGGCCATAAGCCATTGCTTCTTAATCAATTTTGTTTTTAACAAATTATTTTATATTATTTTAGTTTATTATCATGCAATTAAAATGATTTACAGTGCAATGTAATTATGGAAATTGTTACTGTGTTAAGAGTATTATTATTACTTTGTTTGGCTCATAAGGGTAAATTTTTTTAAGTATACCCTACAGTTTGGGAAAGAATAAATTTTTTCCTTGACAATTCTTAGCTCTGTTTTATTATTTTCCTTCAATGATTTTTTTACAGCTGTTTTAATTTTTATAAAGGAAGATTTAGGGTAAATACTGCAAGCTTGAGAATAGGATTAAGTTTATCTTTCAATAACCTAGGTAGTTGTCTTAAGGTTACAATAGAAACTTCTGTCTCAAAACAGAGACACATATTGTCTGGAAATCAATTGTTATAAGATTTTATTGAAAATTATCTTAACCTAAACCCTAGGTGATAGTTTGTTTATTATAGCTATGTTTATTTGTTAAACTGTATGTTTTGTGTTTATAAATAATACTAGTATTAAAATAGTTCTATATGTAGTATGATTACTAAATACCTTTATATACCTATGTTCAGTTCTTGTCCGAAGTAAATACATTCAATACATAAAGTATTTACTGTTTCTTTACAGAATAAAATCATAAGCAAACTATAGCAGAATTTAGTTACATTTTACATTTAGGTTAAATGAAAATCATCATATCTACCTAAACACCCAGCTGTACTAGACTACTTCCTAAGCCAGGCATTGAAAAATACAGTATGGAATTCTAATTCTATTTATTTCTCATTTAGCATATTTACTACTATTTCTAACATAGTCTGCCAATTACCAAGTCCAACAATACACAGTTACTCCTTTCTTCATAAACCCTAATTAAATACTAACGTGCATGTATTTGAAAACTAATAAAACATTTTACTAAAGACAGTAATAAATATAAGGAGGTGACAAATAGAACGTGTCAATAATGAGGTGACAATAGCTTAAGGAGGCTTTTCCTCCCAACTAACTCCTGGAGAAAGCTTAGACTGCACTTCTTCAGGACCCCTGAGCATGTTTCCTAGTCCTCCTGATAGAGTACTGGGTGAAGGATATGTCCTTAAGAACTTCTGTCACCTCACTGGTCCAATTACCTCAGTAATTCAAATATGCTCACAAAAGTAAGAACTTCAGCCCAATAGATGCAATAAGTTCAGTCTTAGCAGTTAACCCCTCAAACTCACTTCAGTAATCCCCTCCATTGAATTTCTCATGAGTAAATTCATTCACTCTGAATGATCACTTCTCAGAATGAGCAGCCTCAGCTGTCTTCAATGGGAAATTTTATAGAAATTCCTAGGTCTTATGGGTCAGTTTTCACTTAATGAGCCACCTGCTCCAATTCCACTTTCTTGGGGAATCATGACCACAAATATAGGGAAGTTGCTACCTGCAACAGTTGGAAGTAGTTTGAGGATGCTTCCACTTGTCAGTGTACTCTCCACCCAATCTCCTCCACCAAGTGACCAGTTAACACTCTTTTAACAGTTTCCCTAAGTTGTTGTCTCATCATTTATTTATTTATAAATAAAATATTCAGAATTACATTAATTATTCTTGACCCCACTTGGTCATCAATTACAAACTTAGCATAAAATATAACACAATGTTCCTCAAATAACATTAAATTGTTTTTGCAAATTGGGGCATGTGACATCTGCGTTCCCCCAGGTAGTAGACCATGTGCTATACTTGTCCTACTAGGCCTTAACCCGGTCCACATGGTGAATACGAAGCTGTTGAACCCTACAATCAAGTATACCTAATGGTTCCACCTTGAAGGTTTCCTCGTCTGAGACCTACAATTCCTTCCAATGATGTTTGTGAGTCTCATCAGCTATGTAATTTCGTAATACAGAAACATGAAATACATTATGAGTTTTACGTAAGTGGGGTGGCAACGCAAGTCCATAATCAACATGTCTGATTCTCTCAAGAATATCAAATGGCCCTATGAAGCGAGGTGACAACTTAGTCCCCGTTTCGAACTGAATGGTACTTTTATTTGGTTTGATGCGGATAAATACATGATCCCTTAAATCATAACTTTTGTATGACTTGTGTGCATCATCATAACTCGTTTCCTATCGTGTGCTTCCTTTAACCGTTGCCTAATTTATACTACTTGCTCCTCCATTTTATGAATCAACTCTGGACCAAGTAGAACCCGATCCTCTAACATGTCGCAACTAGAAGGTGTCCTACATGGTCTCCCATAAAATGCTTGATATGGGGGCATTCCAATGGATCTATGATGACTATTGTTATATGTGAACTCTACTAGAGGAACGTATTTCTCCGATTGGTTTTGTTGATCCATCACATACATCCTAATCATGTCCTCCATTACTTTATTTACCCTCTTAGTTTGTGCATCCGTCTTTGGTTGGTATGTTGAGCTTAGGTTCAACTACATCCCCAATGCTGACTGCATGCTTGTCCAAAATATGGAAGTGAACTTAGGGTCTCTATCTTAAATTATCTTTTTCGGAACTCCAGGAAGACGTACAATCTCATTTATGAATACCCTTGCCACATATATCACATCATAAGTGTCTCTGACTAGAATGAATTGGGTGCATTTTGTCAATTTTTTTACCACCACCAATATAGCATTGTGTCTCAAGTATTTAAGTGGCAATCCAACAACAAATTCCATGGAAATGACTTCCCATTTAGTCATAGCAATATCATGCGGTTGTAAGAGACCGACTGGGTGATGATGATCTACCTTAACCTGTTGACACTCAAGGCACTTCGAAACAACATCAACTAAATAACCCTTCATACCGGGCCAGAAGAAAACCTTCTTCATGTCATCATATATCTTCTTCACTCCTGGATGTGCACAGTAATGTGCTCTATGGGATTCTATAAGGATTATTTCCTTGATATCCCCTCCCTTAGGAACATACATTCTCCCTTGATATCGCACAAATTCGGATCCTTTTCAAGATGGTACCCATCATACTTTGACTCTGGTTTCATCCCGCTCTGAAAAACTAAGTTTACCTTTAGATACCAACTGTCCCCCCAAACCTGTCTTGGTACTCTTTCCTTAAAGTCAACCTTTAAGGTAATTAAGGAGAAAATACTAAGTCTTCGACTTGAGGTATCCTCTACTACATTCTCCTTTCCTTTGATATATGAGATTCCAAAGTCGTACTCGCTCATGAACTCACTCCATCGCCTCTTCTTGGAAATCAAATACGTTTGCGTAAAAATAAACTGTAAGCTCTGATGATCTATTTTAAGTTTGAAACTCCTACCAATAAGGTAGTGCCTCCATAATTTTAGTTCCAACATTATCGCTTCCAGCTCTAGATCATGTGTGGCATACTTCTCCTCATGAGGTTTCAACTTATGAGATGCATAAGCTATTACCCAACCTTCTTGCATTAGGACTGCTCCCAAACCCTATTGAGAGGAATCTGTGCATACCATGAAGTCCTTATCCAAATCTGGCACATGCAGGATTGGAGCACTTGTTAGCAACCTCTTCAATTCGAAAAAAGAAGCATCACATTCACTAGTCCACTCATAACGTATTCCCTTTCGGTGTAGGGTGGTGATGGATTTTTCAATATTGGAGAACCCTTCCATGAATCTTCGATAATACCCCGCTAATCCCATGAATCTACGCACTTCATGTGCAATCCTCTCAACTAGCCAATCATTAATGGCCTTCACCTTATCTGCATCCACAGAGATCCCTTCTCTAGAGATGATAAGCCCTAAGTAGTGAATCTCCGTTTGGAAGAAGGAACACTTCGACAATTTACCATACAGTTTATGTTCCCTTAAGCAAGTTAAGACTAGCCACAAGTGTTTCTCATGATCCTTATCATTCTTATAGTTGATAAGAATATTTAAGAAGACCTGAACAAAGTGGTCCAAGTAGTTTCATGTAACAACTTAAATAATAACAACAAACAATAATAATAATAATAATAATAATAATAAACATATATATATATAAAATAAATAATAATAATCAATAATGTCTTTACGAAAAGACATGACTATTAATGAAAGGGTATTTCACCACAATATAAATAACAGACCCTCATATGTAATTCATCATCTTATCTATTATCCATTCCATTTTATAATTATAATAATAATAATTATTATTATTATAATTATTTTATTAAAAAAATTTATTTTTGGAAAAAATAAAGGTTATTTGACATAACAAGAAATAGTCGAAGAAAGTTTTTCCAAAAGAGACATTCTGAGAATTATTAAAGCTTTTGTATCTACCCTTCTAGAAGAAACGAAGACAAAAGTGAAGTAGAAACATAGTCACAAACAATGGCTACTACATATTCGGAAATGAAGGCACAACTACAAACAATAGTGGACGAGTTAGAACAATACAAGGCGATCAATAAAAGTCTACAAGATGAGGTTGAGACGAAAAAGTGGTTGAAAAAGTGGAAAGATGATGAGAATATCCGCTTATGGAATCAGAATCGACAGCTAGAACGAACCATAAGAGATAACAAGAAAATGTTATCTGATCACGATAAAGAAATATCATGTTTAAAAATTCATAATCAAAACCTAGAAGACCAGATCAAAAAGTCAAAAAATGACAACAAATCACCATATGGATGCGATAATGAATTAGAAGAAGAAATAAAGAATCTAAACAAACTCATCCTTGAAAAAGATGCTGAATTGGCGCAAGTCCGGATGAGGTTAGAAAATCAAGGAGCAGAGTTACATCATCATAAATAGCAAAAAGAAAAACTCCAGCAGCAGTATGACAACAGTAAGAAAACACATAAGTTAGAACTGACAAAATTCAACAAGATTTTATCAAGCCATTCCGAAGAAATTTTCAGATTAGGTAATCATAACAAGACACTAGTCACAAAAATTAAGAAGTTGAAAAGTAGTCGGAAGACAGAACAATCTACGGAAGACATTGAAGGAAAAATTATAGACAAATAGGAAGAAAATCGTTGTATTAGAAGGCAAAATGAAGGTCTTAAGGAACAACTTAAGAAGTCTAAAGATGACAGAAAATCACATGTAGAAGTGATTAAGAAGTTTCAAAATGATAACATGCAGTTAGAAAACAAGTTGAAAAAGATACAGAACGAAGCTTTAAAACCTCAAGAGACGAAAACACAACTTTCTACTCAGATCAATGCTAAACAAATGGCACTCGTAAAAGACAATGACATTGTGAAAATTCCATATCGACACCCCAACCATAAAAACAGATATTCTAAAAAGTGGGAAATGTCGAAAGATAGCGATATCAATGTGATCAAATCTCCTAACGATAGATCAGTACGGAATGCCAACAGTCCACAACAAATCAATTTGGGATGGATTGATTCATCCACATATCAAAAGTTGTGCTCAACTCTTAGTAGTTCATATCGACACATTTCACCGGCTGTGACAGCACACAAGATGATGCAGAAACATTATAAGGCTTTGAGGACAAAGCCTTTCTAAGGGAGTGGCAATGTAACAACTTAAATAATAACAACAAACAACAACAACAATAATAATAATAATAAACATATATATATAAAATAAATAATAATAATCAATAATGTCTTTACGAAAAGACATGACTATTAATGAAAGGGTATTTCACCACAATATAAATAACAGACCCTCATATGTAATTCATCATCTTATCTATTATCCATTTTATTATTACTTACCAACATGTGGGATTCAGATTACCTATGGGAATTTTAGAGAATTTATGAACGTTAAAGAAGCTTTTACTGCTTCATTTCAGAAGACACCATTCATGAGGCTCATGAGTACAGTTGGAGCATTGGTCAAACCAAATGGTACCATTGTGAACTTGTAATGCCCAAATCGAGTTCAAAAAGAAGTCTTAGGAATGTCATTTTCCTTAATCCTAAGTTGTTGATACCTTGATCGCAAATCAATCTTAGAGAATACCAAGGCACCCTTCTTTTGGCCGAAGTGGTCGTTAGTTCTTGGTATTGGATATCTATTCTTTACTGTGGCTTTGTTCAAATCCCTATAATCTATACATAGTTGTAGAGATCCATCCTTCTTCTTAACTAAGATTACCAGTGCTCCCCACGGCGAGATACTAGGTCTAATTAGTCCCAAATCTAGCAACTCTTTTAACTAGATCTGTAACTCTCTAAGCTCTGGGGTTGTCATTCTATAGGGAGTATTGGATATAGGCTCCACACTGGGTTTTAGTTCGATCGTGAAATCGAGCTCTCTTTTTGGAGGTAACCCTAGCAATTCCTTTGGAAATACATCCTTGAACTCAGATAGTACTGGGTTGGAGTTTAAATAAGGTCCTTTGCTATCACTCACTTCCTCTACTACGTACAATTGACATCCCTATCTAAGGCATAGCTTAGATTTCATCGTGGATATGAAACACAAAGAAACCTTCCTCTTTAAGCCATGGATTTGAACTTTTTTGCCTTCATCATCTAGGAACAAGACATTCTTTGCATAAAAGTCCATGAGAGATCTATGTCCTTCTAACCAATCCATGCCAATAATGAGGTCGTAGGTCCCTAAGTTGGTAACATACACATCCAACATAGTAGTGCACACTCCTATGTGGACTCGACATCCCTTCACCTTAAGACCTACTACTTACTTAACCCCTAAATCCATATCGACCGATACAAAATCATCATGCTCGCACGATGCCAACCCCCATTTATCTAATGCATATGGTGAAATAAAACAATCAGTTGCACCTGGGTCAAATAAAATTTTAAGTTTGACAACGTTTACTTTACCAGCGGATTCTACTACAGTGGACTGATGTTCTTCTTGGTTGTTATGAACTGCTGCATGAATCCTATGATTGTTACCTGAACTATCCATGGGTGATTTTCCTTCTGTATTCCTGCTGCTTAACCGACCCTTAGGAAATTCCTGCTGAAAATGAGTACCCCCACACCCCTAATATGAGAGGTTGGGAGAGGCTTGCATGCTGCTAGGAGGAGTCCTATGAGATGTGTTCCTTCCCCTCGATCCTCTGAAACCTCTAGATCCTCTGAAGGAACTACCCTATGTACATCCTTAGCTTGGAAGGGTTGCAGATGATGCCTGTGATACTGAGTTAACCGAAGTATTACCCCTTGGGCGGAATCTGTTACCATAAGGAGGAGGCCTAGACTCTCCTCCCCTGAAGTAAGGTCGTGAGGTATTTCCGGAAACACATTGGTTGGATCCTATCAACTTACCTCCCCCCTTAGAATTTGGCATATCCTTTGCATAGCGAGTATACTCAACTGTCGTGGTAACCAAAGTTGGCTTCCATATCCTTACCGAAGCCCTGATCTTATAGTTGAGTCCATACACAAAACGCTCCACCTATCGATCATCTAAGTCCATGTATGGAACATACTTCACTAGTTCCATGACCCTAGCTTCATATTCTTCCATCGACATGTTTCCTTGTACCAAAGCATGAAATGCACTGGCTTGTTGTTTCCTGTAGTAAGATGATAGGTATTTCATATTGAACCTCTCCTCAAATAGTTCCCAAGAAACAGTAAGAGGAGTTAGGTGCAATTTCTTTTCCATATCCGACCACCAATTAAGAGCATCTCCCTTAAGCTGAAAGATGGCCATTCTTGCTTTGGAACTCGAGGTATACTTGTTCAATGCAAAGCACCTTTTCATGCCCTCCAACCATGCTTCAGCATTCTGGCCGAGTCGTCCTCCACAAAAATCAGGAATCTTTATCTTTTGAAACTCTCTCTCGATGTCCTGAAGCAGTTCCTATCTTGGGTCTGGTGCCTTCTCAGAGTTTTCTCGGCTCACTTGAGTGGTTTCCACCTCGACGGCCCTTTTCGTCTACCTATTCATCGTGGTCATGATCACCTCCAAATATCTCATTATGATTTCCACTTTTGGTGTTGACATTGACCATGGTGGTGTTGGCGGCGATGACAGTGGTGGTGGCAGTGACAGTGGTCGACCTCGACCTCGACCTCAACCTCTGGGTGTTGTTACCATGATTGACCCTATTTCATGAATAAACGTCATATTTGAGTTACTGGAGAGTATATTAGTCGGTTCTCAAGAGATGCATTTCAGGAAAGTGCTATATTTTTTGACGTTTCGATCAGGCCATCTTGAAGCCACCTCGTACTAAATCTACTTCTAATGTTTACAAGATTGATCGTCTAGGAGGTTCTAACTCGACGTAATCAAATAACCTCTAATATCTAAATTAAATTTCCAGCATTAAACTTNATATTCAAATCCAACCACTACAACAAATATATATATATATATATATATATATATATATATATAAATTAAATTTATACCCAATTTAAAACTTTAAACCTAACTTTTAATATTAGCTACATGCATTTAAAATAACATTTATTCTTAACATCAACTTACCTTTAATCCATATCTTAAAAAAAAATCCTATGAATATTAATTAACTTTATCATACCCACGTATAATTTTCATTTAAAATTCTAATATGCATTTAATTTATCAACAATGCATTTGCAAAAAAAAATTAATTTATAAAACCTTAACTCTACTTATCTATAATTCATATAATAATGATTCAAGCCTAAGATATATCTAAGTTTTTTTTCTCAGATAATAAGATCCACGGAAACCAGTAATACTTCCCCACATTCGTGGATGATAGAGGTGGTAAACCGTTGACCATCCTAGCAGAAGGTCTAACCCCAGAGGACTTAAAGGTTGAATTCATGACCTCCCCCAAACTGAGAGAAAATACGCAGGTCTTACCAATTGAGCTAACCCTTAGAGCTATGTATCTAAGTTTATAATGAACACCATGTGCAAACATAGTGTTGTTTCCAAGTGACTTTCATGCAATTACCATATTAGTCTTTGAAATAATATTAGTCTTTGAAATAATAAGAGGGGTGTAACATTTAAATAAATTAATTAAGGGGGTTTAAGTCTATCACTTCTAAAAAGTGAAAATTCAGAATACCATGGGATATTGCATTGTTTGAAGGGCCACCGCCTCATCACCTGTATTGATTACTATAATTGATGTTTGTGTGTGGGTCACTCAAGTCGCGTCTTTAATGCAGCTACCGGACTACACTCTCTCCAATGGAGATATGGGATCGAGGGGGAGTAATTAGATGCCAGGTGAACCCTTGCGCAACCCAAGGTTCCAAATCTCTAGCCACAGTTCATGACATTAAGGTATGGTTACTAACTTACAGGCCCACGTGACTCATCGCCTACATACGTACACCTGCATGGTCATATTGCATGCCACCCAAATGGCACGATAAACCCTACCCAAGTTGTACCATTAATTTCCATATCGCTTATAATATTCATAATTGTCGCATCAGATTGAGTTGTCAGCCGGACTTTGGAATCGTTCTGTACTGCCGGCATTCTGCAATTCCAGTTCGTTCTGTACTGCCGGCATTCTGCAATTCCAGTTCTCCAACTGATGGTCAGTCCTGGAATAGATTACCAGTCGTCGCGCCGGTTGATATGAAGAATTCTACAATCATTGAAAGAAAACGGCGTAAAGAAATGAAAACGCTATTTTCAACGGTCAGATCATTGGTTCCAGAAGAATATCTCCGGGTATGTTTTTGTCTGCACAATAACTAGGGTTTGGAGACATCGACGATTCGACAGTATTTCCTAGGGTTTTAATCAATGGAAGTTCGATGTTGTGTTTTGCAGGGAAAACGTCCAGTGTCAGAACAAGTGCTGGAAGCTGTTAATTACGTTCGCCATCTGCAGCAAAAAGTCCAAGACCTTTCATCCAAAAGAGACAAAATGAAGGCGGACTCTGACCAAAATGCAAAAGTTTCGATGGAGAAATCTGTTGATAAAATTCCCGATCGGGATCGGGAGTACCCTTCACTGAAAATAAACTCGGATCGGGAATACTCTTCACTGAAAATAAACTCGGTGAGTTCGGGTGTTCAGATCTGGACTAACAGTTTGGAATATGAGATTGTGTACTCTGAAATTCTACTGGCGTTGGAAGGAGGAGGGCTTGAAGTTGTCACTGCTGCTTCTTCTACCATTAGCAACAGAGTTTATCATACCATACATACCAAGGTAATTTGCTACGCCTTACCGCTCAGTGGCAACACTCTTCGCTCGTATCTCTGCCAGAATAGATAAAGCATATATATATCTTATGGAGTATGATTTTTCTATAAGCATCTTCTCTGTTTTCAATGCTGCAGATGTTTGAACATAATATTTTCAACGTTGAAACCCTCTACCATAAACTTTGGCATTTGATAAGGACTAAGCATCAGAGTCAAAATCTGGATCTCGAGAGTGTTGAAGCTAGAGCCTAATGTTTTCTGTCCCATATAACATGTTTGGCAAGGTTATATCATGTATATATCCCAATCTGAATAACTTTTTCTTTTGTCTCGAATGCTTGGCTGATAAATGCATATTAATTGATGGAACAAATTAGGTAGCTTGACTATTTGCTCAATAGTACTGTTTTCATTACTTGAAGCATTATGGTAGCATCGTCTGGAATCATTAGCTGAAACTCAAACTCCGGTGTTACATATATAAAGAAATATGAGAGTGTAACTAAATTAAGTTAAGGCTATTTTTATAATCAATCAACATTGTTATTTTTTTTCTATAATACTATCCTCCAATACACTTTTGAGCAAAATCATTAGATAAACAACAAAAATATCCCATAACAAGGTGCCATTTACAATGAAACCAAAAACATACGAGTTTGGGAGGATAAACATAAGGAATGATGAACGGAGAGGAGAGAGGCGGAAGGGGGTTGTTCACCTTCGGGCTCTCTTCCAGGGGAAGATGCTTGGGCCTCCGGTAGGGGGACAGGTCCTCGGATGAATGAGCTAGAGGATGGGGGGCTAAGCCCTATACCGTGAGCTTGGATATGGATATTGAGAGGGAGGATAAACATAAGGAATGATGAACGGAGAGGAGAGAGGCGGAAGGGGGTTGTTCACCTTCGAGCTCTCTTCCAGGGGAAGATGCCCGGGCCTCCGGTAGGGGGACAGGTCCTTGGATGAATGAGCGAGAGGATGGGGGCTAAGCCCTATACTGTGAGCTTGGATATGGATATTGAGAAAGGAAAGGCGAAAGTGCAAGCAAATAAGCAAATAATTTTTATTTAGCGACGCTGAGAGAAGGAATCAGTGGAATCAACAAAGAAGCCAAAGTAAAGACATAGATCAGAAAGTCAGAACAATGCGTCCCAAAATACATAGATCAGAAAGTCAGAACAATGCGTCCCAAAATCGAAACTAGTGCCGAAGTTGCACATTAATTCAGAAAAGATAAGGGAAGACATACATTAATATATGAAGGAACATGCATTTATAAGCAAATTTTTTGGGATGTGGCCTACAGAGAAAACTCTAGTGTGGTGGATAAATATGACATGGAAACCGCAAGGACATTGTGATTTGCAACTAGAGGCCAAATGATTCTCCATGATTATTTTCTTTAATGAAGAAGATCGAACCAGAATATTTGAGAATGGACAATATTTGGTGGATAAATATGACATGGAAACCGCAAGGACATTATGATTTGCAACTAGAGGCCAAAGGATTCTCCATGATTATTTTCTTTAATGAAGAAGATCGAACCAGAATATTTGAGAATGGACAATATTTTTTTAACTCTGCATGCCTCTTCCTAAGACCATGGAAAGAACGATTTAATCCGGACAAAGAAAATCTAATGATCACCTCGGTTTGGATCAGAATGTACTCACTATCAATAGAATACTGAAAGTAGGAAATATTCACAGATCTTGGAAACACATTCGGGACATTTGTAAAGGTCTCAGAGCAAACTAGACAGAGAAGGTGTACATCCTATGAAGTCCTGTATATGCATTTACCTGGACATATCTCAGGATCTCCCAGAAGGAATTGAATTAACTTGGGATGATGAAGACTAGTTTTAGGTGATAGCTTATGAGTATATAGCCTTCAGATGTAGATGATGCCATGAACATGGGCATCTATTTAGAGATTGCCCACAAAACAAAAAACCTGGAGTAAAGAAAGATCAAGAAAATCAAGATTCGGAAGGATTTACGAGAGTTCCTAACAAGAAAAGAGCAGCCAAGAAATCGTCGGGACCAGAGATCCATAAAAAAGTACAAACAAAAAACAGGTTTGTACCCCTTTAGGAATCAAAGATTAATAATAATCAGCAAGAAGTCCAGGATAAAGATAAGCGAGATTCGGTGATAGAACCCGAACCAAAGATATAGACCCATGTTGCGAATCAGGAAATTAACAAGAATGACCAAATGGTTCTTGAAACTGATGGAGAAGAAACGAAAACTAGGGATTTAGATCTTGATGGAATGGAAGCGGCATGTTTTGTTAGAATACCAGATCAGATCCCACCACAACAAGTCCCTCCGCTGGAAAATGAAATAATAAAGGCCAAGGATATGAATTTTCTCGAAGTACTGTCAGAATCTCTTAAAGACCCAGATGGTAAAAAGAAATGGAAAAAAGAAAAAAGGGGAAGGCCCAGCGATGTGCAAAGAATCCAGCTCGTCGGCACTCAACTAATAGCATCGGGGTAGTATCCAACCATAGATGCAGCCCTATCTCCCTCAACCAATTAGTCTCCAATGCGGATCACATCCTCGAATATAAGAGGCTGCACCAGTACTTTGAAGATTCGTCTTCTAAGGAGAAGGATAGAAATGGAAAAACCGAGCATTACTTTTTTACAAGAAATCAAATGCTTGGAGTGTCACACCTCGGTTTTGACCCCATTGCATTAGATATATATATATTGTAAATTATCATGGTGTGGAGCTCAAGGCCAAGGCCACACCATTGATTGGTTATGCTATGTTTCAGGTTGAAATTTGTAACCGATGGTGTATTGGGGCATGCGGCATAGATATTAAGTTTTGTCATCATGTACATATGCATCTTTAATTAAAATGAATCTGACCAGCTACGATCGCGGTAACTAAATTGAGAAGGGGGCATGATTTTCACAAGGATAAGGGTGTGGAGGAAATTGTCAAACCTTAGCCAATGAGGGAAAAACCCATGTGTCATCTCCCTTTGTCTTACCCAACCACCACAATTGAAAATTGATGTTGGTGGTTGAGGCAGTTATTGTTTTTGGGAGTGGGGTGACAGGACTGTCAGTCCATGCCTACACGCACACTCCACCAGCAATGAGCCTCACGATGGGAGAAAAATGACTATGCCTTTCATTCATTCTCTCCACTGCACGTTATCTGGCGGGTCTATTTTTGTTCCTCACGAATTGCTATTCATCCTCACGCAGGAGTGGAAGTTGCTCACGCTCACGCACATGATCTTCCCGGCTTTACTCACTCAGTTCTTCCTCCACGAATTGTGAACGGTGTGGCCGTATCATTTCCCCACAGACTGATTTACTTCTCTTCTGTTTTGGGCTCACACAGCGAGATGGGAGCTGTGTTCTCTCATCCACGATTTGCTGTGAAGGGACCATCCACATTTACAGTTGTATGATATCCTCACAGACTGGTATGGTCGTGTCATTTTTCCTATCATTTCAATGTTGAGAATGGGGCTGTTATTCTTCCCATGAGTTATGGTTGCCACCATTCTCCTCGAAGATTTGTTGTGTTGCTGTGTTCTCCTTTACATCGTGATTGTTGTGGTCTCCTTTCTGTTTCAGGGACGGGAGTCTGTTCATTTCACGCACAGTGTATGCTGATACGTTTTGGGACTGTTGATTTCCTCCATGTTGTAAATTGTGTGCACTGACATGTTCAGTGGCTTATTGAAATTCGCTTGGGAGTCATTTCCCCTGTTAAGCTGTTAAGCTGTTCAGCTGTAACCGCTGATTGATTGCCTGCGTGCAATGGTTGGTCTTCAGACTGTGTAGGGAGCAGGGATGGGGGCTTCGTTTGCTTGATAAATCTAGTGGCTGGAAACCACACAGATAGAGCTAGAGGGCTGGATTTCTTCTCCACAACCCCTGAATAGCACTGGAAGGGAATGCAGGGCCTAAGGGACTGTGTAGCAGAGAAGGGACTGATTCCTTGTGTTGGGTGTGTGTGGGTGTCTTAGAAGTCAGGCTAGTTCCGGTGTAGGTGTTCCTAGCTCTGCAATGAGCTCACTAGCTTAGCATTTAGCCTTTCCCAACTCCTGGATGGCCTGATAAACCCAACTGTGTTGGCTTGGCTATGTTTTGTGTATCCTTGGCTATGTGTAAGCCTGCTTGTTCCCTTATTCCTTGGAGAATCATGCCCAGCTCGGGGGTGACAGCATTGCTGAGAGATTAAGGAACACGCTGGCCTATGGTTGGGTGGAACGTTGTAGCGACATAGCTGGTTGCAGAGTGAGTTCTTGATAAGATAAGTAATCTTGTTATTTCATTTCTGCAATCATATTTCTGTTAATGATTATGATGATCATGTTGAATGAATGTTGTATGAATGTGTGTTGTTTCCACTACGTATGATAAACAATTGCATCCATGCATGTTCATTTTATTTCATTGTATCTTGTTTTTAGCATTCAACATTCAGTATTTTATGTCTTCACATGTTCATGGGATGGTTGCTCGGATGGTTAACGCCATGGTCGCGTCCTCTTCGCCGGTCGGAGGGTTAGGGACATGACAGCGTGGTATCAGAACTCATGTTGCAGCATGGGCCTGAATGGACCACGAAGGTGCAGTGATAGAAGAAGTATTTCTTTCTGCCCAGCAGAAATCTGGAAAATTCAAAAATTGTTTGTCTAAGTGTTGGACTGTCGAATCATTGGAAGAGCTAGTGAGAAAGACTTCCGATTGTAGCAGAAGAGCTAGTAAGAAAGACTTCCGATGTAGCGGAAGAGTTAGGTAGAAGCGCGCCCGACGGAGCACATTCGGAAGGAAAATCGTAGAAAATTTTCTTAGTGTTGGACGCCCATCGGAAGAAAATAGTTGTTCGAGCGTCCGCCGTTGCGGACAGCTAAAGGACTAAGCGTCCGATGAGAAAGGCCTCCGACCGCCGACGCCGTAAACGGAAAGTTAAAAATTTTCTAAGCCCCGAAAACGTCAGCTATCGAAAGAAGATAGCTGATCGAGCGTCCGCCGTTGTGGAAGTCTAGAGCACTAGACTTCCGACGAGAAAAGACTGTCGATGCCGATCAGGTTGCGCCGTCGATCGAAAGAAGATCAAGGATCATGTTCCGCCGTTGCGGCTGCGGAAGGAACTATTTCGCTGACAAAAAGAAGGGAATGGAGCCGATCAAGCGGTGGCAAAAAGTGTTGAGATCATCGAAAGGTGTTAGTTGTTGAGCAGCCGATACGTCAGCTGATTTAGCTGAAAGGACTTCCGATGCCGTCGGCGGAAGAAAGTATAAAAATTGAAAATTCGTCTAAGTATGGAAACCGTCGACAAAATTTAGCTGTTTGAATAGCCAATGCAGCGGCAAATATTAAAGGAAAATAGAAGATGAGGTTGCCGATGCGGCAGCAGAAGGAAGAAGAAAGTTGAGCCGATCAGAAATTTTTCTAAGTCCCGGAGTTGTTAGCCATTGGCAATGGTTAGTGGATTGAACATCCGTCGTTGCGGCTGTCTAATGGACTATCCTTCCGAAGGATAGTGGATCCAATCGCCGATGAAAAGGGAAGTTGAAAATTTTGTTTAAGTATAAGGATATCAGAAAATTTTAGAAGATTGGGCTGCCAACACGTCGGAAAACTTTAGAAGATCAGTCCGTCGATACGTCAGAAGCTAGAGGAGGATCGGCCTGAAACGTCGAAAAAATTTAGTTGTTTCGACAGCCGATGAAACGTCGAAAAAATTTAGTTGTTTTGACCGCCGATATAGTGGAAGAAGTTAGTGGATCCGACTGCCGATGAACAGTGGAGGAATTAGTGGTTTTGACTTCTGAAACGTCGGATCAATAGTGGAAATGAGAGCCGATTCTGCATAAGGGAAATTTGAGTTTTCCATGGGATTTCCCCAGCAGATTTTGACTGTTTTTCAGTGGGATTTTCAGTTGTCTCTCAGTGGATTTTCAGGGGTGAAAATGAAAAAGAGGTAACGATCTTATAAGCTAGATTGCGCGAAAACATAGATTTACAAAAAAAAAATTGTATTATGATTTTTTCCAAGAGAAGGTAAGCAATGCTGGTTTGTATCAATGTTATGCATCTAACAGTTGTGTTACTAACACATTTGCAAAGTCATAGTCACCTTCAAGGGCAGTATTCCAGGTAGTGCATTTCGATAAATTAGTGGTGGTTCAGTTATGAGAACCCATGACAAATATGATGCTCAGGATTCTTATGAGCATGCGTGAGATGCCATGGGAGAAAATGTCTGTAATAGAAATGATGACATTGAGTCTAATGGAAAGAAATTCCAAGAGACACTGCCATATGTTGCAGCTGCCATGAGAAGCCTGATCAAAGCCCAGGAAGAGTAGCATCAGTTGAATGCTGCTATGTTGCAGAGTTTGACAGACTTACATAGAAAGATAGACTCTGGACGAGGTACAGCAAGACCAGAAGGCAGTAAGAGCAGTATTAGGAGAAGGAGAAGGACTTCTAGTGGATCATCTGATTCTGAAGAATCTAGCAGGGATTTAAGTTCTTCATCTCATAAAAGAAAAAGAAAGAGACACCATAGGGATCGCTCTCGGGACGAATTTAAGAAAGCTAAACCTCCTACGTTTGATGGTGAGGTAAAGACTGGACAAGAGGCTGAAGCTTAGCTTTTTGGAATAAAGAAGTACTTTCAAGTGCATGATTATTCAGGAAACATGAAGACAAGAGTTGCCATATTCAAGCTGAATGGAAGAGCATCCATTTGGTAGGAACACTTCAAGCAGGTAAAGAGGATCAATGAAATGAGACTTAAGTGGAAGCAGTTCAAGAAGTATTTCAAGCAGAAATACCTCTCTGACAGGTATTATGATGACAAGATTAAGGAGTTCCATGAGCTGAGATTGGGATAGCGGACCATGGAGGAGTATGCAAATAGGTTTTTGGAGCTATTGAGGTATGTCCTGTACATTAGAGATGAAAAAGTGAAGGTCCAGTGTTTTCTGAGTGGATTACCTCAGTCTTACAAAGATAGAATTGAGTTTTATGAACCTAGAACTCTTGAAGAAGCAATAAGGAAGGCTAAGTATTGCTATTGTTGATGTATATATAACTTCGGAATGTATTCTTCTATGTATCTTATATATTGTAACCCAATGTTTATTCCGGGATGTCTCTATTATGTATTTGAGTCATGTGGTCATGTCCCGATGTTCCGATCGGGAGGATTAATAATGTAATCAAGTCATATGAAGTCATTAGGTAAGTCCCCACAGTTTCGGGGCACTTGAGTTATTATACACTAATTAAGGTGTAGGCTCGAGTAGTAATTATTAGGTTGAGCCTACGTGTGAAAAGACAATTCAAGTGAACGGATGAATATAAATAGAGAGTGAGAGTCTCTCTATTTATCACTTGTGAAATACATTACTTGCTCTCCCAAGTGTGGCGCACTACTGGAGAAGGAAATTTTGGGGCTAGACAAAAGACAGAAGACTATTGCTGTTTTGGGAGATCTCTTACTGTTTTGGTGTTGATTCTAACTTAGAGGAAGTTGCGGGGTTTTCTCTTTTATGGTTTCCCCAAGGAAAGCTTTTTGTGTCTCTTGTCTCTTGTGATATGCTTGTGTTTTATTGCTGTGCTTGTTTTTCTCTTAGTGAAAAGATCCTAAGATCATAATGCTAGCTTAAATGTGATGAAAAAATAACATGGTATTAAAGCTAACCTAAGAAGAAGACATTATGCAGTTGGAGAAACTAGGGATTCCTAGTTTGTGGATCTTCCTCCACAAATTTGCAGCTAAAGTATGCTAGGATGACTCTCCATTGAAGGGTGCATCTTTCTGTCGATGTGGAATTCAATTTCAAGCATTTTCAGTTTCGATGTGGAAATTAGGGATTTCTACAGAAGAGGAATTTTTTGAGTGAGACCTGCATAGAATTGTTCTCCTCACCAAAACTGAAGTTTAGAGACCTTGATCAAGAAATTTGGTTGGGTGAAACTCCAGGAAAGTCAAACCCTAGTTTGACCCTGAGCTAGGAGAAACCCTAAATACTAAAACTGCTAAGTTTTGGTACAGTCGCTATATTCCGAGATTGGCAAAGTCTCAGAAGCTGAAAATTGCAGGGGCTAAATATAAAATCCCGATGAAGCCTATGTCCAAAAATCAGACTCAGATTCACTGTAATCCAGGAGATATGATCTCTCCAAGTTAAGCTTTCAGCCTCTTCCATAATTCATCCTTGAACAGGACATCTGGGGATATCTACAATATCTTGAGCTACAGAGGTCCAAATAGAATTCCTGAAGATGTTCCAAAAAGGGCACGGACTTTAATTTCGGTGGCCTGAATATCAGACTCAGAATATGAGCCAGTGACACGTGGCATGCCATACAAATTCGCTGTTTTGAACAGTCCTGTAACAGGTCACCTTGGGAAAAGGATCATAAATCCCAAATGGTGAAACCAATTCTGATGAAACCTATGGTTTTGGATTAGGGACATGCGAGATTACCTCAGTGAAAAATTTTAGACACAGAGAATCAGTGATTTCGGAGATATCACAGAAACAGCAACAGGCATTTCTGTAGAAGAAATCAGTAATTTAGGGCTTCCTGTTTCGGGAGCTTCCCTCCACTGTTTTTAGAAAGGGAGTACATTGGACAGCTCCATTTGAAGAGATCTATCTGTTTGTCCAATTAGATCTGAAAGTTTCTAAGTTTTGAAAATTAGGGTTTCTACGACAAACCCTAGATCAGCGAACTCCGGGACAAGGACGGACACCTCAAATCGGTAAGATCTAATATTTTGTATTTCCATTTGAAGTTCTCATTTTAATATGATCTATCACAATAGCTTGATGATAAGCTTGGTGAAGTTGACAACTTCCAAGCATAGAATTATTTGATCTCTCCGAAGAAACTGGATTGGACACCTACATGAGTATAGAGGTTCCAGTTTCAGAGGGAGACGAGGCCAAAGAAGACATCATGCTCATGCTGCAGAGGATGATGAACCATCCAGAAAGAGATCCATATATGAAAGTGAAGATTCTTCAAGCGAGGATGAATATGTTCTGATATCAGCTCTCATAAGTAACATTACCCATGGAAATAATGATTGGCTTATAGACAGTGGGGCTTCCAAACATATGACGGGATTCAAGGAATCCTTTGTAAGACTGTCAAACATGAATCACCTCACAAGGTGAAACTAGGAGATGACTACCAATATCCAATAAAAGGTAGTGGGGAATTTTCATACAAGCTAGACTCTGGTAAGTCTCTAACAATGAAAGAAGTATTGTTTGTTCCAGGACTTAAGAAGAATCTTCTATCCATTTCAGCCTTGGATGCAAAATGAATGTGGGTTGCATTTATCGATGATCAAGTCATCATGTGGCCAAAAGGAAAGAAAATTGATGATGCGGTAGTGATTGGAGAACAAGAAGGAGGCTTGTACAAATTGGAGGGTCATCCAGAACAAGCCTTGATCCATGATACGGTAGAGCCAAATGAGCTTTGGCATAAAAGGCTTGCACATGTGCACTACAGAACACTACCTATTGCATTCCAAACAAAGCATGATGGAGTTTGCAAAGGATGTGCAAAAGGGAAGAATACAAAGAAGACATTTCCTAGCAGCAAAAGCAAAGCCAAAGGCATTCTAGAAATCATCCACTCCGATGTATGTGGTCCAATGTCATCAAACTCACCAAGCGGGTATGCATACTATGTTTCTTTTATTGATGATTTTTCTAGAAAGACATGGATTTACTTTATGAAAAACAAAGATGAAGTGTTCAGCAAGTTCAAGGAATTCAAAGCCTTGATCAAGAACCATACTGAAAAGAAGATCAAGACCATTCGATCAGATAATGGTGGAGAATTCACTTCGAATGAATTCAAAGAGCTATGCAAAGAAGCAGGGATTAAGAGGGAGTTGTCAACTCCTTATAATCCACAACGAAATGGGGTTGTAGAATGGAAGAACAGAATTTCAAGCTATTTGAAGGGAAGAACAAAAATCAGATTATGACCTAAAGAATCCAGTTGAAGAATGTGAAGATCTAGAATGCAGAGACCATGCAGTCATAAGAGTCTCTCAAATCAAGAACAACTTGAAGCGGTAAAAGAAAAAGTGAAGAATGCAGAAGTGATGATGGCCACCTTGAATGGCCTCCCAGGATCGTGGAATTCATTCAAGGAATGTGTTCCAGAAGGAAGTGATTACTTTCAGCAAACTTTGGGAAGAAAAAGAAGCTTGAATCATAAGAAGAGAAGAGAAGAGGGGTGTAATTGAAGATCAAGATATCGCCATCCAAAGAAGATCCCTCAATCAATGAGGAATATGAAGAACTCAACTCTTGAAGAACTTCTTATCCACCTTAGCTTTTGGATAAGAAACGATGCTATTATGAATGAAGAAGATGATGAAGCTAAAGGCTCAAGAAGGAGTCTACCCTCAAAACAAATAAATATAAGTATTCAATTGTCATTTCATTATATTATTTTGTTATGCATTTCTTTATATTCAGTTATTGTATTATGCATGATAGGATGTTTGCATTGATGACAGAATACTACTAATATGCATGTGATGGGTAAGTAGCTCATGGGGCTATACAAATTCTCCATTGCTACTTATCTAGAATGAAACCTCTTTGCTGACATATTGGATTAGTGCACAATCTCAATGTTGTCCTGGTAGAGATGGAAGGAATCTAGAAAGTTTCAATGAGATATGGATGAATGTTGTATTGGCTAAAGTAGTTGCATGATCATATATTTATGCATAAGTGTTTTCCAGTATAAATATTCCTTATGAAATGTTTCTAACCATACAATTGCATTTGACTTGTAGGAAAGATCGCATACATAATCGCCTACAAGCAAAGAAGAATGAAGACTTGTTCCGAAGAACAAGTGACGGCAGTTCAAAGACAAAGAATAATATGACAAGTACAGTGACATCATTGATGTAGAACCTTCCAGCGACCAAGAAGAAAGGGAAGACTAGTTCAAGAAGAATGATGTCTGGGTGCAGTGTCAAGACTTGAAGAGAAGTTCATAGTTCCATCATGCAGTAGATGGAAACATCATGGGATACAAAGCAAGATTCGTAGCACGAGGCTTCTCACGAAAAGAAGGCCTAGACTACGAAGAGACATTTGCAGCCAGTAAGAGTTTAAACACATACATGATGAGCTTGATGAAGATATTAACCTTTGCTACAAGGTTGAAGATGTAAGTCTATACACTAGATGGTCACATAGAATATTAGTAGCATAGGAAGCTACTTGTCACTCTAGTACATAATGTTTTCAGTGCATAGAGCACAGAAGACAGAGGGAGTATGATGCTTCGCTTCAGAGGGAGTGACTACAGAATATATTGAGGTTCGACATGGTACAACAGGATGGGAAGATTACTGATGACTCTAGGTTTTACTGAGAGTAAAGTGGACTCCAACCTTTGCTTCAAGGTTGAAGGCGGAAGACCAGTAATGTTCCTGTTATGTGTCGATGCACTACTGTTCTAGGCATGGAGGTTTGGACAAGGGAAGTATCCAGTAGAGATCCTAAAGAGGTTTGGGATGATGGACTACAAGACTATGGCCACACCTATGGAATTGAACATGAAGCTATTAAGTGATGCTTCATCAGAGACAGTTGATGCTACGATGTATTGTCAGATGATTGGGTCATTGATGTACCTGACGAACACGAGACCAGACATTTGCTTTGCTGTGAACACCTTGAGTCAGTACCTGACAGATCCGAGAAGTGTTCACTTGATGGCTGCAAAGCATATTCTGAGGTACTTGAAGGGTACAATTGATTATGGGCTCAAGTACGATGA
>LPNX010511173.1:488867-502625 GCA_001517045.1 Pseudotsuga menziesii | reverse complement strand
TCTATCTTAGAGGAAGTTGCGGGGTTTTCTCCTTTATGGTTTCCCCGAGGAAAACTCTTTGTGTCTCTTGTCTCTTGTGATGTGCTTGTGTTTTATTGCTTTGCTTGTTTTTCTCTTAGTGAAAAGATCCTAAGATCATAATGCTAGCTTAAATGTGATGAAAAAATAACAGCTATGAGCAAAGCAAAGGTAAACCTGATTTTCATAAGGCATGGAAGGAAAAGAAGAATGAGAAGTTTGACCAAAGAAAGAAAGGTTTCAAGCCTTTTAGCTTCAGGAATAAACAGAAGCAGCCATCCCAAGCTGCGAGTAAGCCAGTTGGAGTGACAGGAGAAAATCCTAAAGATCCACAACAGGACAGAGGACCACTCCAATGTTGGAAATGTGGAGGACCCCACATGCGTAGGAATTGTCCACTCGAGAATGAGAGTGCAAGACCAGCTTATAACGTTCAAGAAGCAGAAACAGTGGGTCAAGTAGCAAGGGTAATCCCTAGGATTTATGCAGCACTGGAGGACCGCTAGGCAGATCACCAGTCAGCTGTGGTTGAGGTAGCAGGTAAGATTATTGAGCAATCTATTTCTATTTTGATTGACCCTGGTTCTATGCACAGTTACATTACTCCTAGAGTAGTGGAGATTTGTGCTTTTAAGAAAATAAAGCATAGGAAGTCTTGGTTAGTTCAGCTAGCCATTGGAACTAAGAGAAAGGTCAATGAAGTGGTAGAGAAATGTCCATTGGTCATGAATGGATTGGTCACTTGTGTAGATTTGAATGTTCTACCGCTTGGTTCCTATGATGTTCTCATTGGAATGGATTGGTTGGAAGCTCACAGGGTGAAGCTTGACTGTTACAATAAGACTTTCGAATGCATGAATGAATAAGGGAATATAGTAGTTGTGAAAGGCATTCCAAAGGTGATTTCAGTAAGGCAGGTTTCAGCAATGCAGTTAAAGAAGTTTTGTAGGAAGGGTTGCTAGTTGTATGCAGCTCATATTTTGGAGGAAATGGGAGATAAAACTCCTAGGTTGGAGGACTATCAAGTGTTACAGGAATTCAGGGATGTGTTTCCTGATGAGATTCTAGGTCTTCCTCCAAAGCGGGACATTGATTTCACTATTGAACTTATGCCAGGAGCGGCACCAGTGTCCAAGGCACCCTACAGGATGAGTACCCCGGAAATGTTAGAATTGAAGATGCAACTGCAAGAGTTGTTGGAAAAGAAGTATATCCACCCGAGTGTGTCTCCTTGGGGAGCACCAGTTCTATTTGTAAAGAAGAAAGATGGTACACTCAGGTTATGTATTGATTACAGAAAGTTGAACAAGGTTACGGTGAAGAATAAATACCCTTTGCCTAGGATTGATGACCTCTTTGATCAAATGAGGGGAGCAAAGGTATTTTCCAAGATTGACTTGAGGTCTGGTTACCATCAGGTGAGAATCAAGGATGAAGACATTCATAAGACAGCCTTCAGAACAAGGTATGGACATTATGAGTGGTACCATTTGGCCTCACAAATGCACCAGCTACATTTATGTGCCTTATGAATAGCGTCTTCAGCAGGTATTTGGACAAGTTTGTTCTTGTTTTCCTTGATGACAATCTTGTTTATTCTAAGAATGAGGAAGAGCATGAAGAGCATTTGAGATTGACATTGAAATTGCTTAGGGAGCATCAGTTGTATGCGAAATTGAGAAAGTGTGACTTCTATAGAGATAGAATTTAGTATTTGGGTCACATTATCTCAAAGGAGGGTATATCTGTGGACCCTGAAAAGATTGAAGCCATTATGAATTGGCCTACTCCAAGAAATGTGACAGATGTAAGATCTTTTATGGGACTTCCAGGATACTACAGGAGATTCATTGAGGGATTCTCCAAAGTTGCACATGCCATCACTTCTTTGTAAAATAAGGGGATGAAGTTTGAATGGACATCGAGGTGTGAAGAAAGCTTTTAGCAGTTGAAGAATCTTCTCACCAGTGCACCAGTATTGAAGGTTGCAGATCCAGAGAAAGATTTTGTGGTGTGTACTGATGCATGCAGACAAGGGCTTGGAGGAGTCCTTATGCAGGACAACCATCTGATATGTTATGAGTCAAGAAAGCTGAAGGAACATGAGAAGAACTATGCCACTCATGATATAGAGCTTGCAGCCATAGTACATGCTCTCAAGATGTGGAGGCATTACTTGATGGGCAGGAGATTTGAGCTCAGAACAGACCATTGTGGACTGAAGTATTTGTTTGATCAGCCTACTCTGAAAGCTAGGCAAGCAAGATGGCTGGAATTTTTATGTGAGTTTGATTTTGAAATCAAGCACATAAAAGGAAAAGAAAATAAGGTAGCTAATGCACTCAGCAGGAAGGTGCAGGAAATGCATGTGGCATCTCTTAGTATTTGCCAATCCAATTTGAGGCAGCAGATTGTTAGTCATGCTGCTGGAGATGAATTGTATGAGCAGGTAAAAGACAAATTGCAACAACAAGGTCTTGAGAAGAGGTATGAGAGGATATAAATTGGAAGAAGATGGACTTCTCACTTATAAAGGTAGACTTTATATTCCAGATGTAGCAGATTTGAGAAGAGTTGTCATGGATGAAATCCATCAAGCTCCGTATTCTGGTCACTTAGGATATTAGAAGAGGATTGCTATGGCTAGAAAGAAGTACTTTTGGCCAGGAATGAAAATGGATATGGCTGAGTACATTTCAAGGTGTATGAAATGTCAGCAGGTAAAGGTTGAGCATCAACATCTAGCAGGTTTGTTGCAACCTTTGCCAGTTCCAGAATGGAAATGGGAAGTTATTTCCATGGATTTTATTATAGGATTGCCGATGACTTGGAGACAACATGATTCCATCATGATTGTGGTGGACAAGTTGACAAAGGGAGCACATTTTATACCGGTTAAGTCTACACATAAGACTAATGACATTGGAAAGATCTTCATGAAGGAGATATTCAAATTGCATGGATTGCCGAAGGCAATAGTCTCTGACAGAGATGTCAAGTTCACTTCGAACTTTTGGAAGGGGTTGTTTGCAGATTTGGGTACAAAGCTAAACTTCAGCACTGCATACCATCCTCAGACAGATGGGCAGACAGAGAGAGTTAATCAAGTGCTTGAAGACATGCTTCGCATGTACGTAATGGACAAACCAACCAAGTGGGAAGATTACTTACACTTGGTAGAGTTTGCTTATAATAATGGACAGCAGGCATCCTTGGGGATGAGTCCGTATGAAGCTTTGTATGGAAGAAGGTGTAGGACACCAGTGACTTGGGATAACCCAGTGAACAAGATCGTGCTTGGACCAGAATTGCTCAAGGAAATGGAGCAAGAGGTTGTAAAGATCAGGCAGAATCTGAAAGCAGCACAGGACATATATAAAAGCTATGTAGATAAGCATAGGGTGGACATGGAATTCAGTGTTGGGGATCATGTTTACCTCAGAGTGAGGGCAAGGAAGAGTTCCTTGAAGCTTGGTAGTTGTGCCAAGTTGTCACCTAGATACCATGGGCCATTTGAAGTGTTTGAAAGAATAGGGCTAGTTGCATATAGACTTGCGTTTCCTGCTAGCACTAGAGCTCATAATGTTTTTCATGTTTCTTTGCTTAATAGATATGTACATGATCCTAACCATATGATAAATTGGGATGTGATTCAGGTGGAACCTGAGGGAGAGTTCCGAATTGAGCCAATGCGCATCCTCGACAGGAAGGTCACAATGCTCCGGAACCGAGCCATAGGTCAGGTAAAGGTGCAATGGGAGCACTACGGACCTGAAGAGGCTACATGGGAGCTGGAGGATGCCATGTGATTGGCACATCCATTTTTGTTCAATTTTGTGGAACACTGAGGTGATACCAGTGTAGCATTTTGTTCAAATTTTGTAAAGCACTGAGGACAGTGCTATTGAAGGGGGAGGGGAATGTCACACCCCAGTTTTGACCCCGTTGCACTAGATGTATATGATGTATATATTGTAAATGATCATGGTGTGGAGCTCAAGGCCAAGGCCCCACCATTGATTGGTTATGCTATGTTTCAGGTTGAAATTTGTCATCGATGGTGTATCGGGGCATGCGGCATAGATATTAAGTTTTGTCATCATGTACATATGCATCTTTAATTAAAACGAACCTGACCAGCTACGATCGCGGTAACTAAATTGAGAAGGGGGCATGATTTTCACAAGGATAAGGGTGTGGGGGAAATTGTCAAACCTTAGCCAATGAGGGAAAAACCCATGTGTCATCTCCCCTTGTCTTACCCAACCACCACAATTGAAAATTGCTGGTGGTGGTTGAGGCAGTTATTGTTTTTGGGAGTGGGGTGGCAGGACTGTTAGCCCATGCCTACACACACACTCCACCAGCAATGAGCCTCATGATGGGAGAAGAATGACTATGCCCTTCATTCATTCTCTCCACTGCGCGTTATCTGGCAGGTTTGTTTTTGTTCCTCATGAATTGCTGTTCATCCTCACGCAGGAGCGGAAGTTGCTCATGCTCACGCACAGGATCTTCCTGGTTTTACTCATGCAGTTCTTCCTCCACGAATTGTGAATGGTGTGGCCGTATCATTTCCCCATAGATTGATTTTCTTCTCTTCTATTTTGGGCTCACACAGTGAGCTGGGAGCTACGTTTTCTCATCCACGATTTGCTGTGAAGGGACCATCCATGTTTACAGTTGTATGATGTCCTCACAAACTGGTATGGTCGTGTCATTTTTCCTGTCATTTCAATGTTGAGAATGGGGCTGTTGTTCTTCCCGTGAGTTATGGTTGCCACCATTCTCCTCGAAGATTTGTTGTGTTGCTGTGGTCTCCTTTACATCGTGATTGTTGTGGTCTCCTTTATGTTTTGGGGACGGGAGTCTATTCATTTCACGCACAATGTATGCTGATACGTTTTGGGACTGTTGATTTCCCCCATGTTGTAAAGTGTGTGCACTGACATGTTCAGTGGCTTATTGAAATTCACTTGGGAGTCATTTCCCCTGTTAAGCTGTTTAGTTGTTTAGCTGTAACCGCTGATTGATTGCCTGCGTGCAATGGTTGGTTTTCGGACTGTGTAGGGAACAAGGATGGGGGCTTGGTTTGCTTGATAAAGATGGTGGCTGGAAACCACACAGACAGAGCTAGAGGGCTGGCTTTCTTCTCCACAACCCCTGAATAGCACTGGAAGGGAATGCAGGGCCTGAGGGACTGTGTAGCAGAGAAGGGACTGATTCCTTGTGTTGGGTGTGTGTGGGTGTCTTGGAAGTCAGGCTAGTTTCGGTGTAGGTGTTCCTAGCTCTGCAATGAGCTCACTAGCTTAGCGTTTAGCCTTTCCCAACTTTTGGATGGCCTGATAAACCCAACTATGTTGCCTTGGCTATATTTTATGTATCATTGGCTATGTGTAAGCCTGCTTGTTCCATTATTTCTTGGAGAATCATGCCTAGCTCTGGGGTGGCAGTGTTGCTGAGAGATTAAGGAGCACGCTGGCCTATGGTTGGGTGGAACGTTGCAGCGACGTAGCTGGTTGCGGAGCGAGTTCTTGATAAGATAAGTAATCTCGTTATTTCACTTCTGCAATCATATTTCTGTTAATGATTATGATGATCATGTTGAATGAATGCGGTATGAATGTGTGTTGTTTCCGCTGCTTATGATAAACAATTGCATCCATGCATGTTCATTTTATTTCAATGTATCCTGTTTTTAGCATTCAGCATTCAGTATTTTATGTCTTCACATGTTCATGGGGCTAGTTTCCCGGATGGTTAATGCCATGGTCGCGTCCTCTTCGACGGTCGGAGGGTTGGGGACGTGACATGGAGGAAGAATTAAAAATTGTAAGGGGGAAAGTATGGAGGGGAAGTGAAGCTATAGCGGTGGAATCGAAAGGGGCGGCATGAGGAATAGGGGTCTTGTGGATTCCAAGAGCGGTGTTGTCGCCTTACACACACCTGGGTCACGTGGCAGAAATCTTCAAGCCACTCTGTGTGTCCTTGGGGCAAGTCTTGAGTCAAGGCTGTCACCTTGTTCTTGACTCCTTCGTTTAGGCTCGACTCCTAACGAAGCCAAGGGGGATAGACCCTATTAAGTTACTAAGGCTAAATTACTTAGTAAGGTGATGTTGAACTGAATGAGTTACTTAGGAGTTTGAAAATTAACCATAAACAACCATAGATGACAAGATAAAAAAATAAGCACACGAAAGCACAATGCTGAGACACAGTATAAATATATAGCAAGAAAATAACCAGTGCCTTAAAAATGGAGTCGAAAAAGAAATCAATATACTTGCATGTGCTTAGAGTGAATGTTTTGCAATTGCCTCTTGGTACATTTTAAGTTAATGTGAAAATATGAGTTGATTAAAATTAGGCGAAGGGGTGGACTCCATATATACCCAAGAGTACTTGGAGTATGTCCAAAACTAAACCTTCACGGCTACCTGTAAGAAATATGTGGGCTGAATGGAGTCTCTGGGGCTATTGTTCATAACGCACCCATTAGGGTGTGACAGAGATCGACGCCTCGAGGTCACTTTTCAGAAGTTTCCGCTTCCTTTGGGTATTTTGCCACTGTAATGGTTTGATCTAGGTGTTGGATTTTCACTTGATGGTTTGTCAATTTGGGAGAGTGAGTCCTAATTATTATAGTTGCTCAAATGCTTTTGATATAGCTTGAATGATCAGACGAACCGCAGCCAAGTGTAGAGCATACACACCGAAGTCTTGTCAATTTTAGTAGATTTTAAAATGGGTGTTCTTGTTAAAAAGAAAACCCTCCAAGAACCTCTTTCGATCCAAGTGGATCTCAATCAAGGAATCAAAGAGGGGTTAATTTTATAATAGCTGAAGAAATAAATGATGAAAATAAAAACACAGATACACAATTCCGGTTTTCTAATTAGTCCTACCACGCATCTCTTTCCCCTTTCGGGTCAATCGGGAAATCGTGGGGTAAGTATTAAGATTACTTTGAAATATCAAATATGGAATATGAAATTGATAATGAATCAAAGTATACTACCCTATAGATTAGAGCTACGCTAGTTTGAAAAGATATGAACAAAAAGTAAAAAATTGACACTGACGCAAATCCCCCCAGGGGGGATGGGGAATGGGCTCGAAAGAGCCTATTCAAAAAATATTTTTATTACCAGTGGTTACAATATCAGAAAATTGATATGATGTCTCTTAGTTCTTATATAGAATGAAATCAAGAGCTTAAAAAGTACGAAAATTAAAGATTTCAGTAAAAAAGGGAGACCCCTAGGGGGATTCAGGGGCCCAAAAGTCACTTTCGAGCAGAAGCTCCTCCTTTTTTCTGTTATGCCTGCTAAAAAATAGCAAGCTTATTAGACTGAAAGATGCCCAAAAGCACTTTGAAAGTAGCTTTGGGTCCGCTTACTTTTAACCAAAAAATGCTAAGTAAAAACTAGTTAAAAAAAGGTAAAAAAGGAACCAAGGAAAGCAAGATTTCCTTGGGATCTTGGCTTGCCTTTTAGGAAGACAATATGATGTGCACTGATTTCTATATTTATCTTTTATAATAGCAAACATAAATCTAATGCATGCAAGCTACAAATTTTCTTTAAAATTCCATGCAAAAAGGATGATTTCCCTAAAGCTAGATCTAGAATGCTTATGAAACCTTTTAAGAGAAAGATCTAGACTATGGGATTTGAGAAGATAGATCTATGTTAAATTTACTCTTAAGATGATAGATCTAAACAATATCAAAGCTATGAACAAAGTAACCGGGTAAAAGAGTTGATTTTGAGGGAGGAAGAGGAGGAGAGAAACACTGGTAGTCTTGAAGATCCACAGTGGAGCTTTCAGGTGGAATGTTGAGGGACTATGCCTTTGGAAATTTTTGGAGAGAGTGAAGAAACAAACTAGATTAGCATCCTCTCCAATCTAGGAACCTGCAGCTCAGATGGAATCAAACAACTTGTCGAAAAACTTGTGAGATCCGATTAGTACATACACAGAGATTCAGAATAACATGCATATAAGCCTATAGAACATGCTGGATCTAGATCTCTAAACATGCATTAAAGGAAAGAGATGGCCAATAAACTTATTGAAAAGCACATTTCCTACCAAGATCATAATAAGCTTATTATTAATCTTAGCAACGAATCCACTAGCAATTAGCAAATTTTGAACATAGATACAGATTACCTTAGTAAGAAAATGGGAATGATCATCCACACATACAATGGCACAACATCGTCTTGCCTCCAAAGCTTTTCTTTATTTCAAATGAACAATAGCAACAGTACAATAGCAGTAGCACATCAATCCCAGTTCTAACTATCTTGGAAGAGGCTACTGTGCTTGGATATATACAAAAACTAGGAGATCCAGCCCAGGGGGGCACAATTCCCAAGGAATCAGATCAAATCAGCTGATGGAGAGTCAATCAATGCAGATCTGAAGCTGAACTGAGCCTACTTGTCAACTAGGGGCTTGATTTAGCTGACACATCAACCCATAAAGACACATCAGTCCAGAAAGCATCCAGGAGAGTCCACACGTGTGGAGGAGAGAGAGAGGGTGCAATTCCCCATGAAGACAGCTGAAGATCAACTATGGATCTGATTTGATGAGCTCCTTTAGTCAATGATTTGTCAGATCCAGTCAATCTGCTTCAAATTTGACTGATTTCAATCAAATCGGCTGAGAATCCACTGATTTATGATTTTGGATTTGCTACATTATTCATCAATTTATTAATTAAAATAATCAATAATTGATTTTTGAGGCTTTCTGACCTGAGTGATGGAAAATCACTTAAAACTAGGAAATAGCGGGTCCATGGGTTTACATGGTGCTCTTAGCTTGAAAATGAGCAGCTACATGACTGAAATTGATTATTTGGCCCACTTTTATTACAAAATCAAATTTTCCAATTAAACTATTAAAAATTAGCCTAAGTTTTGGAAAAATTAACTTTTTAATAAAAAACACCGAAAAACTTAAAAAATTGAAAAATTGAAAAAACCTAAGGGGACTTAGACATGCTTATATGACTCGACCATGATGTCTAGCATGCTTATACATTGACACATAGACTCTAATAACCTCAATAGGTCTAAATGCCAAGCCGACCACCCCAACTTTGAAGGTATGGAGTGAAAAACCCAGAAATTATCAGTCGTTTATTCAACAACCAATAATAACCAAGGGAAAAAACACCCTAGGCTGATCGGATTGACAAATAAAGTCTAAGAGACTGAGTCTTTTACAAACACTATCATGCTAGACATTTATTACAATTCCCCCATGGGGTATGAACATGTGATATAGTACAACAAGCACTTCCCAGAAGTACTTCCAAAGGTCTTCTGAAGTCCAAACAAGTTATCCTTGTCCAGTTCACCAGGCTCACTTGATAAAAAACCACTAAGTACAACTTAGGTGGTAACATTTTGGCTCCATCTAGGGACACATTCTTTAACTGATCTTCTATTCAAAGGAGAGGATGCGAGAACTCTGGAATCTCTGGGTCCTGCATAGCAATTAGAGTTTGTCAGTAACATGTATACATAAGAAAAAATTAACTATAAAAACAAACTAATGTACACAATTAGTCTATAATGTGCAAAAAGGAATATTTTACAAAAACTAATATACAAAGGAAAATTTTCAACATGGTACAAAACAACTATAATACAGCAATATCTATGATACAACAACATTATAAAATTTAGAAATACATGTAGGGCAAGGTTTAGAAATTGGCCCTGAAACCACCGATGCCAATAAAGGCATCAAACTATCTCAGCGAAAAACAACTTGAGGAGGAAACCATTCACTGGCAAGCTCAACCTTTCTCCTTCTAGGTCATTTAGATAGAAGGAGTTTGTTCCTGCTATTTCATCCATGATGTACTGTCCCAACCATAAGTTGTCTAGCTTTCCATGTTTCCCAGGTTTCTCTCGTCGTTTGTCCCAACGTAAAACTGTGTCACCTACATGGAAGGATCCTGGCCGGGTAGACTCATCAAAGGTTCTCTTGACCTCGTTTGAATTTTTGATACTCTGGTCAAGAGAATTTCTTCTACTCTCATCTAGCTCGATCAACTGGTTTATTCTGCTCTGGATGGCCTCTTGATCTAAGCTGAAGGTCTGGAGAAACTGATAAATTGGAAGCTTTAGATGGATTGGTAAGGTGACATCAAGGCCATAGACTAGTTCGAAAGGGCTCCTCATAGTTGAACTTTTCTTGGTGATTCTGTCGGCCCATAATGCTAATTTGATCTTGCTATCCTAAGCCTTCTTATTGTCACCCACAATTTTTTTGATTATGGTCATTAAGTTCTTGTTACTTGATTCAGCTAGACCATTTCCTTGGGGATAGTAATTGGATGAGTGGGATAGGATAATGCCATACTTGAAACAAAAAGATGACATCTCGGAGGAAACAAAGCACGGGCCATTATCTGTGATGATTCTAGCTGACACACTGAATCTTGTGATAATCTTATCTTCTAAGAAATCCATGACTATAGCATCGGTTGGCTTCTTGGTGGGTATCGCCTCTACCCACTTGGTAAAATAATCAGTGGTGGTAAGAATCGAAGAATAATCATTGCTCGAGTTATCTTTGAACTTACCGATGAAATCAAGCCCCCATTGCTGGAAAGGGGCTTGGACTACTATTGGATTCAAAGGCAAGGCTTTCATTTGTTGTTTTCCGGTGAATAATTGACACTGGGGACAAACTCTGACAGCCTTGTGCACATCTGAAAATAGGTTTGGCCAATAGTAGCCTACTCTAAGGATTTTGTGGGCGGTTGTTTTTGTTGCAAAATGTCCACCACAAAATCCTGAATGGAACTCAACCATGAGTTTCTTGGACTCAAGTTCATCGACACATCTAAGTATTAAACCATCGGGGTTTCTCCAACCCAAACCATCTTTTGTCAAACAATACTTAGTTGCCTTTAACCTTAATGCTCTTCTTTTATGGCCAAGAAAGTGATCGGGGCATGTAAGGTTGCGGAGAAAAAATATGATGTTGGTGTACCAAGGGTTCTGCTCTAATCTTTGAAGCTCGTTTGATACACTTTGTTTCGAATCACTGTTCTGGTAGATTATCCCTAAGGCCTTTTTCATTTCCTTGGATCAACATCTTTGCAAGACCTTGTCCCTTAATTAACTTAGTAGGTTTTATCTCCAAATCATATTCCTGAATCTTTGAAACCCACTTACCCCTGATTCCTAGACAATCCTATTGAGACATGATATCCTTGACAGCTGCATGGGGTACATATCCAATGATTTTGGAGTAACCTATATAAGTTCTGAAATTGTTGTAGGGTTTTTCCGGACAATCTGCGGTAGACATTTTTAGGTCGATGTTTTGATTCTGAATCTGGAACCATAATCAGGACAAGTAGTCAATCGGTAAAGCTGCAGCTCTGGATTTAAATACAGGTTGGTGAAGTTTTATTAATAAATTGGCCGACTAGTCCTAGGTTTAAGGAAAGGAAAATTAATAAATAAAAGATTATAATTTGTTTTAAAATGACATTAGGAGAACCCTTAAAAAACCCCTAGGTAAACTAAAGAACCCCCATCAATGCAAAGACAAAAAGAGGGCTTATCTCCCTTACATTCAAGGCGTCACGGATAAGGTATCCAAAATCCTGAAAAAGAAAGATATCCTTACATCCTTTAAACCTCTAGTAACCATTAGGCAGAAAATGAGGACCGTTTAAAGACAAGGTTGAGGAGCACCAACAGACATGTGTATATAAGGTTACATGTTCATGTGGCCTTAACTACATTGGAGAAACTGGTCGGTCTCTTAAGGTTAGATTAAGGGAACATGGTGCTGATATCCGCAACCAACGTATTCGCACCTCTGCCCTAGCTAAACACTCGAAGAGGTCAAAACATCTTATTTGTCTTGAGGAAACTTCGTTGCTTGCACAAGAGAACCACTACTTTAAAAGAAGATTCAGGGAGGCTATAGAGATCATCAAACATCCCAATAACCTTAACAGAGATGGTGGTTTTGAAGTTAGCAAAAGTTGGGTCCCCCTTATCAAGTGTCTAAACAAGTCCAATGTCTCTAAACCTTAGCCTAACTTAGTTAAATTAAAATAAAGTAAATTAAAATTAAAGTAAATTTTTTTAAATAATTTAAATAACTTAAAAATAATTCATTAATAATTCAAAAACTTTATAAATAATTTTATTAACTTATTGACAAACTAAAAATAAGTTATAAATATTTTAATAATAATTTAAATTATAAATTATAAATAAATTATAACAAATTAAAAACAAGTGGAAAAAGCAACAAAGTTGCTTAGTACCTGCCTCTTAAAAAAGGTTTGATAAAAAAATGTCTTAATGTATTAAAAGTCTATGTTAAAAGTAAGGAAGAAACCATGTCTAATCATTGGTAGTCCCATGTCTTTAAAATTTGAACTAGAATTGGAAAGATATGAGAGTTAACAATAAAATCTTGAACTTGTTACAAATGCATATTCAAATATTTATAAGGTTTATGAAACAAATTGGTATTAAAAAAATAACAATATAAATGTTTTTTGAAAGCTTGGCCACATATTCAAAACAAATGATCGTTAGAATATTAACAACAATTTCCATTTTGGTAGACATCCATAAACCAATAACAATACATATAATAAAATATTTTGCATCAATAATAATAATAAATATTAAAAAAACAATAAAATAGATAGATGCATTGAATTGATCCACACTTATATGTCTTTAATTGTTTAATGGTGTTCTTAACAAGAGCCATGAGGTAGCAATGTTCCCGACATTGTATTTATGTTGTTGGTGGTTTGCATGTTTGTAGTTGCTTAAAAGAAATTAAACTCAAGAAAAATAGAGTGAAATTTGTTATAGGAGACGACCTAGAACTACCTCAATTAGAGGCTATATATTCAATTTAAATTGATAAAAAAACATGGCAAGAATTAATGAAAAGAAAATGCAAAATTAATACATGTGTGTTGAATGTCTATTGTGATAAAGAGGATTGATAGTTAGATTTCAAAGCTTTATCTAATGACAAATTCATATCATTACTTCTATTTGATGATCACATCATCAAATTATTATTCGTTTAAATTGTTATATATTAAATAGACTCGTTGGCCACGAATTTGAGGTATAAAAATTAACAATGACACAAATACTGTTATGCTTTATATTATTTGTAAGTTTTAAATCATTTTAGTTTTATGCCATATACTTACATGTTTTCCTTTTCATATGGGTAATTTAGTGTACCAAATGTTAAGAATGATATAACTATTTTTAGGTGTCTCATTTTTTTATGTTTTAAATCATTTTAGTTTTATCCAAGTATAATTATATATTTAAAGTATTTTGTTTAGGTTATTTTTAATGTAAATAAGTTATAATTTATATTTACGTAATTAAATTATAGCCGGAGCCAAGCAAAACGGCGAACATCTCCTTAAAAAAACCACATAATTTGCCAATTTATGTTATTCGGGTACTTATCAAACTTTGATTTACGAGAGCTCAATTCCTTTTAAGCTGTAGCCAGTGAAACCAAACGGCGAACATCTCCTAAAAAATTAACTAAAATCCTCACATTAAAGACCAAGCTTCTCAACCAGCTCTCATCAAACTTTGAAATATTAACTCAAATCCTAACACGTTACAGATAACCTTTCTTGATAAGCTATTCTCAAATTTGAAACATTAACTGGAATCCCTAACAGTAGCG
>LPNX010511173.1:465930-486020 GCA_001517045.1 Pseudotsuga menziesii | reverse complement strand
ATTAATAGGTTTGATAAATCTATTATTTATTTATGATTAGTGTGATTTTAATTAAATAGATAAATCACAAATAATTAATTTTTAAAGAAATTGAACATATTTATCTCATTACTACTCTTCCATATAAGTATACATAATATTATATCCGTAATAAAGTAGAATCAATCATAATAGAGTAGAATCCATAACAAGTTGTAACAGTGTTCATTACTGGCATAGTTGGAGTCAATGAATCCCATTAATGTGGTAATAGCTTTAAACATGAACCCGATCCAAGCATAACCGTAATCAATACTTCACCTTTATTGAGAAGATAACATGTAGTACTTCTCTATATATAATAACACTCATGACTAGGTTAATATATATTATTCAGAGTGATTACATGTATAAATTGTTAATTTTTTTAAATATTAAGTTAAATTTTATTATTTAAAATAAAATAATTGAAAATTAAAATATTTTTAAAATAATATGAAACACAATGTAAATTAGAATAAAAGTTGTAATTATTATAAAGATAAAATTATATGATATTTTAATTAAAATATTATTAATAATACGGTCAAAATATTAATCATGTTCACAAATCTTGAAATCATAAATATTAAAATCGTATGAGAAAAGATAAAATAAAGTGAACATAACACATGAAGTGTAAAAAGTTCATAACACATTCACACCGCTTAGCTCATATCTTGGACACCGAATTACACACAGACCATTCAATCAAGCAACCGAAGACTCCCATTTAGGTGTCGCTCATGAAAGCTATAGGCAAAAGTAATGAGCCTCCGTCGCCTACACGTGTCTTCCATAACACATGTGTTGAACAACCCACAAGGACTGACCATGACCCACCACCGGCCCACAACTCATGTGTTTCCAGGGTCTTAGCCCCTGGGATGAGCAACCTCCGATTTCTGCAAAAGCTCTGCAACTTACAAAAAAACGCCATTAATGGCCAGTAGGGAAGCATTGCTAGTTCATTTCCCTGTGATTTTATCGGCCTTTTGGGGTTCTTGGAGGCTACTGTAACTGTCGAACGAGCGAGGATCACTGAATCATTAGAATATTATTGCCGTAGCCATGATGCCTCCAGAGGATCCATATAACAATCATGGGCAGGACAGTATGAGTGGTAAAACAAGATCGATAGCTTCCTCTGTAGCAATGGCTAACCGCGGCAATCGAAACGTTCATGTCCATGGCGTTGATCAAGATCAAGAAAGCGGCGCTGACGATGAAGGTGATCGCGAGGCCGAGGCGCTCGTTCTAGAATCCTTCTGAACCAGCCTCTGCGGCGCGTCACGCTCAAGGTTCAAATCTTCTAGCCTCCATTAACTTGTCCAGTACTGTAAATGCTAAGCCATGTTTATGTTATAATTAGATTCAGTTAGCTACAAACCCTATGCGTTAAGATCCTTTGAGAATTATGTGCAGCTGCAACAGCCTAGTAATATTAAGGTAATTTAAACCTCATGATTTTTTGCAGTCTTAGATTTATTTAATGATAAATTGCACTCTCATAACTATTTATACAATCTCAAAAACTATTTGGAAATGGTGCAATTGTCTCAGCTGTCTTGATTTTACTTGTTTGTCATGCATTCTACAGCCTCTGCAGGTTATTCATCATTAACAGGTGTTCGTTAACAACACTGGATTCAACCATACTTTGTATATAATTTTCCTAGAGCTATTGAAATTTCGATGATTTGTACATTGGAATGTGCCGTGTTCTTTAAGCTAACCTGCTTGAAGTTGAAGCAGGAAGAGCATTTGATTTCCAGGTTAAAATTCACCTCGCTCGAGTTATCGTGCCAGGCAAACTTCGGTACAAAGGGAAGCAGAGTAGTTTTTGGCACTTATTACAAGGAATGTCCACACAAGGTAAAGCGTTTGGTACCACATATATGTTTTCAGGCAGCAATTTTTTATTAGGATATAAATACGTTTTGCTCCACTCACCACATTTGCTTCAACGCTTCAACCTTTACAGCACTGCACAAAATTTGAACAAGTTTTTTGAGCAAAATCTTCATTTCTTCAAAATATAAAGCAATTCAGCGAAAATCTTCTCGGTTTTTTGTGAAAAGAACAAATTCTTTCTGTTAACATGGAAATATTAAATAAAGATTTGGCGCAAGTCGAAATTTTCAAACTTTTAAAATTTCACGAAATCTTAATGGAATTAGTTTCACGAAATCTAAATGGAATTAGTTTCAAGAACATCTGTTAACGCCATTGAGAGGAATCATTTATCTACTTTAGGGTCGTGAGAAGTCGAAATTTGCTCTGCAATTCTACACAGCCGATAACGCACGCGGCTTCTTGTCCCGAGTACAGGTGATATCGGGCTCGTAATTTTTTTTTTCCAAAGCTAAGAAGTGCTTCTCCTTTGTACTTTATTTTACAGACCTAAAATAATGCTTTCAATTGAACTATGAAGCCATTAATTGCTTACTGTTTCAAACAGAAACTGCTGCAAGGAGAAAATATCTCACAAAATAATCAAGCGCCAAGAAGCATCGTCATTTGGGAAGAACCCTTTGCCTCCCAGCGCATCGGAGTGCATAAACCTCAAGCTAGGTGAATAATTTTTGAAGTATTGATCCTTAAAATAAATGAAGAGTACTGAGAGCTACTGGTTAATCCGATTATCCGAATGCATACAGGTCAAAGACCAATGCAGATCCGTCGGATGAAGATGACACTCATACACCTGAGTTGTACTCTTTAATGGACACTGTTCATTCTCGTGATTCTCATGAGCAGCGTTTGACTGTTAATCCATGGAAGTTTTCTGTTACTGATCCAGAATCCATTTCCAAAAGGATTATGCCTCGCGAAGTCCCAAATCCAACCAAAAGATACAAAAAAATCACTGTTATTACGTCTCTTTCACTGGTCTTTGAGATTTTGATGCATATGGGTACTCAAATTTGAGAGCTATAATGGATCCAAGATTTTCCATAAAACGTTTGACTGTTATTATAGGTGCTCAAAATTGAGATCTGCATACAACCGGCTGCTAATGTTGGTTCATGTACTCTGGACAGGTACCGAATGCCAGAAAATTCCATTCCTAAGGATGCTGCTTACCAGATCATTAATGATGAATTGATGTTGGATGGGAATCCTAGACTCAATCTGGCTTCCTTTGTTACTACATGGATGGAGCCCGAATGCGATAAGCTCATGATGTCTGCCATTAATAAAAACTATGTAGATATGGATGAATATCCAGTCACTATAGATTTGCAGGTTAGCAGATCGAATCCCCATGCTGCCAGGAAGATTGATGTAACTTATAGCACTGGATAATATTAATTTCTTTCTAAAATGTATGAATGCTTGATCATGTTGTTCCAACAGAATCGATGTGTGAATATGATAGCTCGATTGTTCCATGCTGAAGTTGAAGACGGAGAGCAGGCAGTTGATGTTGCAACAGTGGGATCCTCAAAAGCCATCATGCTTGCAGGTCTCGCTTTTAAACGCAAATGGCAGAACAAATTCGGAATCCGAATCGGCTCGAATCAAATTCCGTTGAGCTGACTCCAAGTTCGCATATATGTGTAACAGTTGAATCAACGATTGGGAATAGAGCGGAGTTCGATGAACAGACAATGCATGGCACAGATTAGATGATGGATTAACGACCAGGATGAAAGCGGAGGTTGCAAAGTCCAGTAATCAACGGTCTAGAAAAGTTACATATGATGTCATTGTTACGACGTGTCGACCCAAATCCAGATAGCAAACTTCGAGGATGACATCATCCTGCTTACCCAATAGCAACACAAATAAATACGATTTTAATAAATTTAAAAATTGCTATTTTTCATGTTACAAAGTTAAACTTTGGAATAGAGATTTTAATCTTTTAAATATGCACCGATATGCACCAGCTAATACCAAAGTCAACGCGGTTTGAAATCGAACGATTACAATATACCAGCCGGAGGCAGGTATAATAACTTAATTTAGAAACAAAAATACATCAATATTTAAAATTATATTAGAAATTAAATTATTTCAAACTTAGTATTAAAAAATTTTAATTGGAAATAAAAATTTTTAACACTAATTTTAAGCCCTAATTTTAAACCTTTTAAAATTAAATAAAGAAATTTCAACTTAATTTTCGAACTTTTTAACCTTTTTAAGTTTAAACCTTTAAAATTATTAATAATGAATTATTAAACATGTATTTTAACCTAATTTTAAAACAAATTATAATCTTTTATTTATTAATTTTCCTTTCCTTAAACCTAGGACTAGTCAACCAATTTATTTATAAAACTTCACCAACCTGTATTTAAATCTAGAGCTGCAGCTTTACTAATTGACTACTTGTCCTGATGATGGTTCCAGATTCGGAATCGAAATGTCGACCTAAAAATGTCTACTGCGGATTGTCTGGAAAAACCCCACAACAACTTATCTCACCGCAGAAATCTACAAACTGAAATTGCTACCCTGTACGGAAGGGACATAGCCAAGGAGACTTGCAGGCTAGAAGCGACAAGAATTAAAATCCAACGCAGAGCTGCAGATTTGGACTTCTTAAAAAGATGCAGAGATACCAGCGTTCTTCCAAAATTCGCCATTATCAAACACCAGTTAAGAAATCACAGAAACTACCGGGCTTTCTATCGCTTGGGCTTTGCCATCGTGAGAGGAGATATTATGACGACACGGGCAAACTTAAACAGTTTATGAAACTTAGCTTTGAAACTTCACCTCAAACTAGCACACACACTTAGGGAGGATCTCTGGACCATTGTAGACACGTGCGCAACACTAAAGGCTGATAAAGAAGGCTGGGCCTCAAGGGTTAAACCAAACAAGAAATATTTGCAATTAATTAAAGATACCGGGGGTCACACTAGGGAGATGGATGGATAAGAGAATGAACTGGTTTGCGCCACACTGGAGACCTCTCCTTATGAATTTCCCATATTAAACAATGATCCTGCTATTGGACAGGATTAGACAACACTTGATGAGGAAACGACGCACCCACGTAGGTTGGTCAGTACAGTAATTCCATGCAGTATGTTAGCTATAGACAATATTTTTCCACATGAGCAAGATCGACCTGCATTTAGGGTTAATGAATCTTCCAACGAACCACGTCGTTTAGTATTTGGTGAGCATCTACCACGGTGTTGTGAGTTTGCAGAGCAACCATGTTGTGGAAATATAGCAGAGCACTCGTGCGAGGATGATGAGCACTCACGGTTGGGTAATATCGCAGAACTCCCACTCGAGGATGATGAGGAGCACTCATGCAAGGATGAAGAGAAACCACGTTGGGGTAATACCACAGAACACTCACATGAGGATGAGGAGCACTCACATGAGGATGATGAGCAACCACGTTGTGATAATACTACAGAGCTTTCACGCGAGGATGAGGAGCACCCACTGGATTTGGTAAATAAAGGTACGACATTTCCACATGTTTCAAATAACGCTAACAGTTTACAAGTTGTTAATCTCTCAGACCACGTTCTAAGTGTTGAGGAACACGATGTTCTCAAAAAAGGTCTTGGTTTTGCCATTGCTCCCAAAAGAATCCCCATAGACAGCATCATTTGTAACATAGAAAACGCCATCCAAACTCTGTCCGAAGACGCTAAAGAAGAGGTGAGACAAGACTGTGCTGTCATTCTGAGAAAAGCTAAGCCACCTAAGGATAACCTCAGTAGGGGAGAACGAGTAGCCATTATCAATCTTAGGAATAATGAAGACATTGTGGTCCTCAAGGCGGACAAAGGAGGAGCCACTGTTCTCCTCAACAACAAAGACTATGACTCAAAAATGCTCGATCATCTTAGCTCTAGCGATAGCTATAGAAAACTAGGTAGCAATCCGATTGCAAAAATATTGAGAGAAGTCAAGAAGGTCATCAAGGAATCAAGTCTTGATGATAAAAACAAGAAGCTCCTCATGCCGGTACGAGAAGTCACCCCTAGAATTTATGGTTTACCTAAGATTCATAAAGAAGGGGTCCCCCTAAGACCAATTGTTAATACAATTGGTTCCCCCACCTATGAGCTTGCTAAGTTTGTAGCCAAACGTTTAGGTCCTCTAGTCGGACACACAGAGTCCTTCATTAAAGACTCAAGTGACTTGGTCCGATTGATTTTGGGAGAGAAGATTGACCCTAATGACATCATGGTGAGTTTTGATGTTGTGAGTCTATTTACTAAGATCCCCTTAAACGAAGCCATTAGAGTCATTCATGAAGTCATCGACCCAGAGACAACAAAATTCGCCGAAATTTGTCTCCACTCCACGTTCTTCAATTTCCAAGGGGAATTCTATGAACAAACCAGTGGAGTAGCAATGGGATCTCCTCTCTCACCCATTATCGCTAAACTTTTCATGGAGAATTTTCAAAAGAAGGCGATTGAATCCTATCCCTTGAAACCGAAATTGTGGAAAAGATATGTGGATGACACTAATGTCCTTTGGCCATATGGAGAACAAGAACTTAACAAATTATTTGAGCATCTGAATAGCCAATCTGTTGACATTAAATTTACTATGGAAGTGGAAAAGAATGGGAGCATCCCCTTCCTTGATGTCATAGTCTACAAAAAAACCCGACGGTTCCCTGGGACATAAAGTCTTCAGGAAGAAAACCCATACAGATAGTTATCTTGAGGCAGATTCTCATCATCATCTGGCTCAGAAACTAGGGATCATCAATACCCTGGCGATAAGAGCCTCCAGGATTTGTGATGTTGAACATCTCAAAGAAGAACAAGGCAACTTGGTTAGAGTTTTCAAAAACATCGGTTATAAAGAAAATGACATTAGGAGAACCCTTAAAAAACCCCTAGGTAAACTAAAGAACCCCCATCAATGCAAAGACAAAAAGAGGGCTTATCTCCGTTACATTCAAGGCGTCATGGATAAGGTTTCCAAAATCCTGAAAAAGAAAGATATCCTTACAGCCTTTAAACCTCTAGTAACCATTAGGCAAAAAATGAGGATTGTTAAAGACAAGGTTGAGGAGCACCAACGGAAAGGTGTATATAAGGTTACATGTTCATGTGGCCTTAACTACATTGGAGAAAATGGTTAGTCCCTTAAGGTTAGATTAAGGGAACATGGTGCTGATATCCGCAACCAACGTATTCGCACCTCTGCCCTAGCTGAACACTCGGAGAGGTCAAAACATCATATTTGTCTTGAGGAAACTTTGTTGCTTGCACACGAGAACCACTACTTTAAAAGAAGATTCAGGGAGGCTATAGAGATCATCAAACATCCCAATAACCTTAACAGAGATGGTGGTTTTGAAGTTAGCAAAAGTTGGGTCCCCCTTATCAAGTGTCTAAACAAGTCCAATCTCTCTAAACCTTAGCCTAACTTAGTTAAATTAAAATAAAGTAAATTAAAATTAAAGTAAAATTTTTAAAATAATTTAAATAACTTAAAAATAACTTAAAAATAATTTATTAATAATTCAAAAAATTTATAAATAATTTTATTAACTTATTAACAGACTAAAAATAATTTATAAATATTTTAATAATAATTGAAATTATAAATTATAAATAAATTATAACAAATTAAAAATAAATTAATTTAGAAACAAAAATACATCAATATTTAAAATTATATTAGAAATTAAATTATTTCAAACTTAGTATTAAAATTTTTTAATTGGAAATAAAAATTTTTAACACTAATTTTAAGCCCTATTTTGAGCCCTAATTTTAAACCTTTTAAAATTAAATAAAGAAATTTCAACTTAATTTTAGAACTTTTAAAGCTTTTTAAGTTTAAACCTTTAAAATTATTAATAATGAATTATTAAACATGTATTTTAACCTAATTTTAAAACAAATTATAATATTTATTTATTAATTTTCCTTTCCTTAAACCTAGGACTAGTCGGCCAATTTATTTATAAAACTTCACCAACCTGTATTTAAATCCAGAGCTGCAGCTTTACCAATTGACTACTTGTCCTGATGATGGTTCCAGATTCGGAATCGAAATGTTGACCTAAAAATGTCTACTGCGGATTGTACGAAAAAACCCTACAACAACTTATCTCACCGCAGAAATCTACAAACTGAAATTGCTACCCTGTATGGAAGGGACATAGCCAAGGAGACTCACAGGCTAGAAGCGACAAGAATTAAAATTCAACGCAGAGCTGCAGATTTGGACTTCTTAAAAAGATGCAGAGATACCAGCGTTCTTCCAAAATTCACCATTATCAAACACCAGTTAAGAAATCACAGAAACTACCGGGCTTTCGATTGCTTGGGCTTTGCCATCGTGAGAGGAGAGATTAGGAGGACATGGGAAAACTTAAGCAGTTTATCAAACTTAGCTTTGAAGCTTCACCTCAAACTAGCGCACACACTTAGGGAGGATCTCTGGACCATTGTAGACGCGTGCGCAGCACTGAAGGCTGATAAAGAGGGCTGCGCCTCAAGGGTTAAACAAAACAAGAAATATTTGCAATTAATTAAAGATACCGGGGGTCGCACTAGGGAGATGGATGGATCAGAGAATGAACTGGTTTGCGCCACACTGGAGACCTCTCCTTATGAATTTCCCATATTAAACAATGATCCTGCTATTGGACGGGATCAGACAGCACTTGATGAGGAAACGACGCACCCACGTAGGCTGGTCAGCACAGTAATTCCACGCAGTATGTTAGCTACAGACAAGATTTTTCAACATGAGCAAGATCGACCTGCATTTAAGGTTAATGACTCTTCCAACCAACCACGTCGTTTAGTATTTGGTGAGCATCTACCACGGTGTTGTGAGTTTGCAGAGCACCCACGTTGTGGAAATATAGCAGAGCACTTGTGCGAGGATGATGAGCACTCACGGTTGGGTAATACCGCAGAAATCCCACACGAGGATGATGAGGAGCACTCACGCGAGGATGAAGAGCAACCATGTTGGGGTAATACCGCAGAACACTCACACGAGGATGAGGAGCACTCACATGAGGATGATGAGCAACCACGTTGTGGTAATACTACAGAGCTTTCACGCGAGGATGAGGAGCACCCACTGGATTTGGTAAATAAAGGTACGGCATTTTGTGCATGTTTCAAATAACGCTAACAGTTTACAAGTTGTTAATCTCTTAGACCATGTTCTAAGTGTTGAGGAATACAATGCTCTCAAAAAAGGTCTTGGTTTTGCCATTGCTCCCAAAAGAATCCCGATAGACAGCATCATTTGTAACATAGAAAACGCCATCCAAACTCTGTCCGAAGACGCTAAAGAAGAGGTGAGACAAGACTGTGCTGTCATTCTGAGAAAAGCTAAGCCACATAAGGATAACCTCAGTAGGGGAGAACGAGTAGCCATTAGCAATCGTAGGAATAATGAAGACATTGTGGTCCTCAAGGTAGACAAAGGAGGAGCCACTGTTCTCCTCAACAGCAAAGACTATGCCTCAAAAATGCTTGATCATCTTAGCTCTAGCGGTAGCTATAGAAAACTAGGTAGAAATCCGATTGCAAAAAACTTGAGAGAAGTCAAGAAGGTCATCAAGGAATCAAGTCTTGATGATAAAAACAAGAAGCTCCTCATGCCGGCAGGAGAAGTCACCCCTAGAATTTATGGTTTACCTAAGATTCATAAAGAAGGGTCCCCCCTAAGACCAATTGTTAATACAATTGGTTCCCCCACCTATGAGCTTGCTAAGTTTGTAGCCAAACGTTTAGGTCCTCTAGTCGGACACACAGAGTCCTTCATTAAAGACTCAAGTGACTTCATCCAATTGATTTTGGGAGAGAATATTGACCCTAATGACATCATGGTGAGTTTTGATGTTGTGATTCTATTTACTAAGATCCCCTTAAACGAAGCCATTAGAGTCATTCATGAAGTCACCGACCTTGAGACAGCAAAATTCACCGAAATTTTTCTCCGCTCCACGTTCTTCAATTTCCAAGGGGAATTCTATGAACAAACTAGTGGAGTAGCAATGGGATCTCCTCTCTCACCCATTGTCGCTAATATTTTCATGGAGAATTTTGAAAAGAAGGTGATTGAATCCTATCCCTTGAAACTGAAATTGTGGAAAAGATATGTGGATGACACTAATGTCCTTTGGCCATATGGAGAACAAGAACTTAACAATTTCTTTGAGCATCTGAATAGCCAATCTATTGACATTAAATTCACTATGGAAGTGGAAAAGAATGGGAGCATCCCCTTCCTTGATGTCCTAGTCTACAAAAAAACCCGACGGTTCCCTGGGACATAAAGTCTTTAGGAAGAAAACCCATACAGATAGTTATCTTGAGGCAGATTCTCATCATCATCCGGCTCAGAAACTAGGGATCATCAATACCCTGGCGATAAGAGCCTCCAGGATTTGTGATGTTGAACATCTCAAAGAAGAACAAGGCAACTTGGTTAGAGTTTTCAAAAACATCGGTTACAAAGAAAATGACATTAGGAGAACCCTTAAAAAACCCCTAGGTAAACTAAAGAACCCCCATCAACGCAAAGACAAAAAGAGGGCTTATCTCCCTTACATTCAAGGCGTCACAGATAAGGTTTCCAAAATCCTGAAAAAGAAAGATATCCTTACAGCCTTAAAACCTCTAGTAACCATTAGGCAGAAAATGAAGACTGTTAAAGACAAGGTTGAGGAGCACCAACGGAAAGGTGTATATAAGGTTACATGTTCATGTGGCCTTAACTACATTGGAGAAACTAGTCGGTCCCTTAAGGTTAGATTAAGGGAACATGGTGCTGATATCCGCAACCAACGTATTCGCACCTCTGCCCTAGCTGAACACTCGGAGAGGTCAAAACATCATATTTGTCTTGAGGAAACTTTGTTGCTTGCACAAGAGAACCACTACTTTAAAAGAGGATTCAAGGAGGCTATAGAGATCATCAAACATCCCAATAACCTTAACAGAGATGGTGGTTTTGAAGTTAGCAAAAGTTGGGTCCCCCTTATCAAGTGTCTAAACAAGTCCAATCTCTCTAAACCTTAGCCTAACTTAGTTAAATTAAAATAAAGTAAATTAAAATTAAAGTAAATTTTTTTAAATAATTTAAATAACTTAAAAATAATTCATTAATAATTCAAAAAATTTATAAATAATTTTATTAACTTATTAACAAACTAAAAATAATTTATAAATATTTTAATAATAATTTAAATTATAAATTATAAATAAATTATAACAAATTAAATATAAATTAATTTAGAAACAAAAATACATTAATATTTAAAATTATATTAGAAATTAAATTATTTCAAACTTAGTATTAAATTTTTTTAATTGGAAATAAAAAATTTTAACACTAATTTTAAACCTTTTAAAATTAAATAAAGAAATTTCAACTTAATTTTAGAACTTTTTAACCTTTTTAAGTTTAAACCTTTAAAATTATTAATAATGAATTATTAAACATGTATTTTAACCTAATTTTAAAACAAATTATAATCTTTTATTTATTAATTTTCCTTTCCTTAAACCTAGGACTAGTCGGCCAATTTATTTATAAAACTTCACCAACCTGTATTTAAATCCAGAGCTGCAGCTTTATCAATTGACTACTTGTCCTAATGATGGTTCCAGATTCGGAATCGAAACGTCGACCTAAAAATGTCTACTGCAGATTGTCTGAAAAAACCCTACAACAACTTATCTCACCGTAGAAATCTACAAACTGAAAGTTATGAAATGTTTAAGGGACTTGACAAGAGCGTAGGCTTGTTTCTCCATCATGGTATACTTCAACTCTGAATTTTGTAAGGCTCTACTCATAAAGGCTATAGGTTTCTCTTGTCCCTCCTTATTCTTTTGAAGCAAAACACCGACAATGGTGTCTTCTGAGGCAAAGGAAAATATCTGGAATTCTTTGGAATAATCTGGACTAATCAAGACTGGGGACATGGATATGGCATCTTTGATAGACTTGAATGCAATTTTTCCTTCATCAGTCCACTCAAACTTAGCATCTTTCTTTAATAACTTTTGCATAGGTTTCATTAATTCTGCTAAATTTGGGATGAATCTTCTTATGAAATTGATTTGACCATTAAAAGACTAGAGAGCTTTTAGATTCTGGGGCAAGGGGACTTTCTTAATGGCTTCAACTCTCTCAGGATCAACCTTGACACTATCCTTAGAAATGATGTGCCCCAACAACTTGTCTTCATCAACTCCAAAGATTGACTTGGCAGGGTTCAAGGAAATACCATATTTTCGACATCTTATAAAAACCTGCCTAAGATGACTTATGTGGTCAAATATTTCCTTTGAAAAAACAGTAAAGTCATCTTGATATATTTCGATTATTTTGCCTATAAGTTCTTTGAAGCCAAAATCCATGGCTCTTTGGAAGGTGGCACTAGTGTTTAATAAGACAAAAGGCATTCTTAGAAATTTATAGGTACCCCAAGGTGTGGTGAATGTAGTCTTATGTTGATCCTCCTTATTTACCAACACCTGGTTATAACCAGAAAAGCCATCCAACATGGACATCATTCATGATCCTGTTACTCTTTGAAGCAATGTTTCCATGTCGGGTAATGGGTAATTATCTTTGAGGCATGATGTATTTAGATTCCTAAAATATATACATATTCTAATTGACCCATTCTTCTTTCTAACCACAACTAAGTTGGAGCACCAAGATGAATGTCTTGTAGGTGCTATGATCCCTGCTGCTAACATCTTCTGAAGTTCCTTCTGTACAATGGGGGCCAACTTATGATTTATTCGCCTAAGTTTTTGTCAAAAAGGTTTGACCTCCTTAGCTTCTTCTGTGAGGGGAATAGTGTGTTGAAACACATCCTGCTGATAGGATTTAAGCTCATCATAACTAAAGGCCAACACATCTCTATACTCTTTTATTAAGTTGATCAAATTGTTCCTTTCCTTTTCCGAAGTACCTTTTCCTATTTTTATTAACTTCGGGTCTTTGTCAGTTCCTATGTTTATTTCCATATAATTCCCAATTTTTATTTCTTCTTTTTGTTTTTTATGATGATCCTGTCGATCGAAAAGATTCTTGAAAGCTATAAGGCTACTCGAGATGTGATTCCTTTCATTATCCTCGCACTCCTGATACTCTTTACCCTCCTGGTGATAATTGATCTTGCAACCTTCAAACTCTTGTAGATTGTGGATGAATCTCAAGAGTTGCTCATCATCTTTGAACACCTACCAGTGGTCTACATTATCTGGAATTGAAGGTCTGAAATTGATTTCCATCTTTCCATTCCCATTAATCATTTCATCCGATGGTTGGAGGGTGGATGCTGCTACTGCCAATTTATCTGCTAACCCAGTCATTTCCCTATGGACCTTTTGAATGTTAAGTGCATCGAACCATTCCATAGTGTCCCATGTGGCATTTCTGTACTTTCTTAGTCTGTCATTTTTGCATTGATACTGATTCTTAATCTGGAGGACAACTAGATATGAATCACCCTTTATGTTCAACATCTTTATCCCCATATCTTTAGCGGTTTCTAACCCTAGGAGCAATGCCTCATACTCGGCTACATTGTTTGATGCTTCAAACTCTAACCTAAACACAAAGTTGTAGATTTTATCTAAAGGAGAGATCATGATCACGATGCCCGCACCTTTTCCGGTTTTGGAATAAGCCCCGTCAAAGTACATTTGCCAAACTTCATCGATCTTTTCACTTTTAATGTTTTCCTTAATAGGGGCCATGAAATTTGACAAAATAGAATAGTTTCCAAAGTTATCAGTGAAATGAACAAATTCATTTTCGGGCTTCTTAGGGTTTTCTACATGTCATTTCCTCAGCTTTTCTCTGTGGAGAATCACCCTAGTGTTCTCTGATGCAGGTATAGTAGCATATGTCCAATCCATTTGAATGTGCCCACTAAGAGTTGTGGCCCATTTTCTGGATAGCAACATACCCCAATTATCTAGAACATCTATCACCACTACATCCATCGACATGTCGATATCAGGATACCTGGCCAACTTAACTTGTAAATTTAAGATTATCCCTACCACTTCAACTTCTCTTGCATCCATGGCACAAACATTGTGGTAGGGTCAGGTGACCCTTGGATTTAGCTGTTCCATTACTTTTCTTGTCATGACATTTGATGAAGCACCTGAATCTAACATGCAGTTATGAAGGAGAAGGTTATCAACTAAGAGGGAGACATAAAAAGGCGGGTGGTCTTCTAATCTTGGATCAACACTGTTGAGGACTATAGGCATATCTATAGGTTCAATATTTTCAGCTTCAAATATAGCATTGTTATTAGGAAGAGGATCCTCTTTGACAATATTATGAGCTTTACTTTGACTATCCTCTAAGGCTTTCAACAACTTTTCTTTTTGACCAGGAATTTTAAGGACATCAGTTGCATAAACATGAATCTTAGCACTACTTATCCATTCTCCCATATCAATATTTGATTCAGGGACAATAGGAGGATCTGGGAGGGGAGGAGCGGTTTCCTTTTGCTTGTACTGTTTATACGGTGATGGCTTCTCTCTTCTTTGATATCTGCTCCCTTGAATCTAGCCTCCTTCATTTCCTTAATTGCTTCCGGAGAAGTCATTACACCATAAAATTTGGAGAGGAGATCCTTCTCGTAACCATAATCCGTGGCCTGCTGCCAATGCTGGTTTGATAGAGGATAGGTTCGGCCTACCATGTACACATGATTAGACTCGCCTGATGTTGTTTCCTAATTACTGACCTTGGCCATTCCATGTTCTATAACTTGGTTTTCTATATAGCAAGTGATTTCTTGGTGGAATTGATCACAAGGTCTACACCATGGAATGACTTCTTCTACCAGGTTAGTTGAGTCTAACTGGTTTGGAATCCTAGGTTCTTGTTGAGGAGCTTTCTTCTGATACACCTGATTCTGTTTAGGATTAAAGTTCCTAGGTCCATTATTTCTTTCCATTGTGATTATTCTATTCTGAATATTACTCAATTGTACAGATTGATTTGCCATGATTTGGTTTTGACTAGTAACCAATTTTGCTATCATGTTAGTTACCTTTTCCATTGGGTCTTTAGAGGTTTCCTTTTCCTCTAATTCAACGGATTTTCCCTTCTCTTTATTGTATGAAGTGTTACCCCTAGTGTAACCTAGAATGTTGTATTTTCCTGAAGACTGCATATTCTTTTCTATTTTCTCGGCCAAATCCTGAGCAATTTTTAGATTGGCCGACTCTTTGTCTCTTAACTGGTACCTCAAATCACCAGTGAAAGCTTCAATGTAAGATATGAGGATGGATGCATCCCTTAGCTTGATTTATCTAGGGAGGTCCGCAACCACATGCCTGAACTTAGTATTAAATTAATCAATGGTTTCATTCTCCATCTTCTTTATGTTATGAAGGGCAGCAAGCAGATGTCTTGGTTCTTTCTTTTCCCCCCATTTCTTCTTAAAACCCTCTAGGAATTCATTAAGAGTTTTATATGAATCATCACCAAGGTCAATGCACCATTCCGTAGCATCATCCTATAAAGATAAAGAAAAGAGCTTCATTTTGACATCTTCATGGTTAGAGGCAGCATTATTGTAGTAACTGACCAGGTGCTTATCAAACTTTCGGATGTGAGACTTGGCAGTGATGGCATTATTTCCCTCGAATATGGGGAGCTTATTGATAGCATCATTCAGAATGTTATGAGGACTACCTGCTATCTGAGAAAAGTCAAGGGGTTTGTAAAATTTCATAATTTCTTGAGATTGGAAGGTATGACTCTCTACAAATATGTGATGGATATCTAAGAGGGATTGGTCTCCTAAATTTTCAAGGTTTCTATGAGAAGTCTTCCTATTCAATCTTTCCCTAATAAACCTTTTGGGATCAGGGAGAGGATTGAATAATTGTCGGTGGTTTCTTCGAGTAGAAATTCTTGAAGGGATGTTAGACAGTGGAGTCGCCAGATGGATCGAGTTTTAATTTTTATGTTTTTTAAAGACTAGATCAATCAAAAGTTTTTATCGTTTTAGTTGTTTAGAAAAAAGTTAAGCTAAGTTGTACTCAGAAATAAAAAGACTTATCCCCAACAACGGCGCCAAAAAATGTTGTCACCTTACACACACCTGGGTCACATGGCAGAAATCTTCAAGCCACTCGGTGTGTCCTTCGGGGCAAGTCTCGAGTCAAGGTTGTCATCTTGTTCTTGACTCCTCCGTTTAGGTTCAACTCCTAATGAAGCCAAGGGGGGTAGACCCTATTAAGTTACTAAGGCTAAATTACTTAGTAAGGTGATGTTGAACTGAATGAGTTACTTAGGATTTTGAAAATTAACCATAAACAACCATAGATGACAAGATAAACAAATGAGTGCACGAAAGTACAATGCTGAGACACAATATAAATATATAGCAAGAAAATAACCAGTGCCTTAAAAATGGAGTCAAAAAAGAAATCAATATACTTGCATGTGCTTGGAGTGAATGCTTTTGCAATTGCCTCTTAGTATGTTTTAAGTTAATCTGAAAATATGAGTTGATTAAAATTAGGCAAAGGGGTGGACTCCAGATATACCCGAGAGTACTTGGAGTATGTTCAAAACTAAACCTTCACGGCTACCTGCAAGGAATATGTGGGCTGAATGGAGTCTCTGGGGCTATTGTTCATAACGAACCCGTTAGGGTGTGACAGACATCGGCGCCTCGAGGCCACTTTTCAGAAGTTCCCGCTTCCTTTGGGTATTTTTCCACCGTAATGGTTTGATCTAGGTGTTGGATTTTCACCTGATGGTTTGTCAATTTGGGAGAGTGAGTCCTAATTATTCTAGTCGCTCAAATGATTTTGATACAGCTTGACTGATCGGATGAACTGCAGCTAAGTGCAGAGCATACACACCGGAGTCTTGTCAATTTTAGTAGATTTTAAAATGGGTGTTGTTGTTAAAAAGAAAACCCTCCAAGAACCTCTTTCGATCCAAGTGGATATCAATCGGGAAATCAAGGAGGGGTTAATTTTATAATAGTTGAAGAAACAAATGATGAAAAGAAAAACACAGATACACAATTCCGGTTTTCTAATTAGTCCTACCACGCATCTCTTTCCCCTTTCGGGTCAATCGGGAAGTCGTGGGGTAAGTATTAAGATTACTTTGAAATATCAAATATGGAATATGAAATTGATAATGAATCAAATTATACTACCCTAGAGATTAGAGCTACGCTAGTTTGAAAAGATATGAACAAAAAGTAAAAAATTGACACCGATGCAAATCCCCCCAGGGGGGATGGGGAATAGGCTCGAAAGAGCCTATTCAAAAAATATTTTTATTACCAGTGGTTACAATATCATAAAAATGATATGATGCCTCTTGATTCTTATATAGAATGAAATCAAAAGCTTACAAGGTACAAAAATTAAAGATTTCAGTAAAAAAGGGAGACCCCTGGGGGGATTCAGAGGCCCAAAAGTCACTTTCGAGCAGCAGATCCTCCTTTTTTTTGTTATGCCTGCTAAAAACCAGCAATATTATTATATTTAAAGATGCCCAAAATCACTCTGAAAGTACCTTTGGGTCATCTTGCTTTTAACCAAAAAATGCTAAGTAAAAACTAGTTTAAAAAGGTAAAAAAGGAACCAAAGAAAGAAAGCTTTCCTTGGGGTCTTGGATTTCCTTTTAGGCAGCCAATATGATGTGCACTTATTGCTAGATTTATATTTTATAACAGTAAACATAAATCTAATGCATGCAAGCTACAAATTTTCTTTAAAATTCCATGCAAAAAGGATGATTTCCCTAAAGCTAGATCTATAATGCTTATGAAACCTTTTAAGAGCAAGATCTAGACTATGGGCTTTGAGAAGATAGATCTATGTTAAATTTACTCTTAAGATGATAGATCTAAACAATATCAAAGCTATGAACAAAGTAACCGGGTAAAAGAGTTGATTTTGAGGGAGGAAGAGGAGGAGAGAAATGCTGGTAGCCTTGAAGATCCACAGTGGAGCTTTCAGGTGGAATGTCGAGGGACTATGCCTTTGGAAATTTTTGGAGAGAGTGAAGAAACAAACTAGATCAACATCCTCTCCAATATAGGAACCTGCAGCTCAGCTGGAATCAAACAACTTGTCGAAAAACATGTGAGATCCAATTAGTACATACACAGAGATTCATAATAAAATGCATATAAGCCTATAGAACATGCTGAATCTAGATCTCTAAACATGGATTAAAGGAAAGAGATGGCCAATAAACTTATTGAAAATCACCTTTCCTACCAAGATCATAATAAGCTTATTATTAATCTTAGCAACAAATCCACAAGCAATTAGCAAATTTTGAACACAGATACAGATTACCTCAGTAAGAAAATGGCAATGACATCCACACATACAATGACACAACACCGTCTTGCCTCCAAAGCTTCTCTTTATTTCAAATGAACAATAGCAATAGTACAATAGCAGCAGCACCTCAATCCTAGTTCTAACTAGCTTGGAAGAGGCTGTTGTGCTTGGATATATACAAAAACTAGGAGATCTAGCCCAGGGGGGTGCAATTCCCAAGGAATCAGATCAAATCAGCTTATGGAGAGTCAATCAATGCATATCTAAAGCTGAACTGAGCCTACTTGTCAACCGGGGGCTTGATTTAGCTGACACATCAACCCATAAACTGACACATCAGTCCACAAAGCATCCAGGAGAGTCCACACATGTGGAGGAGAAAGAGAGGGTGCAATTCCCCATGAAGACAGCTAAAGATCAACTATGGATCTGATTTGATCACCTCCTTCAGTCAAGGATTTGTTAGATCCAATCAATCTGCTTCAGATCTGACCGATTTCAATCAAATCGGCTGAGAATCCACTGATTTATGATTTTGGATTTGCTCCATTATTCATCAATTTACTAATTAAAATAATCAATAATTAATTTTTGGGGCTTTCTGACCCGAGTGATGGAAAATCACTCAAAACTAGGAAATAGTGGGTCCATGGGTTTACATGGTGCTCTTAGCTTGAAAATGAGCACCTACATGACTGAAACTGATTATTTGGCCCACTTTTATTACAAAATCATTTTTTCCAATTAAACTATTAAAAAATAGCCTAAGTTTTGGAAAAATTAACTTTTTAATAAAAAACATTGAAAAACTTAAAAAATTGAAAATTGAAAAAACCTAGGGGGACTTAGACATGTTCATATGACTCGACCATGATGTCTAGCATGCTTATACATTGACACATAGACTCTAATAACCTCAATAGGCCTAAATGCCAAGTCGACCACCCCAACTTTAGAGGTATGGAGTGAAAAACTCAGAAATTATCAGTCGTTTATTCAACAACCAATAATAACCAAGGGAAAAAACACCCTGGGCTGATCAGATTGACAAATAAAGTCTAAGAGACCGAGTCTTTTATAGAAACTATCATGCTAGACATTTATTGAAATTCCTCCATGGGGTATGAACATGTGATATAGTACAACAAGCACTTTCCAGAAGTACTTCCAAAGGTCTTCTGAAGTCCGAACATGTTATCCTTGTCCGGTTCACTAGGCTCTCTTGATAAAAAACAACTAAGTACAACTTAGGTGGTAACAAGAGGTATGCGTGAGTGAATTTTTCGCAACTCAATTTTCTCTTTCGGCGACTTTCCAGATCTTAGGCACTAGTACCACGGGGTTTATGACTAATGTTTACGGACCTCCTCGGGCAGAACATAAAAGGGAACTTCTAGAGTCGTTAGGAATGCTCAAAAGGTTGTTGAGAGGAAAACCCTAGATTCTTGTAGGAGACTTCAACTTGGTCAGGAACCTGGACGGAAAAAAGGTGGGATACGATAGTTAAAATCCAATAGTGAATATTTTAATGAATTTATTGATAATCTAGAATTGGTTGATGTCAGAACGAGCAATGGTACCTTTACTTGGAACAATAAAAGAACTCAGGACAGAGGTATAGCATGTTGGCTAGATCGCCTTTTGGTCTCGAAATCCATCATTATGGTTGGCGGTGAGTTGAGAGCATCATTACTTCCATTAGCTGGATCTCATCATTGGCTGGTAAGCTTGGATTGGGAAAGCATAGGGGGTAACCTACGAAGAGCCTTT
>LPNX010511173.1:315249-465566 GCA_001517045.1 Pseudotsuga menziesii | reverse complement strand
AATATTATTTTATTATTTTAACCATTATTTTATTATTTTAACTATCATTTTATTATTTTCCTTAGGAGGCCCATTTTAGACCCCAAAATTCCTCTAATGTTTGAGAATTTTTGTCCCCTCCAAGTTGACTTCCCAGAGAAACTTAAAGAGTGGTGGACAAAAATTCCAAACATCAAAGGAACGTGGATGTACCAGTTTCAAAAAAAACTCAAACTCTTAAAAGCTAATATCAAGAAATGGAAAAAGGACTCCTTCGGTAACATTTTTCAAGCTAAGAAGGAGTTAGACAACAAAATCAAAGAAGTCCAAATCAGACGGATGCAAAGTGGTTTCTTGGAAGAGATCCAGGCTCAGGAAAAATTTGCTCATTCAATAATTTAGCCTCAGAGAACAACAGGAGGAAGTTTTATGAATCAGAATTCCAGAGTTAAGTGGCTCCAAGAAAGTGAAAGTAACACAAGTTTCTTTTACAAAGAAGAAATACAACATCGTTAGGGAAACCGCATGGCAAGAATAAAAACAGAGGAGAGCAACATTGTCAAGACCTAGGAGGACTTGGAACTCACCCGAAACTCCTTCTTTGCCAAACTCCTTAAGGAACCTGATTGGGACAGGGAAGCCGCTCAGGGAGAGGTGCTAAGCCTATATTTCAAAAGTCATCACGGAAGAGAACAACTTCATGCTGATGAAACCTATAGATTTGGAGGAAGTGGAGGTGCAAGTCAAACAAATGGAGAACAAAAAAGCCTCGGGACCTCATGGATTCACCACCAACTTCTTCCACGCTTGCTAGTACTAGCTGAAAGAGGAGGTGTGGGATCTGGTGGAGGACTTGAGGAAGACGGGTAATATTTTGAAAGCTCTAAATGCTACCTTCCTAACGCTTATTCCCCAAAAAAATGGAACAAAAGACCCTGGTAAGATTAGACCTATTTCCCCGTGTAATGTCATATACAAAATCATCTATAAGGTTATAGCCAAGAGGCTTCGACCCTTTCTTCCCTCCCTCATTTCGTCGGAACTAGCGAGATTCATTGAAGGTCAACAAATTTTGGATGGAATAATCTTAGTCCATGAAACCATTCACTCGGTCAAAACCAGGAAAATATCTGGTATGCTTCTGAAATTGGATTTATCGAAAGCTTATGATAAATTGACCCGAAATTTATTAACAGGTGTTCTCCGATATTTTGGGTTCTCAGACCAATGGACTGGTTGGGTTATGAGATTAATATCATCGACCTTCTTCTCCATTCTGGTTAATGGGACTCTGTCCCAACCCTTTCAGGTCTCTAGAGGAATTAGACAGGGCAGCCCATTATCTCCCTTCTTGCTCATCATCGCAATAGAGAGACTTGGCCCATTGTTGAAGAATTTACGAAATGAAAATAAGATCAGGGGGCTCTTCCGAAATGATGACTTGGAACCTAAAACCCATCAACATTTTGTGGATGACACAATGCTCATGGGTCCTTCCACTGTCCAAGAGGCTTGCGGCATAAAAGAAGGGCTGGACACCTTCCTTGAAGCCAGTGGACTCAAAATCAATAAGGAAATTTCTTAGGTATACTTCTTCAATAATATGAATATCACCAAAATGAATATCTGAAGAATCTTGGAATTCTCACAAGGAGGTCTTCCTTCCAATTACTTAGGCACACAATTAGCTGAATCGACTACCAGAAAAATCTTGTGGAAGGACCTACTAGACAAGATTAAGTAGAAGATCAATTATTGGGCCTTTAGATCCCTTAACTTTCTGAGTTGCCTTTTACTTGTTAAATCAGTCCTTCAAGCTATGCTTTTATATCTATTCTCTGTCCTGGCTGCACCAAAATCTGTGATAAAGCAGATACAAAATATACAAAGGAACTTTCTGTGGGGAGGTAATGATGGACACAGAAAGTGGCCTTTGGTAGACTGGAAAACAATATGTAAACCCAAATATGTTGGGGGTATCAAACTGCGTAATCCATTGGATATAAATATAGAGATGGGAGCCAAAATATGGTGGAAATAGATAACCGACGAGGAGGAAACCTGGGCCAAACTTTGGAATGAGAAATATGCACACCAATGGCCTAAATAGACGCTGATTAGATTTGGTTAAAACATCCCGGGTTCCAGCATCTGGAAATTAGCTAAGGAAAATCGAAGCCTTATTCAAAGTCATAGCTTCTGGGAGGTAAGAGATGAAAGAATGACGTTGTTTACTAAATATGCTTGGAAGCAGGAGCCGAGCATAGTTAGCTAAGAGGATATACCGATGTTCATCTAGGCTCTCCAGAAGAGGCAGGTGGAAAAGGTGGCGGACTTCAGGGATTCTGAATCCTCTAATGAACTCTTCTAGACATGGAAATTGAAAGAATGGTGGAAAAATCTTGCACCAACAGAGGACATAGAATACTTTTGTATGGAACTTTGCTCCAGAGAGATACCCAAACTTGTAAGCGTGGATAAGATAAGATGGGGATACAGGAAAAGTGGTTGCTTCAACATTAAGGAGGCCATGGAGATGCTGACAGAAACTCACAGGATGGAAAAGGAGGCCAAATGGAGAAAAATATGTGAGGGAATTGGTGGTCCAAAGTGGCATTCTTTAGCTGGATCCTCCTTAAACGACGAATCCTTACATGGGACAATATCCAGGTTAGGGGGATTTCAGGACCATCAAGATGCTACCTTTACGGAAGCAATAATGAAACCATAAACCATCTTCTGGATGAGTGTCCAATTGCAGATGCTATATGGGAAAAAGGTGTTAGATTGTTAAAAAAAAATGACAGACACAAAGGAAGACCTGACCTAACGATAGCAGAATGGACAAATAACGCCTTCAAAAATAAAATTGTGAACAGAGTCTAGGAGCTATTTCCCTGATTCACAGTATGGGAAATGTGGAAAACATGAAACCTTCGAATCTTTGAAAATAAAAAGTGAAGGGTGGAGGAAATATGGGCACGGATCAAAACTCACATTAAAGAAACCATAACTTTAAATCTATGGACCCAAGAGGATTTTGTAGCAGAAGCACTGGAAAGACAAATTCTTTATGAATGGGGAATATGGAAGTTACCTGTGAACAACTCGTGTCCCAAAAAAATGATTAAGCCTCCTTGCAGTTCTTACTTCTGGAAGTTTCCACCGGCTGGAGACTTCAAAATTAATTTTGATGGAGCCACTAAAGGGAATCTGGGCTCAGCTAGTTTCGGTGGAGCAATCGGGGACTTAATGGGTATAATTCTCAGCATCTTTTGGGGCAACTTGGGTAATAACACTAACAATTTAGCAAAGTTGGAGGGCATCATAAATGGGTTATATTGGGCATTACACCGACAGAATACTCCATTGATTATGGAAGGGGATTCACTGATAATCATTAATCTCTCTAGAAGGTTTCAGAATGGTGTGACCATAGAAGAAGTCTCCAAGAATTGCAGATGGGATAACAGGCTTACAGAGCTCAGAAGGAGGCTAATGGGTAATCCTGCAATTCAATTCTCACATGTTAACATAACAGGTAACAGGGTGGCAGATGTTTTGGCCAATGAAGGGGTAGGAAAGAGTAGTTTCTTTCATGCAGAAGGAATGAACGACTATATGGATGGTATGATATGGAATCGGTGCAAAGATTTGGCTAGGGAATACATGACAAGGTGGCAGAGGAAGATGAATGTTGAGTAGTTAAGATAGGTGTCATCTATCTCAATATTGATGGAGCACAAATTTAATCACTTCCTCGCATCCTCTCCACCACACGACAAATCCCTCCACATGAGCAGGCACATCGTCAACGATAGTATGTCATCAATTATCCATGGGTTTCAGACTACCGTTGATTCAGTCCCCAAATTCACGCCAAGTGGGAATAATGATGAAGACATGCACTCACCACAAATGCATTAATATCAAGCATGCCGGATATTAGGATGGGACAAGTGGACAACGTAAGGAGAATATGGAAGCAACTGGTGGTATTATGGCCCGATCCGGAAGGGACGACCCGGAAACAGGAAATCATTTATAAGTTGGTATTGGAAGTGATGGTCTAGTATGGAGAGGTATGTGTGAAATTTCCCTTCGTAAACATCGGTGGGGAGAAATCGAGTGATGGATCCTAGACTGCCAAAAGCATAGCACCCCATACATTGTGGCCATTAATGGGGAATAGGTCGTGTAATCTCTTGCACGATAAGAAAGATTTGTCAATGGAGAAAAGGATCTGTAACCGTAGGGATGGTGCCCCGAAATAGTGTTAAGTGGAAGTATTGGTTCGAAAGGATGAGGTCCAGCTACATCACATAGCTGAGGGGAAGAGCTATAAATTCATCCCGAGAGGAAGTCTGTACCATCAATCTTGAGATAAATTCTGGCTGTCTGTATTTGCAAACCACTGGAAAATATTTGCTCAATGTTTTTATAGGATCTAGGAATTCTTTGATCAGTGAGAGGATGGCTCAACAATGGAGAGTTCAACGTCGATAGGGGGCGAGGGGTCGAATGGAGGATAGTAGCACACCCCAGGCCAGCTCGTCTGCTACTATTGCGCCCACTAATGATAATCCGACCCCCATGCTGTTCAATTGGGGGGCTCAATATATGGCCGAGACTCCGATCATGGTATAAGCTTAGATTTTTGTTAAAGAACTCGACCTCTTGCGTGAATATGAAAATCACCAAGGACACCCCTTGGTGGCCAACCGATACTGTGTGGGTAGAATTCTTATGGCTCGGGAATTGCAGGCGAAGGCGTAGCTTGCGCATCGTATTCGAGAAGCGTTGAATCTAATTAGGAAAGGGAAATAGGAGAGTGTTGCTGGTTTCAGGATGTTGGACCTAATCGCTGGTGAACTGCAAGAATCTCCATAGGAGCAAGTCAAGGAGGAACAATTTCCTGCTCTCACGGATCCTCCTTCATAATAAGGATTCGAGGAGGGGTTGGTCTTTTTTTGGGCTCTCGGCGTGCTTGGTATGATTGGTATCTTGTTTTTTATGCTATCAGGGCGAGGTTGCCTATGGTTAAATCCAAATGTAATATGTTTATTCCTATGTCAAGTAAATCTATGAATAGGTTGTTTTTTGTTGGGATGGGACTCAGAAGGAGGTTTCCAACACTCAGTATCTGTCTCTGTACATGCACTGGGTGGATGGTCACTAGGTCAAAAGTTGTGGGAAGGTCTATGTTTTGGGAAATGTTGTTTTTTGGGTGGGCAAATGAAAGTCTGTGGATGGGATTTGATGCTCTGATTCATAGAAAGAGCATGGGTATGGGGAGTAAGGGACTGGAAATTAGAAATCATGTGTCAAATATCCCGGTCGAGCTTAACTCTTCTAGCTAGCCAGATATGAATGTAACATCATTTTTGTATTATAAGTAATATAGTGCACCTTTGCTTATTAACAAAAAAAAAGGTGTCATTTACAATAAAAACATAAATATATATTTCATTATAAAAAACTACCATTCTTAAGCTTGTATGAACATACCAAGTAAAAAAAAATCACAAAATTACCAGTGTAACCTTACTGAGAACAAAGCATTCTTCCTCCAAACTATCCCTTTCATCAAAATTTATTCTACACTCTACTTTTTCTACTATAATCTAGTGGCATTTCTAATTTCACCCTATTCCCTAACAAGTCTTGGCTTTCAAATTAGTTAACCTATCTCATGCAAATATTTTTCCATAACATCAGAAACCTTATAAATAGATAGGTAAGGAAGGATCATAATTGTTCAAAAGAAGGATACATATACAAAAGTATAGTGAAAGTCACCACATATTTAAATATGATTCAAGGATACATGACACATAACTAATTATCGTTAGGACTGCTACACAATGTTGATAATCTGGAAAATACATAATGCTATTCTTTATAGTGTTGGGAACTTGCATGAATGTAAATGAAGAATTATAAGAATACCTTTAAAATCAAGTCCTCCCAGGGAATACCACTAACTTAGTCTTCTCTAATAGATTCTTACCTGGGAGTAGCCTTTCAACTAAAATATTACAAGCATGTTGAACTGCTTCACAATTTGATTCACATGTGGTACTTCCAGCTGTAAATCCTGCATGTGCCAATTTCTTGCTCGACGAACCTATTTTCTGACATGATATCTTCACTTACATCATCCCATAGCTGAACAAGAACATATGATCTCATTTGTTTCACTTTTGTCCATAGTCCTTGACCTAGCTCAACTCCTCCTACCTCCATAGCTATAGAACCATCCACGAAAATGGTTACTCTTGTTGGTTTGGGGCTCAACATTACATGGAAGAAGTGTGGCATTGGTGATGAGCCTCATTTCAACCATCTATTACTAGAGTTTAACCTTCTAATATTTTCCCTTGCGTCCTCTAACAAAGAAGGAAAGTTTTTCCCATATTGAGGGAAATGTATCGGCAAAAGGGGTATCAAAACAGGAGCTGTAGAAAATCTCAACACTTTCAGATCTGCGTATGTTCTTTTTTCTTACAGTATTTGCATCCAATCCTAGTATTTGTATCCAATCCTAGAATTGAGGCGGCATTCTCAATAACAGCTTCTACAATAAAAATACCCCTATGCATATCTAGGGCCTCTCATTGGAGACTTGCTGGGTATATTTTTTTACATACTGTGTAGTCAAATGAAAAAAACTCCCTAGTTGTGTTTCTTCATCATTGATATTACATTACAAGGAAAGGCATGACTTAATAGCTCATCTTTCTTAGTATTACTGGAGTCACTAGAACAAGCCCGCATCTAGGTTACTCCTCTCAAATAGCTTGTTTACAGAACTCTCATGCTTTTACTGTCTCACAATAACAAGAGGCTTAGAGATGTCATTACCATTTTCAACAACACCACTCCTCCAACTTGAGTACTGGCATGATCTAGGTTTGCAAACTTTATTTGTGCTTTTGGATGCTCTTTAGACGACTCATTACCCATAGTTCCTCCAGAAAAAGATATGCCAACATATTAATTTGATGATGTAGATGATATTCCTTTGGAGGAAACATTCAAACCATAGCAATTTGGTTTTGTCGGTATCACCCCATTCCATTCATAGGAGGAATAATTTTTTCTCCTTTTGGTCTTGGATTTCCCCGAAGAAAGAACATGTATACTTTTTCATATAAGACTGTCTATAAAGTGGCTTATGAAACATCGGCATCGTTGTAGTTGTACCAGTAAGAATTTGCATCTTACAATAAATAAAAAAATAGTTTTGACTTTTGAAAACTAGGAATATACAAACAACGATTATTTCAAAATGCTATATTATTTTAGATAATATCCAATACATCATAGGAAAATGCTATATTATTTTAGATAATATCCAATCCATCATAGGTGTATATAGTGACAAGTATTTTAGCAAATGTCTTACAAACATGAACATTCATTAATATAACAACTATATATTTCAAGACACCTTAATACCTTCACACATGCATAATAATTACCAGAGTCCTGTGAGTAGCCTGAATGGACAATGGTACCAAATAGAGTATACTCTAACCACACTTATTGTAACAAAGGCATAATAGTAAAGAGTCAACATTTCACATCAACAAATCACATGCATTCACATAAATGTAATAAATCCAATATACGACCCAAATTCCAATCAAGATTTGTGACACTCACGACTATTGGAGTTTATGTGGAACTTTTGGTAGAAATGGTTTTCTTGCTCAAATCCTTATGTCAGACTCACATGATGAACTGATAATAAGCATTGCATAATCATGCATAATACCTCCCCAACAATTGAGATAGTGTATTTTACCTACTAAAACTTGAGGAATTTAAGTGTACATGGATTTCATTGCATAATACCTCCCCAACAAGTGAGATAGTGTATTTTACTTACTAAACCTTAAGGAATTTACTTGTACATGGATTTCATGACTACATGGATTTTATCAGTTACATTCAATCCATAAATTTGGGGATAATTTATACTACTAGACATAGAGATCAGAAAGGACCAGGCAAATACAAGATAAGATATTGTGGAAAACTTGGTAAACATTTAGCAAATTTTTAGCTATGGATGAAAAAGTATATAAAATTTAGTTAAAGAAGGAAATTATGCAAATTATGTTTTCATTCTATAGTTTAGTTGATCTAGACTCTAGTTTAGTTGATCTAGATTCTAGTATTTGGGATTAAGGAGACTAGACCACCATGAGCATTTGGGGGAAACAATCTAAATCAAATTATGTTGAATATAAAACAAAATAAATGCTAGATTTGAAAAGGTAAAATATACTAAAATGTAGTTGTTGGAAAAGGTCAGTCTTTCCCGAATCTCAACATATCATAGAAAACCCATCAATATTAACTAGTGTATACCAAAAATTGAAGATCGATTGAGAGAGAAAAATTGGATATTCAAAATTAATTTGTTTTTCATAACCATATGAAGGGACCTATAAATCCATGACAATAGGGTTTAGCCTCCAAAACAAATAATGTTAAGAATGTATTTTTTTCCCTCGAAAACTAAATTTTAGGCTACTCTAATAAATACCTCCAGGCATAAATATGGACAAAAGCTGCATGTTGTTAAGTGCTGTTGAAAGTGGTTTCCCTATGGATATCATTTAGGAAATAGCATAAAGGGCTCTTCAAATTTGTCAATACACTAGGATGCCATTTGAGGAACAATTCAATGTTCAACCATGATAGCTGCCTGTATTCATACAAGAAACAACATTAACTAGTCCAATCTTCAATTTATCACCATATCTGTCTTAATTTAGGTCACTTTTTCTTAGTTTAAGGGGATAATCACAAGTCGCTCAATGTTGTAAAGTATAAGTCTAAAAATGTCCTTCATTAAAATGGCAAAGCTCATCCAAAATGGTTTTTACAACCTATGATTTTTAGATGTAAATTTAACAACATAATTATTCAATATTAAAATTCTTTTGAGGATTTTTTTGTATTTGTTGTTTGTATGGAAGACTACTCACCGTAAACTCACATAATTTCTCTCGACATCATTTAGAAATGGTCAAACTTATATTATCTTAAAAACTCACATAATTTCTCTAGATATTATTTGGAAATGGTCAAACTTATATTACCTTAAAAGGGAGAGTAAAAAATATTAACCATTATATTAAACCTTGAAAAAAACCAAGGACATAAATTGTTATATTATGTCCATCATATATATATATATATATTTTTGAAACTTTATTTTTTTCTTTTAGCCGAAAGGGATTTTCATAACTTCATAAACATGGACACAACATGGATTATAGGAATTCGGATGGTCTCGTCGTTAGGTGAACTTGCATTTCCATACAATGAGATTACTCGTAAAGTTTTATAAGCTTCCAAGTTGTTTGCATATTCCAAAATATTTGAAAACAAATTTACTAATATTAATGCAACAAACAAACAATATTTATAAAGACATTAAAATTACATTGACATGTCATTATTTGCATCCAAGATCAAAAAATCACCCACCACTATAAAAGAACCAATATTAATTAATATGGTCTAAGAACCTATTTGATTCGATAATAGTAGAGGCAATAATGAATTTACCCATCCCTCACTCATTCAACGTGATGTCTAAAGAAATAAAGACATCATTTATCACTGTATAGGTGTTCGGATTTACACGTTATAATAGGAGTAAGAAGTCATTAACATGTAGTAATTGGCATTCCAAAGGATAAGGAGTGAAGAGTATAGAAATTCCACAAGTATGTAATTTTATGAGTCTCGAGGTTTTCAATTACATAACTATTGACACATATTCACTAGGAATAATCTAATGCTTTACATCATCTTTATTGAAATCCGAGGTGATAGAAAATTAGGACAAGTAACTCTGCAAAATCCTTTCCAATAAGCTTTTCAAAATCCTTTTGAATATGCTTTTCCATTTCCCTAAAATTGGGATTTACAATGGTATTTGGAAACTGATATAGTTTTAAAGTCTTGCTCATATTCATCTTAGCTCCAAGCCTTGAGAATTAAGTCCTCATGAACTTCTTAAGATTTAAGGACTTGTTTCAATATTGGTGAGAAATAATTGGAGCTAGGAGGACAAGGCATCTAGTGTAAGATGTTTTCATATGCTCTCTAAATGCATCCTCTCATTAACCTTCGTTAATTATAATAAGAGTTATTGTTGCAAATATCTTTGATATTCTCTCAATATTTCTAATTTCTCTTTAGTTTTTCAAGTTGTAAATTTGTCCAATATTTTCATATTTCTATAAGTCTAAATTTCCTCTTACCAATATCTTAAATATTCTTGTGAAAACATAGTAAATTGACCTATACCATTAGGAAATATCAATATCCAACCCTTCTTGATATTTGTAGGGACCCTTATGATAGAATCCACCACTTTTCAGTGCTCTCAATCCAAATACCAATATGCCAGTTCTTAAATAGCTAGGAGGCCAAAGATCCCTTCTCAAGAACTCATTAGACTAGTCAAATCTAAACATGTTCTTATCATCTTCCACATAGTTATTAGTCAAGAAAATGTAAATATATGTATATTAATATCACCAGTGCACCACTTGTATTGGCTTGGTAGATTATAAGGCTTCTGTGTAACCTCAAACAAATAGGTAGGATCCTTTATTAGGCCTTCAGGCTAGTCACGAATGAAAATGTCATTCAATTAACCTACTAGTTATATTTCCCAAAATTTGTTTCCCCCTAAAAAAGAGCCTTATGTTCCTTGCTACTATGATTTTCGATGAACCCATCAATATCAATGGGCAAATCTTCATATAGGCTTTTCCCAAGAGATCCCCGAGAACATTTGTGGCCTACCATATTGATTGATGATTGCACAATTGTTCAAATGTCTTTTGAAAGAGAAAAGAGCACCAATTTCATCAAACACAAATGATATTTTTAAAATTCATTGTTGTAAATATATATATATATTGTTGGATAGCCAATCAATCAAAATGCCAAAATGCACAGGCATCTAATAAGCAAAACCACTTAAAACTATATTGTTGGACAACCAATCAATCAAAATGCCACAATGCACATACATCTAATAATCAAAACCACTTAAAAGAAAATGGAAATCCAACAACAAAACTGTGAATAAAATCAACAAATTACATGATTTACAATAACTATTTTCGACATTTCCCTAGTTTGTGCTTTTGAATTCTCTCTAATTTCCCTACCAAATCCAACTCAATAAGTCTAGTTAACAAAATTGGCCCCAAGAAGAATGGCTAGAATTTAGAAGTAATTCAGGTAATAGAGGAAGAATCCTCTTTCTAGCCCTGGCTTGAATCTCGCCCAAATCTCTGCGAACTCCATCGTGATTTTCTGCGCAATCGATCTCATTCTATTGGATTCTTTGTCCATTTTCACGTCTTGCTCTTCTTGTATATCCCGTATGGTTTTCCATTCAATCAAACAATAAAGAAGCCATAACCTAAGCATCGATCAGGGAAACAAATCCTTTTTTATTTTCCATAGGGTAATCCGGTAATGTAAAGTTGTATTTTGATAATGAAATTTTAGAACTTCAAAAATTGTGACACTACATATGGATTGTAGGCCTCTATTTTTATTGGAGCATATTTTTGTTAAATTTCAATAATGAAAACTTGTAATTCCAACTATGGTAAAAACCAATGTCGTGATTATAAGAAATCTTTGTTAGAAACTAAGGGTTGTTTGTTACAAGATTATTTTACTTTATAATAATTTAACTCTCTGTTAGTTGAGGCAGCTAAGGTTTCTTCATGGTCTTTCCAACTTGCCTCGATGGTTTAAGGAATTTACCTATTTTAATGGTCATAATTCCCCATGGATGTTCTTATATTAAACCTCTTTTGAATTTGGTTTATTTCTTTCCTCTAAAGAACTTTCCGAATTCTTTTCAAGATGAATAATGAGAAGATGTTAAGAGCAACGTGGAATAAAGTCAATAATCAACATTAATATATAACTAGGAATGATAAAGGTGGTTTAAGCTCAAGGAATTTGAGATTGTAAATTTGTGGGTCTATATTTTATGGAGAGAAATATTGGGGTTGGATTATGAAAAACTATAAGTTTAATGGAAATGATAAGTTTTATTTCTTTGGTAGAGGATATTTTCTAGTATTTTTTTCTCCTTGGGAATAAAGGAATCTGATTTTTGAAGGAGGTTTCTAGTTCCTTAATATAGGGAGATCGTGCATGAGATTTTTCCATTGAGACTTGATATAATATCAGAGATATGGGCTTCAATGAGCCCATGCCAAACAAGATTTACCTAAAGCAAGGCCCTTTCTCATGCACAAGACGTAAATTCACATGTTAGGTTTGTTATGGATAAGATCATTTTGAGATAACATGTTGTGTTATGGTGAAATATCCCCCTAATTTTGAGGCAAATCCAAATAAAACCTTCAACCTTGGAAGTTAACTAATCCCCCCTCCTTTGGTAAGGAATTTCATAAGTAAAACATGGATTGAAGGTTTCCCTTAAAAGTCCAAAGAAGTGTGTCATTACATATACCGCTTTATATGGTGTCATTTTGTTAGTGTCATGTTAAGTGATATTATGCCACCATTCAACAAGAGGTAACCACTATGCCTATTGATGTTTATTTCTTGAGTCCAAACATCTCAAATAGGTTTCAATACAATTGTTGACTACTTTTGTTTGGCTATCTATTTAGATTTGATAAGTTGTTCTCATTTTCAACTCAATGCCATTTAGTTTAAATAGTTTTTGTCAAAATTTGTTGGTGAATGTGAGATCTTGATTAGACATAATAGAAGCATGCATACCATGGAGCTTGAAAATATAATCATACACATATTTGAGAACACCGCTGAGGATATTATGGCAGACCATACCAGCAATAAAGTGACATCTCAATCTAAACAAAAAAGTTAGTCTGTTGTGACAACAACAAAACACCAACTATCATTTTGCAAGAAGGGAATATTGGTGCCTCGATTATCTCAGCAAATACACATTGGTTATGGCAACAAAATGTATGTCATCCTTGTAACAATATATATGGCTTGATATATAACCAACTCTACAATAAACCCCATATTTAAATATCTATAAATTTTATTACTTGATGGGAAGGTGTTGTGTAATGTACCTAAGGCTGACTTAGGCACACTAACTGAAGAATGGATAATACTTATGTTCATTTCACCAAGATAAGAAAACTATGGGCTAACATGAGCATAAATTTACTTGGATTAAATTCAATGTATAGTGGAAGATTATTTTTATTGCACAAGTATCATAGATTGATTTTGTAAGATCAATTGCAGGTCTGCAAATAAGGCTATGATCCAAATCAAATCCTATTGGACATCAACTCCTTCTTACAAGAAAAATTCCAAATAAGTATTGGTCAAAGATAGTGAACTGCATAATGAATTAAGGATCAGGTAACGAGGTCCAAAAAAGGATGGGAGAGGGTCGAGAATTTGATGTTTATATGCACAATGTGTTGGGTCCTTTTAGGTTTCGAACATCATCCAGGATAAATCCTACTTCCAAGCTCCTCGGAGTCCCAACATATGCAAACTAAAACCTTACTATTTAGTTCTTAGCGACCAATGGTGAAGGGATTAAACTTAAATAATAGTTTGGATATATTTTATAGCATTTTATACCATTACAAACATAATTATACAAATCTAAGATCGAATTCAGGGGCTATGGATTTCACACTAGAAAAACTAGTTATTAAGACCGCTCAAAATGGGTCATTTCTGGGATTCCAAAACACCTTGGGAAGGCCACAAATTCTTGGTTTAAGATATGGAACATATTTATCAGCCTATTAGTAGACTCTCATAATATAAATTAAATAAATCTATAAATTTAAGAACAACTAGCACATAAAACAATAAAACTAGTCAAAATTCCATTGAAATGTAGACTAGGTTGAATTATCTCATCTAAAACTCAATAAAAAAAGGTTCATAATTTCCTCAAAATTATGCCTCACATAAAATACATAATTAGAATTCCAAAATTACATGCACAGATTTATCCCATACAAATCCATTAAACCTAGAACTATCATAAAGAATAGAAGATGGGAGAATTTCACTAAGATTTGAATAGGTGGCCTTCAATCACTGAGAAGAGATATAGAACTTGGATGAAATGGAAATAATGAAATTAAAATATAAATACATAATTGTATTAATAGGATACTCTTTGAATTACTAAGTAAAAACTAGAATTGTACCAAGCGACACATTTCCCACAGTTGGCTTGGGCACATCTCCAAGCACTAGAGAAGCTCAAAGCTCACTCACTCACAAACTCAAAACGTCAAAAGATGTGAGAGGCATGTGATATCATTATTTTATATAAAATAATATCTTTAGGGTCAAATATCCTCTTCACATGACCCACTTTTCTCAACCAATGTGCCCTCCTTAGTAAATTAGGAAACTATATGCTTTGTGCAACTTTATTTTTATTTTTTGAACTTTCCTTGCTCTATCTCTCTTTCCTCAATTTTTTCTTATTTCCTAATTTTCGCATTGACATTCCTTTCTTTCTTTATTAATTGTTCCATCCTTACTTTCTTGAAATTTCATGCTTTTCCCACTGACATGATTTTCCTGCACTTTCTTTCTTTGTGAATGCTTTTCTGGATAGCTACTTTTGTGTTGCTTTTATATTCTTGTTCCTTTATGGTTCTCTATAATTTTCTCCTAGTTTCCATTTAAGATGAAAACTCACCAGGTCCCTAAGGATTCATGCACCCACCTCTGCCACCTAGCACATCCACTTAATACAAAAATTCATATTATTGTAAATATTGTAATTTCAACATATAGTTTTACCCCAAGGTTAACAAATTAAAATACTATGGTAATTAGTATACCAACATGACCCCTATTAATTTATTTATTTCTCCACTAGGGGCCATGGGATTCTCAAGGCTAGGGGGTTTATTCTATGGTGTTATTATCCAAAATGAGGACATTACATGTTGTGGGATCTAGGGACATGTGACTCTAAAAAAGCTAAAAAAAGATAGAGTAGTACTTTCTAATTGAAAATAAGTTGATGGGTAAGAGGAATAGTTTATAATCAAATGTTTTTTATTCTTATTTTTATTCCTTTGTATAATGTTGTATATCAATTTTATCTTTTAGATTTTTATTTTACACCATTAATAATTTATTTATTCAATCTCAATGTGAGGAAGTATTAGAATCATAGTAACTCTTTTTTTTAAAGAATTTTACCAAAATGGAGGATATTGGTGATTTTTCTGCAGGGGAGAGACCTGATGGGAACTTTCTAACTTTTCAAACTCAAGTGCAAGGAGAACCATGTTGAATGGATGCATATGGAGACTTAATGGAGGTTGTGAAATAGACAATTTTTAGCTAACATGATGATGCACAATACATGAAGTTATTGAAACATTAACATATTGTTGAGAGGGTCAAACGACGATGGTTTTGTTAAAAAAAATAAGACTGTACCAGTATGATGACCCAAACATAATGAAACTAACTTCACAACATGACAATGCCGAGATGGAAATACAACAAATATCCAAGACTCGACTCAACCACACTATGATGATGCACATGTTGCAACTTAGTGGATTTGTCAAAGGGATAATATGAAAACAAAAAAGGTGAAATAATATATGGACATGGTAAGCACATCAAACTGGATGTGACAATATAGATGAAATGATCTTGCAAACAATTTTAGTAGGTTTGTTTATGGAATCAGTTTTCAACAATAACTCATGTCTCTGAATCCATGTACAATGTTAAAATTTAGTAAATTGTATAAATTCATTGTCAAAATTATTATTTTCCATTGTGGGAGTGACATAACTAAAAATGACCAATTGTTATGTGGTCATGTTTAGTTTTGTTCTTATCCTGTGACCAAATTGGTCATTTCTCTTGGTCATTTTTAGTTTAGTTCTTATAACGTGACCAAATTGCTCATTTATCTTCATCATTTTTAGTTATCTCACTTAAAATTTCTCAATTTTGGTCATTTATCCTTTGAAAAAACTGTGGCGACCAAATTTTTTGGTTGCTTGGTCACTTATCTCTCATTTGATACTAGTGTTCTATTAGACTAGTTTCCAACGTTGCAAAGGTTCCTAGATAGAAATAATTCCAAGTGGAAATTATGTTTACTTAGTCTTTTCTCGTTTTTCCTGCGTGAAATTTTTAAAAATTGATATACTTTCCAGATTCACACTGTGTATTTGTGGTATTAAAATTGTGGGCTAAACCTTTTGGCTTTGTCCAGTTAAATTCAAGGGTAGTTTTCTTGGCCATAGGAAAAGATGAGAATAAATAACCAGAATAATGACTGGAAAGATGAAGATATCATTCGTAAGCTAAGAAAAATATGCGACGGACGGAGTCGCAACAGAAGAATAATAAAGCAAGTTGAAAAGTAGAGTTCGACTTATTTTGGGAAAATAGTTAGTTAGACTAAAATATTTCTTTTAGTAATAAAGAATGATTGTATTTTGGGTCGATAGTGCCTATTTTTAGATGTAACTGAATGTGTGAAAATAGAAAAGAAACTCGTCGACTAACAGTTGAGAGTTAGTTAACGGTTGAATCATGAATTGTAAAATTAGAAAAGCTTATAAAAGAATGAACCCAAGTTGTGTGGGAGTTGATTGTTGATCGATGGTAGAGGGAATTTATTAGTGAGAGAAACAATCCAGGATGTGTGTGGATTGACCATTTAGAGAAAGAAAGAGAGAAACCAAAACCATAGAGCGTCAGATGAGAGAAAAATGTATGCATTGTAAAGAACATCTAAAGAAGAGTCTACAAGTTGAGTGCACAGAGCAAAGGTGCTATCCTATTTCTCATGCTATATTAAGAACACCTTTTTGTTTTTTCCTAGATGGGTTTCCATGTTATATCTTGTCTCTTTTTGTTTTAATGTTTGTGGTGTGTTGAATGCACATTTGATGTAAATGAGCATGTTTGAATGTGTCACACATCATAATAGTGAATGAACTTATATATGTGTCACACATGTATTGAGTTAACATGTGTTCATGCTTTATGTTATATGTTGTTATATATGTTAATGGATCAATAGAAGGTTTTCTTGAATGAATGAATACAAACCGAAGTATAAATCCTGGTTTTAGTCGAGTGCCTTAATAATATTAAAAAAATGAAATCCCTAAGGTAAATGCAGAAATATGGTTTCAGGAGTCCCCATAAGATATCCCGGGTGAGACCTCATTTGCGACAGAGGTGTTGCTAATAGATTTCTCCTCTATCGGGTTGATATCTTGGGTCTTGTTGACGAAAAAAGGATTTGAACCTTAATCGACCGAAAGTAAGCCAAAAAATAGTTTACTTGTTGGGACCTTGAATCATTATAACAGGGATATGTTTTGGTACTCGATGAAGCCAGAAATTCAAGATTGGATTGATTTTAAAGCACTAGAGTTTTCATGGGAATAAATTGAAGGATCACGAATAACCTCGACTAAATGGTTGGAGCAATACCTTTACACATACATTCATGAAATTTTCTTTAGCGAATTTCTCATCATATTGCATGAGTGGTTATTGAATCTAGCAAGCTAGAAGAAAAAAATTCAAGAAGGAGAACCGACTTACTGGAGTCCTGAGCTAATTCAATGGCTAAAAAGAACTAAAAATCCTATATCTAGGGCTTTAGACTTCTGGTTCGATAGTGTTTTGGGTAGATATATCACATAAATTATAGTTAACATGATTAATTCGTACGTTGAAGTAGAAAGAGAATTTTTCCAAGGTCCTAGAGGCCGCTATTTGAAATATTTGAAATTGTGGATTAAGATGCTCGTGTGTGAGAAAGGGATATTGAGAATGGATTTCGACAAGTAAATATTTTTGTGTGGAGACCTGGTATATGTCGCAAGAAAGATTGTGAGCATAATGGATGGGGATAAACTGAGATGTTTTCTGGTAATAGTGAGTCAGAGCTAGAAGGTGGATGCTTTAGGAGTGGAAAAATATTTTGGCGGGGAAAGAGAAGAATAACTGTGAAAAGAAGAGGAATTTGTAGTGCAACCTGAGGAGATGACTACGAATTGGTGTCGCACCTTAATGAAGGATCTTGCGATGAAGAAGATGAGTACCAGTTGATATCTGAAGAAGAAGAAGAAGAAGAAGCACCAAATCTAGATCAAGATCATGACATAAAAATGATCCCACATACATCAACCGTGGTAAGATCTAGAAACACTTCACCTAGTGTTTTTTCTATTCAAACTAACAGTATTGGAAGAAATAACAGACATTGAACTCCCACTAGTAGGGTTTTTAATTTGGTAATACCAAGAATAAACAAAATCATTGGGAATGATATAAAGTTACCAATATAATTAATGGAAATGGGTTGGAGGACCCTGAGCAACATTGGTTTCTAATAGATTATACAACTTGACGAGAACTTTATACTAAAAATGATAACTTTAGTAATAAAAACTCACATTTTTGTGAAAAACACCTTTTTGGGCTAAAAATGAGGACATGGCTGAAGACAGTCCTTATTGTTATTTACAATAACCTTAAAATCAAGCCCCAAATTGAAAATTGATGCTACCGGTAGCACACTATTTCAAAAAAGGTATAATTATATCATTTTATCATAATTTAAAATTGTATTTATTAAACCTCTTAGTAACACTATATAAAACTTGCACTATATTAAACAAAAAATATTCAAGAAATTATTCAACCAAATTTTCCATATAAAATAAAATAAAAATTAATATAATAAAAAATATTTAAAAACAATTAAAAAAATTGTAATGTCCCCAAAAATTGAAAATAAAAAATAAATTATTAGGCTAGTAAAAACTACCTATGCGGAACATCATTGAACTTGCTGAATATAACGTACATCGAATGTACCACTCTTTGGTCGTAAGATGTTCTTACATTCTATCATCTTACTTTCAGTTATTAATATTATTGTATTCTACTTACGATGTCCTAATGTTGTTTACTACATTATTATTATGGTTATACATTATTGTGTATGTGTCATTACTTGATTATATGTTTCGTTCATTTCTGCATAGTCTTACTTTTTATTTATATGGTTCTAACTTCTCTTTGTTTCTGGAACTAAAGTGGGTGGAGTGGCGGGACTAGTTCTCCCATGTGACTAACTGAGAGGTAAAGTTTCTACTTGTCTAGTGGGCTTACTTAGTTCAGTTTGAACTAAGGTACTCTTTCATTCTATACAGATTATACTTAGTGATGGAGACTTATTTTAAGGCGTGTTGGATTTTTTGATCATTAAAGCCACCTAATAGTTGTTTTTATGATTTCTTACGGACTCATCTTGATAATGAGGTAAATACTATGTTTATCATTTAAACACCTAGTTAGATTATCTATGTGATACCTACTATTCATTATGTGATGATGAATCCATTGTTCCTATCTTAATATATTTGTAATTCATGTTTATTGTATTTAAAAGCACTAAGACGTATTTGTATTGTTCTTGGCAGGTTTATAAATTTTGACTAAAGGCCAAATTTTTCTCTGTACATAATGATCTTACCATGGCATATTTCATATGCCATGGTCCTTGGCTTAGAGCCTAGGGAAATCGTTAAGCTAAGGTTTAAAGGCTTAGATCCTAGAGCATGTGAATTATAAAATACTTATATCCTTGCATATGACTTAGGGGTAGCGAATATAACATATGGTTTAAAAATTATACCTTGGGGTTTAAGGCTTGCATGGAAAATGATAATGGATCAAATGCAGACTTTAGAGAAGTGGGTTTTGAGCATTAATATGGTTGATAGGATGGCGCCATTAATGTGCCTTGGCCTTTGTGACATCCCAAGATTAGGGCTTGGCTCACGATGGATGTGGTCATTTCGTTGGTTTTTGCTTGCTCTCATCTCTGCACTGTGGATGAAGGCGACTTTGAAGGTAACGAAGGTATGATCGTCATTGTGGTTTTTATAGTATTATGGTGTTTTTTTTTTGCTTATCTCGACTTCATACTCCTCATCCTTCGTTTTCTTGGTGGTTGCAGGTGACAGGGTTGGCATGGAGCTTCATGGCTTAAGACTTGCAACCAGGTCATGGTGATGCCATAAGGTGCACAGTAATCTTGTTAAGCAAACCTGTGCTTGTCACCTCTCGGTTTTATGGATAGGACTGTGTTTTAAATCGTCGCTTGGTTGGGATTTTCACAGTGGGGTTTTTGTTTTTCCTATGGGCCTGGGTTTACAAAGTTTGGGTCTGTAACTAAAATGATACCGCGGGAAATAAAAAGGGGCTTTGGTACCATTCGAACGACTCTATGTGTAAATGGTAAATTGGGTTTAGTTTATGGATTTTAAGCCAAGACAGCACCATTGCTTTCAATGGTCCCATGGCCATTGGACGATTGTGTAAACTCAATTTAATAATTTAATGGTTAATGTGTAAATAGATTTATACTACGTTGTTTTATATTGCATTGTTGTTTTTTAGAATTTGGTTTTATGTGGCATTCGCATCTCTGGTTTGCCTATGTATAAATGCTTCCATTTATAAAATTAGGTGTTGATTTGCCATAGTGTAGGGTTGAGGCCATGCCATGAATGGCATGAGCGCTCTACATGGAAGTTGTGATAACTTGGATGATTCGCATAAATTACTATATTTAGTTATTAATGTGTAATGTAGAATGTAAGAGCTGTGGGTGTAAACTCGGACTTACTATCATTGCTGTAGATTAATTTTGTTGACAGAGCACGATAATGCAGGGTTTAATTTAGGGGACCGTGTATTTATTAAATGTGGCCGAGGGCATGCTTATAGCATAGGGGCAGAATTAGGGTCTCACGACCTTGCTATAGTGTATTTAAATTGTTATTATAGCCCGCATATACTCTATGTATAGCACAGTCATGATGGATGTAAAATGACGTTACAAGATTCAAATCCTGGTCATTGTTTGAATCCTTACTTGGACCGTATAAGATATTATGATGATGTTATTTTAAATATGGTTATGAGGGATTAGGTTGTTGATGTATTTGTAAATTCGGAATGTATTCACTTGTATATCTTATATTGTACCCTAATGTTCCTATCGGGAAAATCAGTTGTATTTCATTGTACCCCAATGTTCCTATCGGGAGAGTCATTAATATAATAAAGTCATGTAAATTCTTTGAGGTTAACCCTCTGTTGTAAGTTGGGGCAATAGTCCCAACAATTGAGTTAAGGTTAACGCTCCTTGTTGATCGAAGGGCAAAGTCCCCATAGTTGAGGGGCACTAAGGTTATTAGAGTATCCTAGAGATGTCAGCCCTCGTAAGTAATTGTCAAGTCAGAAATTAGTATAAATAGAGAGTGAGCCTCTCTATTTTACACATTCATTCACTCAACTAGGGTGCATGAGTGAGAGAGGAAGTGCTCACACAAGTGAGAGAGAGAACAAATGTTGGAGATCATATTTTCTATGTTTGGGTTTTACTACTACCATTGGTGCTCATTCTATCTCTAAGGAAGTTGCGAGGTTTTATCCTTTATGGTTTCCCCGAGGAAAATATTTGTGTCTCTTGTCTCTTGTGATTGTTGTTGTGCATGTGATTCTCTCAGATAAGATCCTAAGATCATATTGGTTAAATGATAAAAAACTAACATGGTATTAGAGCTAACCTGAGAATAAGACATTGTGTAGCTGTAGAAGCTAGGGCTTCTTAGTTTTTCGGTTTCTCTCCACAATCCATCCACAAAAGGAGGCTAGGCTAACTCTCCATTGAAGGGCGCATCTTTCTGTCAAAGCATAATTTGATTACGGGCATTTCAGTTTTTGCTACAGGAAATTAGGGATTTTTATAGAAGAGGAATTTTTGAGTGAGCCTGGAATAGGATTGATATCTTAATAAAAATCAAAGTTTAGAGACCAAGATTGATATTTTTGGTTGGGTGAAACTCCAAGAAATTCAAACCCTAATTTGACCCCGGGCTTGAAAAACCCTAAAATACTAAAGCTGGTAGTTTTGGTACATTTTCTATATCTTGAGATTGAAGAAGTCTTAGGGGATGAAGTTTTCATAGGCCGAAGATAAAATATTGGTGTACCGTGTGTAAACATTTTAGCCTCTGATTCGCTATATTGTGGGAGATATGATTCCTCCAAATCAAGGTTCTAGCCTCTTCCAGGATTCATTCCTAAACATGACACCTAGGGAGAATCACCATATATTGGGCTACGAAGGTCCAAATGAAATTTGGAAAGATGTTCAAGATATGGCACATACTTTAATTTCTGTGGTAAATGTTTCAGACCCCTATGATGAAACAATTACACATGGCAGTCTATTGAGTCATGGAAAATCACAGGTAACAACAATTAGGGATTCTCTCCAATAAACGTTCCCAACTAGCCTGCTACTGCTTGGTATGGGGAATCTATCTAGTTTATGGTCCGACTACCGTAGGTCAAGTAACAAATTAAAATTTTTTACCGGTTACGACTCGGTCCACCGTGTATATTTTTAATTTTTTATGTTTAAGTTATGATGTACAAGTGCCTATCTAAAAATGAAAAATTGATAGAGATAATGAGGAGTCTCACAATGTGATGCACAGGTTCTTACCTCTCGTCTTAACTCTCTTGCATCTAAATCACACACAGCAAGAAACTAAATTTAACTAACTAACCTATCCCTAGGGAGAAAAATTATCAGTTATCAATGAGTAATGTATTTTTGTGCATGCATTAAGAAAAATTACAGATAGCTGTTACTTATTTCAAAACACATGAAAATTAATAGAAATATGAACAACAATATAGCTTATTGTTTATGACAACCATCATTACTCATAGTGGAAATTTCACAGAATAAACTGGAGTGCATTCATAACATGAAAAGAAAATCACTGAGTTAGAATGATCTCATAGTTAATGGAAGTAAGCTGAAAACGAAATAGTTCACATTCAACTGATCCATAGCAAAACATTTGAAACATTCCACCAAGCTTTCTCCAGCAGGAAAGTTGTAATTCTTTATTGCAAAAGGAAATAGTTCTTCTTACAATATACTCTCACAAATGATCTGGGAAAAAGTCCCAGTTACATCTAAACTCTCTTATATTTATACAAAAAAGAAAAACCTTTGGGATCCCCCCAAATGACTTTTGGGATTCCCCAACCTTTCGATCCCAAAATTTTGTCTTGTAGTAAGTGCTCATAATTTATACAATATATTACATTTTACATCAAAATTTAATAGAACACTTTATAAAGAGGGGCTTGCTTGGTCACTGATGAACTTTTTTCAAGCCTGGGCCTCTGCTGCTATCGATCTACTCAGTAATATGTTGGTCTTTTTGAGATCCTGTTATTATCAGACTCTCACTTTCTTCTTCTCTTTTCTTTATCGCCGCTTCTTTATTTTTCTTTCTCTTCCTTCTTTACTGCCTCCTCTGCAGCTCTCTTTCTTTCTTTTTCCTCATTCTTCAACCAATTATCTGCCTCTTCTGCTTTTGTCTTTTAGACATATCTTCTTTACAGCAATCACCCTGTCATAAACATAGAATGTCCTTAGACCATTTAGCTTTTACCAAAATAACAAAAAATAGTATCAGTCTATGTACCTCCTCCATATGCATTCTGTAAAATTAAACTATACATAGTATTAATTCATGAAAAGAAAGAATGACAAGGAAAATAAAATCTTACAAGTTTGTGTCTTAAAATCCTCTAAGTCCACCATCTAACTCGAAATCCTCCGATGAAAGCATGAACCACAATGCCGCTACTGCTAATCTCCAAAACACCAGACTTTGCACTGTGCTCCTCATCATATATAATCCCATGGTGAAAAAGAGTCGATGGGAAAAAACCTTATCGGTGGTCAGAAGCACTAGACATCGGGAGAATAGTTCACTGAAAAGCTGCAATGGCGGGCTACAAACAGACTATGGGTTCCGTGAAACTATTAAGTCGGTCGGCGTCGGAGACTCTTAATGCTAAGTATCGAAGCTTTAAACCTTAACATCTCCACAGTGTCGACGATGCCAATGAATATTATAATGGTGATTGTATCGGCGATTGGAAATATTAACCACTACAGCATTGGAGAGGGAAAAACTATTCTTTAGGTGGATAGTTCCATAGGAAGCCACAACGGCGGGCAATAAACCAACTATGGGTTTCGCGGATCAAAAAATCATCGGCAGTCAGATGCTCTAAACACTATGCGTCAGTGACTCAAACCTCAACACTTCCGCAGTGTTGGTGCTTCAAAGCTAAATGTTGTCGTAGTGTCGGTGATCCCGAGCACTAAATGTCGCCGATAGTTATGCATCGACTATCGAAAAAACTAATCACTAACACATCGAAACTTAAAGACACAATATACTCTGCAGTGTCAGCGATACAAACGACAATCCCTCTGAAACGATGGCATCGTGGAGGACTATACCTCCGACCGCTTGTCAAAAAACATTCTGATAGTGAAACGAAAAATGAAGTCATCGAAAATCAAAAGGTTTGAACAATAAAACCAGAAATATACAAGCCATGGATTCGACGAGAAAAATAACTGTCCATCGGAACGTTCTCTATTTTCCCTCTGAAACGACGACGACATAGAAGACTAATGCCCCAATTCATTCATTAACAGAATTTTGACAATGATAAAAATCATTGAAAAATCAAAAAGTTAAGTTTTCAAATAAAACAAAGACTCCATGGTTTCTGAAAGATGACAGTATTAGATCATTCAACCCTCGAAACAGCGGAAAAAATAGTTGACTGAGCTTCTGACTTCAAATGATCAATGTTTATAGTAGAGGAATGACATATTTTAGGAAACCAAACAATCCCAGGTTAAATAAAATCAAAAGGAGGGTCTAATTTTTTTTAGAAATTTGGGAAATAGTTGCAGCTGCAACAATTGGTGACTACCTGGTGAACACAGATCTCTGGACAATTTCTTCTTTGAGCAACATACTGTTTTGATAATACCAACATCTTGCATTCTTCTAGATGTTTGGATTTCCCAAATGGAAGATGTATGTACTTTTAATCATTGATGATAGTCCAATTTAGGGAAAATGGAAACCAAGATTTCAAAGTCTAGATAACTCTTTTGAGGCCAGGAATATGAGTTTCATTTTTTACCTCTATCTTCGGGTATCTCCCAGCTTTGACACCACAGGATTGTAACATATGGTAAATAGAAATATTCGTTTGTTCCTCATTCCCATGCCATTTTGCACTTTTGTGCGTTTGGACTTTTTGTCCTTTCTGAGTCCTCCTGCATGCCTTATTTCTGAAATTTTTAATTCAAGCTCCTCTATCCATAGTGTCCTTTTGTGTGAGAGATGTATTTAATTTTCAGCTCACAGACGGAGAAGAACTTTGGCAATCTTGTACTAATATGGTTCAGTACTTTGTTTTGATACATATTGCTTTCTTGAGAGATTTTGACTCTTATTTGTCTTTTTGCTTTCAATTCCTGGCATGGGATAATTTAAATATAATATACTATTTACCATGCTTCCCCTCCATGGGTCTTTTGCTGTCACCCCCTAAGACATTTTTAATGTGAGATGGATGGAGCCTCGAAATAGTATTCCAGACCTTTTGATCCTGAGTTATTTTATAAGGATTAAGTAGGACTTTCAATGTGTTCATAGCCATTTAGGAAAAATGCTAAACTAGAAGAAGTTCTTTCAAATAAATCAATAGTACACAGTCTTATAATCAAGGATTTTAGTTAATCCAGAATTCTGATGAACTCCATGCAACCAAAAGTTGTGCCTTTTATTCAAATCAAACAAAACCTAACTAAACAAACAAAACAAAATAAATAAATAAATAAAACAAACCAATCGGTTTATTTATGTACAAGATAACCAAGAAATAAAAATCAAGACAAATAAAGTTTGAGAACTAAACCATTAACTGATAAGTTATCTTCCCACCCCTGTAAATCTTGCAACTTGTGAGTTGAGGGGCTAAGATTGGCTGCAATTTGAAAAGGGCCTACCCATTATCTAGTTCTACCGAACTTGAATTAAAAACTACATCTGAAACTAAATCTACTATTTTACAGTCAATCTCATTAGCCCGTGAAAATCGAAGGAGATCGGGCTGGGTGTCAGGTGAACTACTGGCTTCTTTAGCTTGGTAATTTCTCGGTTCTAATTCAATGAAGTAATTTCCTAACACATAATTCACTGGTTCATTTTTTCCTTCCAATTGAGTAAAATTGTACTTCATCTGAGGCTCTCTTAATATTTTTATCTGATTGGGACTTCCCTTATGAGGAAACCACAGATGTGACCAATCTGATGTGAAGTATCCATCTAGCCTTACCGACCAGTCTCGACTAAAAACTAGTCTATAAGCATCTGGAATGTCTGTTACTACAATATAAATGTACTGACATACCTTCTCATTTGCAGATAAGTGAATTAGAACATCTTCCATTTCTCCTATTACTGTCACAGTTGTCCTGTCTAATTGAATAACTTGCCAAGTGGATGGTTTAGGATGTCCATTAATTCTCTTGCAGACTGAAAGTGGCATAAAATTGGTTGATTGTCAGTGGGAAACTCTTCTTCTGGTACTTCAAGTGATTTTAACAATTTTTCTTTCTACTGAGGTACATTACACATTTCAAATAATGAGATATTTTCCTTAGCCTTTTTAATGTCTTCCGCAATATCATACCCCATCTCAGGTGCTTTGATATTCTTCTTGACATTATCAACCTTGTCTTCAATAGGCTTAACATGCATGTTAATTTTCCTAGGATCTTGACTTGAAATGGTAAATTCAGGTATTTTATCAGTTGTAGTGTTCTTTTGTATCTTCTTCATATTTTCTTGGAGTTTCTTGATCTTAGGAAGTAATGACTTGTCTTCTTTTAACAAACCTGGACTTCTTGTTGTCACATTGGTTTCTGATGTTTCCTCTTGTTTCAGAGACACTTCCTCTTTTGCATCAAACATTGAGACACAATCCCATAAAACTAGAGTATCCTCCTCTTGTTTTTCTGTGGATTGATTTTCCTTTTCTTCCTCCTTATCAGTTTCTGTTAGTTTGGAGTCCAATAACTGATTCATTACCAATGTCATAGAATTTATCCCTTGGGGGAAATTCTTCTCAGAATGAGGCTGCTGATGAAAGGTGAAAAAATTATCCATGCCTACATTAGTTAAATTCATTGTTGCAAGACTGTGTGGAGGAGGTTTAGGTTGATTGTTGTCCTCCCTCTTTTTATAGTAAGGTTTATATGATTCATAAGATTCCTTTTCCAGATCTATCACTCTGTTTTATAGCTTCTGCATCATCTTCAACATCCCTCCAAAATCCTGTGACCGCTCATCCTTAGGCTTAGTCAGTAATAAAGGTTTCTTACATCCAAAAGTTTTTTCTTCCGACTGCACAGGATAATTTTCTATGCTCTCCATCTCAGCCTCTACCCTCTTAGCTTCTTGATAAGTTTCTGATAACATAGGTTTGACTTATATCTTGGAAAACATGGCCAAGTCAGGCCCTAGATCTAAATTATAGTATTCAATCAGAGCTTTTTCAGATGGCTTATCACCTGCAGTAAAATTTTTGAGATACACAGAAAATCTTTGAGTAAAATCATGTACCTTTTATTTTCTTTCTTTCTTTAGAGAACATAACCCCTTGATTAAGGCCACATGATTTTTCTGAACTACATATTTACTTCTAAACATTCTCTCAAATGTGTTCCAATCTGTGATTGAATTTGCAAGAAGGGCAAAATACCATGAGGCTGCTTTTCCTTTCAGAGTGTGGGGAAACAGTCTACATACTACATCTTCATGCTCCCCAGTTCGTAATCCTTCTATAGCCAGGTAAAAACTCTATAAATGATCATCTACCAAAATTCCTTCACCTGGTTCAAACTTGGGTAACATTTTGTCAAAAGCTTGAGGCAAATCATGCAAGGGAGGTGTCAAATTTAAAGGTGACCTAGCTTTCCAAGCAGGCGGTGGAGGTGGTTGGTTTGGATTTACATGATCCATGATTCTGAGTGGAGAATGAGGTGATGACTGAACAGGGGTCCGACAAGGTGAATAGTAAGGTGAATCTGGGTCCAACTGATTCAAAGTTTGGTCAACTTCTTGTAAGGCTACTTCAACCAGTTCTTCAAGATCTTCTACCAACACTGAGTCTTCTAATTTAGGGCGATATTTCTTTTGATACTCTCTTCTAGGTAAGACAGAAATGATAGGTAATCCTCCAATATTTTTTGCATATGCCCTAACAATTCTTCTCAGATCATCAACTACTTCGTTATCGACATGATAAAGATATCCTCTATCTTTAGGAGTTGTATTGTGAAACAAACTACTTTCGAAACTGTCACTGGTGGAGTACTTTCAAGGAAATAGGTTTCCTCGGCCAGCCATGCACTGGCGGCCCTCCTTCTAGAGCCAAAGGCTGTTGAGGCCTAGAAAATTGCAGGTAACAATAGTTAGGGATTCTCCCCAATAAACATTCCCCACTATCCTGCTACTATTTGGTATGGGGAATCCGTCCAGTTTATGGTCCGGATACTGTAGGTCAAGTAATAAATTAAAATTTTATACTGGTTATGGCTTGGTCCATTGTGTATATTTTTATTTTTTTGTGTTTAAGTTATGATGTGCAAGTGCCTATCTAAAAATGGAAATTGATAGAGATAACGAGGAGTGTCATAATGTGATGCGTAGGTTCTTACCTCTTGTCTTAACTCTCTCGCATCTAAATCACACACAACGAGAAACTAATTTTAACTAAATAACCTATCCCTAGGGAGAAAAATTATTAGTTATCAATGGGTAATGTATTTCTGTGCATGCATTAAGAAAAATTACAGATAGTTGTTACTTATTTCAGAACACATGAACATTAATAGAAATATGAACAACAATATAGCTTATTGTTTATGACAACCTTCATTACTCACAGTGGAAATTTCACAGAATAAACTGGAGTGCATTCATTACATGAAAAGAAAATTACTCTGTTAGAACGATCTCATAGTTAATGGAAGTAATATGAAAACGAAATAGTTCACATTCAACTGATCCACAACAAAACATTTGAAACATTCCACCAAGCTTTCTCTAGCAGGAAACTTGTAACTCTTTATTGCAAAAGAAAATAGTTCTTCTTACAATATACTCTCACAAATGATATGGGAAAAATTCCCACTTACATCTAAACTCTCCTATATTTATACAAAAAAGCAAAACCTTTGGGCTGCCCCCAAATGACTTTTGGGCTTCTCCAACCTTTCGATCCCAAAATTTTGTCTTGTAGTAAGTGCTCATAATTTATACAATATATTACATTTTACATCAAAATTTAATAGAACACTTTATTAAGGGGGGCTCGCTTGGTCGCTAATGAACTTTTTCCAAGCCTGGGCCTCTGCTGCTATCGATCTGCTCAGTAATCTATTGGTATTTTTGAGATCCTATTAATCTCAGACCCTCACTTTATTCTTCTCTTTTCTTTATCTTTGTTTCTTTATTTCTCTTTCTCTTCCTTCCTTGCTGCCTCCTCTGCACCTCTCTTTCTTTCTTTTTCCTCATTCTTCAACCAATTCTCTGCCTCTTCCACTTTTGTCTTTTAGACATATCTTCTTTATAGCAATCACCCTGTCATAAACATAGCATGTCCTTAGACCATTTAGATTTTACCAAAATAACAAAAAATAGTATCAGTCTATTTACCTCCTCCATATACATTATGTAAAATAAACTATACATAGTACTAATGCATGAAAAGAAAGAATGACAAGGCAAAGAAAATCCTGCAAGTTTGTGTCTTAAAATCCTCTAAGTCCACCGTTTAACTCGAAAGCCTCCGATGAAAGCATGAACCACAATGCTGCTACTGCTAATCTCCAAAACACCAAACTCTGCACTGTGGTCCTCATCGTATATAATACCTTGGTGAAAAAGAGTCGGTGGGAAAAAACCTTATCGACGATCAAAAGCACTAGACTTCAGGATAATAGTTCACTTAACAGCTGCAACGGTGGGCTACAGACAGACTACGGGTTCTGTGAAACTATTAAGTTGGTCGGTGCTGGAGACTCTTAACGCTAAGTATCGGAGCATTAAACCTTAACATCTCCGCAGTGTTGGAGATTCCAAATACTATTATAGTGGTGATTATATCGGTGATTGGAACTATTAACCACTATAGCATTGGCGAGGAAAAAACTATTCTTCAGGTGGATAGTTCCATAGGTAGTCACAATGGCAGGCAATAAACCAACTGTGGGTTTCGCGATCAAAAACTCGTCTGCAGTCAGAAGCTCTAAACATTATGCCTTGGCAACTCAAACCTCAACACTTCCACAGTGTCAACGTTTCAAAGCTAAATGCTGTCGTACTGTCAATGATCCTGAGGACTAAACGTTGTCAATAGTTATACGTCGGCTATCGAAAAAACTAATCACTAACACATCGGAACTTAAAGACACAATATACTTCGCAGTGTCAGCGATACAAATGACAAGCCCTCTGAAACGATGGCATCGTAGAGGCCTAAACCTCCGACTGCTTATCAAAAAAAATTTCGATAGCAAAAAGAAAAACAAAGTCTTCAAAAATCAAAAGGTTTGAACAATAAAACTAGAAAAATACAGGCCATGGATTCGGTGAGAAAAATAACTGTCCATCGGAACGTTCTCTATTTTCCCTCTGAAACAGTGGTGAAAAATAAGACTAATGCCCCAATTCATTCATTAGCAGACTTTTGACAGTGATAAAAATCACCAAAAAATAAAAAAGTTAAGTTTTCAAATAAAACAAAGACTCCGCGGTTTCCACGGTGTCAGCGAGGAAGACGGTAGTATTAGATCATTGAACTCCCGAAACAACGGAAAAAATAGTTGACTGAGCTTCCGACTTCAAATGATCAATGTTTATAGTAGAGGAATGACATATTTTAGGAAAACAAACAATCCCAGGCTAGATAAAATCAAAAGGAGGGTCCAAATTTTTTTAGAAATTTGGGAAATAGTTGCAGCTGCAACACAGTCTGTACAACTTCGCTATGCTGAATAGTCCTGAAACAAGTCACCTTGGGAAAATGGTCATAAGCCCCAATTGGAGAAACCAATTATACCCAAACCTACGGTGTTAGAAAGAGGCCAGGAGAGGCTATCTCAGTGCGAAGGTTTAGAGACAGAGGAGAAGTTCTTTTGGAGATATCGCAGAAACAATATCAAGAATTTATGGAGAAGAATTTGGAAAACTAGGGCTTCCTATTCTGGGAACTTCCCTCCACTATTTTCAGAAAAAGAGTACATCGGGAAACTCTCCTATAGAGGTGCATCTTTCTATCCAATAAGATATGAAATATTCCAAGTTTTGAAAATTAGCGTTTCTCTGACAAAACCTAGATCCACCAACTCCAGAACCAGGACGAACACCTCAAATCATATTTCACTAGTTCTTGAAGGAAATGGATTAGACTCTTATGTCAATGGAGAGGTTCCAGTTCCACAGGGAGATGAGTCTAAATCCTTACACAAGAATAAATTGGTCAAGGAAAAGAATATCATTTCTGATTCAATCAAGGATCACCTTATACCACAAGTGTCTTCCCCAAAGACACCTAAAGAGATGTTTGATTCACTAACCAAGCTATTTGAAGAAAAGAATATAAATCAGATGAAGTGTAGGAACTTTTATGATCCTCCAATAAATTGACTTGGATCAGTATTTCATTCAGAAAGGTCTAGGAGACAGAAGCGATATGAGGCTAAGGCTAGAGCCAAGAGAATCATTACAGATTCTATTAAAAATCATCTCATCCCTCATGTGTTATCCCTGAAGAAACCAAAAGGAAGTGTTCAATGCTATGATGAACCAGTCATGGAAGAATAAGATACTATTATAACCACCTTGAATGGCCTCCTAGGATCATGGGATTCATTCATTCGAGGAATGTGTTCCAGAAGGAAGTGATTACCTTCAGCAGACTCTGGGAAGAGAGCACACAAGAAGAAGCTTGACTCATAATAAGAGAAAAGAATATGGGAGCAACTGAAGATCTAGCTCTCACGATTCAAAGAAGATCCCTCAAGTGATGAGGAATGTGAAGGACTCAATTCTTGAAGAATATCTTATCCATATTAACATTTGGATAAGAAATGGTGCTGTTATGAATGAAGAAGATGATGAAGCTGAAAGGAGGAGTCTACCCACGAAACAAATAAAGATAAGTATTCAATTGTCATTTCATGATATTGTTTTGTTATGCATTTGTTTATATTCAGTTGATGTATTATGCATGGTAGAATGTTTGCATTAATAACAATATACTACTAATATGCATGTGATGGCTACGTAGCTCATGGTTCCATATAACTCTCCATTGCTACTTATGTAGAATAAAACCTCTTTGCCGACATAATGGATTAGTGCATAATCTCAATGGTGTCTTGGTAGAGATGGAAGGCATCTAGAAAGTTTCCGTGAGATATGGATGAATGTTGTATTGGCTAAAATAGTTGCACGATTATATCTTTATGCATAAGAATTTTCCATTATTAATATTCCTTATGAAATGTTTCTAACCATACAACTAGTGCATTTGACTTGTAGGAAAGATCGCATACAATCGCCTACAAGAAAAGAAGGATGAGACTTGTTCCAAAGAAAAAGTGACGGCAGTTCAAGAAACAACCTAAGACAAAGAATAATATGAAGATACTTTCAAAGAAAGAAACAAGACTTAGAGAAACTCTAGTTATGTGACATTGTTGAGCGACATCATTGATGCAGAGCCTTCCATCTATGAAGAAGTAGCCAAGAATAAAGGGAAGGAGAATACCAGTTCAAGAAGAATAATGTCTAGGATGAAGTATCAAGACCTGAAGGGAAGTCCGTAATGTCTTCCATATGGATCTACACGATCTAGCATGTAGTATATGGGAACATCGTAAGATACAAGGCAAGATTCGTAGCACAATGCTTCTCACGAAAAGAAGGAATAGACTACGAAGAGACATTTGTAGCTATTAGAAGTTAAGACACATGATAGGAAGAATCATGTGTGCAAATGAAAGAATGGCTTGTACGAGCTGAAAAGACACCCATGGGATAACACATACATGAGGAGATTGAAGATCACCTAGAGTGATGAAGATCTTAACCTTTGCTACAAGGTTGAAGATGAAGCCTATAGAGGATGACAAGCTCATAGATGGGTGCGAGAAGAACTTCTGAAAAAGTTCAAGATAGAGGATCTTGGTATCCAGTGACCCTAGATGGATACATAGAATATCAGTAGTAGAGGAAGCTACTTGCCACTTTGGTATAGAATAAAGGTAGAGGGAGAATGATTCTCCGCTTCAGAGGGAGTGATTGTAGAATATCCCGAGGTTCAACATGTTACGACAGGATGGACATCTTACTGGTGACTCTAGGATTTACTGAGAGTAAAGAGGATTCCAACCTTTACTTCAAGGTTGAAGGAGGAAGACCAATTATTTTGTTGTTATATGTCGATGACTTGTTCCTGACAGAAAAGAGGAATTCATTAAATTTTCAAGAAGGAGACTTGCTACGGAGTTCGAGATGAAGGACTTGGGGATGATGCACTAATTTCTAGGCATGAAGGTGTGGCAGAAATTGGATGGAATCTCCCTAGGACAAGGGAATTATGCAGTAGAGATACTAAAGAGGTTCAGGATGATGGACTGCAAGGCTGTGACTACCCCTATGGCATCAAACCTGAAGCTATTGAGTGTTTCTTCATCAAAGTCAGTTGATGCCATGATGTATCATCAGATGATTTGTTCCTTGATGTACCTAATGAATACAAGACCAAATATTTGCTTGTTGTGAACACATTGAGACATGTTCACCTGATAATTGCAAAGAATGCAGTGAGGTACCTGAAGGGTATAGTTGATTATGGGATGAAGAATGAAGTGAATTAGAAGATTAACCTAGAAGGTTATGTGGATTCGGATTGGGCAGGCAGTTCCATTAATAGGAAGAGAAATTCAGGGTGCTGCTTCGGTATGAGATCAGGTGTGATATCTTGGTTTAGCAGGAAGGAGTCCTACATGGCACTGAGAAAAGTAGAGGAAAAATATGTTTCCACTTGCTCGGCTACTTGGGAGGTAGTATGTTTCTTTTGAAAACTACTATTTGATTTGATTGATTTGACTTGCATTTTTTTATGATGCAGAGAGGAGCATTGAAGCTCCAGTATGTGATCCAAATCGAGATCTCTCGAAAGAGGGAGTTCTAACATGGTCGGTGAGATAGGTTGTCTGAGCATAAATCTTGGCAAAGCTTGTAGGTTGATCAGACGTAATCAGTCTTGTAAGTTGTACTCGGATATAATCGGTGCTGGAGAAGCTCATAAATTATCCTTGGATGTAATCATCCCTGATGTGATTCTATGCTAGAAATGTCCAGAGTGAGGTTTGAGTACTTTAGGGAGAAGCTTGTTGTTCTCCAGATTGAGGTTCCTTCTAAGAGGAAGTGATGAGTCCGAGAACCTTTCTGACTGGGTCATATGTAAGTGTAGAGCCCTTTTAACATGGTGGTGGGTAGGTCCTCCCATGGTCAGATATAAGTGCAGATCCTTTTTTAATGGGTCATATGTAAGTGTGGAGCCCTTCTGACATGGTGGTAGGTGGGTCCTCCCATGGTCAGATATAAGTGAAAATCCTTTCTGACTGGGTCAGATGTAAGTGTGGATCCCTTCTAACATGGTGGTAGGCGGGTCCTCCCATGGTCATATATAAGTGTAGATCCTTTCCCCGGATGATAGATGGTGTGTCCTATCATGCCGGTGGATGTAAGTGTAGATCCTTTCTCTGGATGATATATGGTGTGTTCTATCATGCTAGTTGATGTAAGTGCTGAGCCTTTTCTTTGGATGGTAGATGGTGTGTCCTACCATGCCAGTGAATGTAAGTGTTGAGCCTTTCCTTGTATAGTAGATGGTGTGTCCTACTATGTCATAGGATGTAAGTGCTGAGCCTTTCTGACTGGGTCAGATATAAGTGCTAAGCCTTTCTGACTGGGTCATATATAAGTTAAGTGCCTTTCTTTGGATAGTAGATGGTGTGTCCTGCTATGCTAGTAGATGTAAGTGTTGGGCCTTTCCTTGGATGATAGATGGTGTGTCCTATCATGCCAATGGATGTAAGTGTTGGTCCTTTCCTTGGATGGTATATGATGTGTCCTACCATGCCAATGGATGTGAGTGTTGGGCGTGCGTTTCTGGCATGGTGGTGGATGTGCTCCTCCCATGGTTAGATGTAAGTGTTGGGTGGGCCTTTCTAACTGGGTCAGATATAAGTGCTGAAGAAGATGAAGACCTACATGGAGGCTAGGCTTACAACCAACATGAAAAATGGCTGGCTCTTTAGAAATTCCTATGATGAGAATAATTGAGAGATAGCACCAGTTGATAGGGATAGTAGAAGTAGTGATGATGATGATGATGATGATCTAGTGATGATACAACTTTGATGATGATCTAGCACTGATGATTCGATGATGATTTAGTGATGATTATCTGATGATGATCTAGTGATGATCCAACTTTGATGATGATCCAGAGAAGAAAGACTTGTACTGATGAATTGTTTCAAGAGAATACCTTCCTAGTTAAGAGGGAGTGTTGATGTATTTGTAACTTTGCAATGTATTCACTTGTATATATTATATTGTACCCCGATGTTCCTATCGGGAGAATTAGTTGTATTTCATTGTACCCCAATGTTCCTATCGGGAGAGTCATTAACATAATAAAGTCATGTAAATTCATTGACGTTAACCCTCCATTGTAAGTCGGGGAAATAGTCCCCACAATTGCGTTAAGGTTAACCCTCCTTGTTGATCGGAGGGAAAAGTCCCCACAGTTGAGGGGAACTAGGGTTATTAGACTCTCCTAGAGATGTCAGCCCTCGTAACTAATTGTCAAGTTAGAAATTAGTATAAATAGAGAGTGAACCTCTCTATTTTACAGATTCATTCACTCAACTGGGGCGCATGAGTGAGAGAGGAAGTGCTCAGACAAGTGAGAGAGAGAACAACTGTTGGAGATCATCTTTTCTGTCTTTGGGTTTTACTGCTTCCATTGGTGCTCATTCTATCTTCGAGGAAGTTGTGGGGTTTTCTCCTTTATGGTTTCCCCAAGGAAAATATTTGTGTCTCTTGTCTCTTGTGATTATTTTTGTGCATGTTATTCTCTCAGATAAGATCCTAAGATCATATTGATTAAATGATAAAAGTCTAACATGGGTTATCTTAAATGATTACTGTATATGTATTATTGTTGGGGTTTGTATTTACGGCCTACTATTTCGCTTGGGTGCCCACCAGAGTCGATACTATGACCTCTGTGTATAAGAATTTGTTGAGGTTTATATTTTGATTCCTAGGTATTATTGTTTGCTATAGATTTTCTTATAAAAGGGCATCATATTTTATGTAAATGAAAATGGTAATGGCTGTCTACAGGAACCGTTCCTTCTACTTTAACATAATTACATGGTTTTAATTGTTTATGTTATGGAGAAAACTTCCTATGGCTTGGGTTGTATCACAAAAGACAGAGAAACTGCAGAAATCAATCTCTTCCCACTATGCAAGAGAAATAAAACATATAACACTAAAGGATCTTGAATCATACCTTATTCCGGACGGTTGAAGTATATCCCCGTTGAGCTTTTTCCAATCCTTCTTATGTTAGCAATTTTCTCTCAACAACAACAAACAAGAGAAGCATGCTATATAATATGGTGTTAGGTCTACTCTAGCATATATAATCAATAATGTAGAAGCAATTAAACACATCCATGGATACAATATTCATTTAAATGCACATTATTGGACAGGAAAATATATTTCTATTAATATAATTAGGGATTACACAAGTGACAACCTCTGTCAGCACGTCTGTGAACCAAAGAAACTGAGTCCTCCACCTAGTCCTCCACCACCGCAATCCTCCATCTCTCGATAGAAATATCACAAGAAAAGACTAGCTTGGGAAGAACACAAAGTGATCCAAGGGACAAAGGGATGCCGACTCAAGTACAAGTAAGCTATGACAGCAATGGACTATAGTTATCTTGCTCTTCAATTCCTCTTCTTTAATGTATCCAAGGGTTTCCTTATATAGTGCTTCAATGGGATAATGGAAGGTCAAATCCAAATGATATCGAGGCATATGGAAGGCCAAGAGACAAGTGATTTGGATCCACATCAAGGAAAACTCCAAAAACATTTGGACTTATGCACACATCCTCATGTATGTGGGTTTAAGGGTAATATCCATGTATATACATGAGAAAGGGATTAAAAGTTGTGTACATCCAATAATAGGGGTTTTAAGGGATGATATTGGAAACATCAAAGGTACAATATTGGTCCATGGGGTCCAAAGAGTCTGCAGAGGGACAGAGAAGTCCATAAATGTGTGATCAACCATGTGTGGTAAAATCAGTTGTAACAGATGCCCCCTAATGTGTGAGGTCAAAGGGGTAACATGATGGCCGAAATACATTACAAATCCATCCCAAAAGTTGAGTGATGAAGAACCAGGTAGAAGAACCAGCCATCCATGAGTATAGTACATTAATCAAACTCTGCATATGACTGCAAATACATATAGCAGTCCCAGATACATAAGAGTACAATGGCCATGAATAAGCATGATACAAAATATGACATGTGTGGTCATCGCCATGTATAATATATAATAGATCAGAATATCCATGATGAAGATATACAAAGGATTAATATCTACATGGAAGCTAAAGATATCTAACATATACTGGAATCAAGTCACGAGAGCAGAAATCTCATGAACATTGGCATGATCAAGGAGGTAGCATATGTGAAACGCCACCAATCTAGTAAGTCTTCTACACACACCGCTACGAGTACATGTCCTACTATGTGAATAGAGGTGTCGAGGTTGAACATAGTAGTCCATTGTCTGATTACCGGTCATTGATGTATACCGTTAACAGATGCGAGATCACCCACCGATAATGAAAATGGGAATCAAGGTACTAGAGTGCAATCTAACAAGTGCAAATATATGTGTTGAGGTTGAAAACTTGAAAGAATCCATCGATTAAGGGACATTGATGTATTCCAAAAATTGTCTATGGAGAGAGAACCTACCACTGATGACTGTAAGTCTCAAGGCACTCAAATGACTCTAGAATCCTATCCTAGAATAAATGATCTGAAGTCGATGGGATGGAATCCACTGGAAGGAGGGAATTAAGGCATCCCCCATAAACCAACATGAGGTACTCAGCAACGTTGTATAATGTGGAAGGACAAGATGTGCATGAACCGGTAATAGTACTGGGAATAGTCGACATGCAAAGTCAAGACAAATAAGGAATGGTCGACTGAGGCTTCAAATTCCTTTGAAAAAAAGCATAAAGGTGAATGGCGACTGAATGTAGGCAACATAGACTCGATATACAAAATTGGGACATCTTTGCGACACAAGAGGCATCAACACAGGCTCCATAGGGACTAGAAGCTTAACCAGTCAGTGGAGATAAAATTAGAAAAATGAGTACAGCTCCTAAAGTCAAACTATTAACCCAACCAATGAATGTGATACACAGTGCTCTATTCGAAGGTGAAATGACTCAACTGCTGCCAACGATAACATCTTTCCCTATCCAGGTTTTTGGTTTTTTATTTTTTTTTGTCATATTTTCAAATATTTTGAAAACTTGAAAAAGAATAAATGTGCTTTATAGTTACAAATCTAGGAGGAGACAAGTGTCAATGGGAAAACAAACTAGTTCCAAGCAGCGGAACATACCTATGCTCAATACAAGGAAACATGTGCATTATAACGACACTCGAGGGAAATTCCCCTCTTGGTAAAAAACGAGGAATCAAGCTGTAAAGGATATATAAAAAGGCTCTGCTTGGCTAGACATGAGACAAGCTCGGGCTATATGGTTGATAATCAAAGTCAGGGAAGCCGACGTAAGACTTAATAAGGCAAGAAAAACTCATGATAATGCAATTACAACTTGAAATATACAAGGGAGTCCCTGGGAAATGGCCAGCATAAAGGTCAAGAGGAGTATGAAGCTCTTGCTCAAAGTCATGGCCATACTATACAAAGGAATCCTGCACCCTAAAGGAGAAATGTCGGCATGGGCACCAAATGCAAAACCAGATCTAACTAAGGTACCCATGTATGGTAAATCTCTACCATTCACAACATGTCACTTCTAAAAACAACAAGAAGGTTCCGTGACAAGATGGAATGGGTTCATACCTAAGGTTAAGATGAAACAATCATAAGGTTATGCAAAGTGCAAATGGATGTGAAACCTAACCTATATGCTAGTTTAGACATAATACCTATAGTAGGCATGAACAGGTCAAAGCCATGGTCAAACTGCCCTCAAAATGGATTCCCACAACATCATGTTGGGGCGCGCACCCTAACGGTCCTTAAGATGGGTAACTCCGCGGAGTTACAGGATATTGTAAGCGGAGTTATGACTCAAAATAGTCTTAGGGGTGTCGGGGTTGAGTCAAAAACCTTATTTTGTAATAAACCCATGGTTTAAATCCAGGGTTTAGGGTTCGGGGTGCCCATGGTTTAAGTCCATGGTTTTGTAATAAGTGCGCTGTATAAATAGGCACTCTTGTAAATAAGTGAGGTTAGGATTTTTATGTAAAAGGAATTGATGTGAAGCTAAGGATAATTTTGTAAGAAAAGGTTAAGTCCCAGCTTTGTGCGCAGAGAGTTTTTGGGTGATAAGGAAATCTGTAGCTGTGTGTGCAGAGGCCTGCAACTGTGTGTGCGGCTTTGAGGACTGAAGGGATCTACAGCTGACTGCGCAGATCAGAACTGTGGTTTTTGTAAAAAGTTGAATAAAACACAGTTCTGTGGACATAACCCCTACACTGGGGGTGAACCACGTTATATCTTGTATCATGGTTCTGTGTCTTGTTTATGTTGTATTCTTTCATGCATTTATATCTATATATCTGATAAGTAAAGATCACTGCTAGATAATAACTTTGCTATGAATTCTTAGTAAAGGGTTGCGCAAGGCACTGTTTTTTTATCTAACTGCGAAGCTAATAAGTGAATGTTAAGATCTATGATTTATATTTATAATATGTTAAAAGCTAAAGGTACAATAATATCCCTCTTTTGCTTGCAGAAATCTGGTTCTACGGCACCCCATAGCTGTTTTGGGTGAGACTGCAACCTGTTCGCAGGTTCTTGCCGAAAGGGCCAACTCTATGGGTCTTTTGTTGGTGCGAAGTTAAAGGAATAAAACCTGGGTCTGCCCTATAGCCGAACAAATTGGTTCCGTTGCCAGTTGAACTCAGTATCTTCTCAAGAGGGGTTTACATCGTACCTCGAGGGATATGTTCTGGAGGCCCTCTGTGAAGGAAATCGGTGATTGGCTTGATGAGACTTATCTGAAATTTGCTGCGCAAGAGAACAAAGATCCGCGTCGTAGTGCAAATGACTTTTTACAAAGGTATGTTTTTTGTGACATTTATGAAATTTTCTTTGGTAGTATCCACATAGAGTTGCATTAGTGGTTATCTAGGTTAACAGAGCGAAGGACGGACTTCCAAGGACGTCAGTTTCCTGCTTGGATCCCCGTGAGAATTAATATACTAAAAAGGGTGAACAACGAGATATCCCGTGCTGTTGATTTCTGGACAACGCAAACCCTTGAAGCATTTGTGATGGAGTTCGCCATCAACATGAGTACCTCCTTTAGTGAAGTCAAGCGACATTTTTTCAAAGGACCAAGGGGTAAGTTTTTGAATTCATTTAGTTTGCGACTTAAAATGCTATTGGCTGAAAAAGGTATGTTGCTAATTGAATCAGACTGTTAGATTTAGTATTACTAACCTATGGTTGTAAGTGGAAATACCTTCGATGAGAAAAGTGGTTTGCTATGAAGTGGCAAAAGGTACAAGAGAGATTTTGGATCCTATTCCTAGGGTCAGCATACCGAGTATCCCCATGTAAATTCTGTATATTCAGAACCCGAAGAAACCCCTTCTGTTGGAAACCCTTCGGTAACCCTGCAGCAAAGACCTATTATTCCTGAGAACCCGTCGCAGTCTTAAAGTCACCCTATCCCGAGTATTCCTATCGCAGGTTAGTCTACCCCAGTAAGTTCCATATCGCCTACTCCCAGTCCCCCTCCCTCCCCCCCTAGACCTGCGATGGCCCATATGCATGACGACATTAAGCTCCCTGTTTTCAAAGGAACTGGATCAGAGGATCCAGAATAGTTCTGGTTTTTATGTGAAGCAGTGTGGACTGCTAAATCCATTACGGATCAAGATACAAAAAGAGCGCAGCTGGTTACTTCTTTCAGAGACCATGCTCTGACCTGGTTCATGAAGTTCTCCAGCACTCAGAACCATGCATTGGCTGACATAAAAGCAACAATGATAAAGGAATTTAAGAAGCCGAAATCCGAGTCGCAGTGTATCACTGAATTGAAAGAGATTCAGCAGAGGCGTTGAGAATCAGTGTGGGACTTTCATCAAAGATTCAAAGTTCTGCTAGACCAAGTCAGTTTCTCCATTGGACCTGCACAGCACAAGGAATGGTTTATTGCAGTGTTGCTACCGCATATCATAACTCCACTCATGCAACAGAAGGTTGCTGACCAGCAGGAGGCTCTGGAAATCGTGATGAAGCTTGAAACAGCCCCTATCGCAGACAATTCTGGTATTGCTCAAATTCAAGCATAGTTGGCAGCGATGGCTCTGGAGCTTCTGGATATGAAACAAGGAAAAACCGGTTGCGAATAGGTTTGGTGTACACAATGTCGCACCGAAGGTCATGCCAAGGAAAAGTGTCCTGTGGTAAGAAATTACCTAAATACTGGTATGCCAAACTCGTTTACCACGCAAGTTCTTTATTGCAAGCTTTGTAGAACAACAGGGCAGCATCGACCTGAAGACTGCTATCTTCTATAGAGGTATGGACAAGTACCCAAGAACCCTTACTGAAAATTCTGTAAGTCTGTAGGACATAATGAAGATGAGTGTCACAGTTATGACCTCATGAGAGAATGCACCTATGATGCCTATCGGATACAAAATGAGGGATAGAGTAATGATGGCTTGGGCTACCGCAGTGGTGCATTAGGTAGAGGTGGTTTTGGAGGCCGTGGTCATGGTGGCATGGCTGGCAGAGGTCATGGTCAGGTGCTGTGTTATAACTGCAACCAGGTCGGACATCTGGCTCGCAACTTTCAGAACCCGACTATGACATGCTAATATTGCCGAGTAGTAGATCATGTGATCAAGCAGTGCTCGCAGTTGATAGCTAAGATTCAGGAAAGAAACAGTGCCCCTACTCAGAATCTTCATATGATTTTCGTCGAGAAAAGACCTGCCCTAACCATTAATGTTTTTACCTGAAGTGGAGCTACGATGCATATACAGCCTGTCGACAAACAACCTGACGAGGATTGGGTTCGTAAGGCCCCCGTGAAATTCCCCGCCTTTGATATTGAAAGAGAAAAGGAGACATTCATGGAAGCCAAGAAATATTTTGTGGACTCTAGCCCAGCAGTAGCACCTGTGCAGCCACATCAGCAGCAGTCACAGCTACAAGAAGTGTAGATGGATAAAGTAAGCACACTGTCCTCCTTTTTACAGAGTTGTCTGAAGCTTTTAAGAAATCAGAATGCTTTAAGTGAGTTGCAGAAAGTTATTGCTTCCTGCGAACCTCAACAAGGTTATAGTCAGGCAAAAGATGTTCATAGAGTTAGACGAACTGGTAGGGAAATGAGGTTGAACGCTCAGATAGGAGAATATGAGATGACTGATGTGATCTTGGACTTAGGGTCAGAAGTCAATGTGCTAACCAAGAAAACCTAGGAACAAATGGGCAAACCTACCCTTGATTGGTCCCCTATACAGTTGAGATTAGCCAATCAATAGAAGATTGTGCCCCTAGGATGATTTCCTAAGGTCCCAATAGATATTGATGGCGTCTGTACTGTAGCAGACTTCGAAGTTATTGAGATCATTGACGACAACAATCCCTATCTAGCCTTGTTAGGTATTGAGTGGGCAATGGAAAATGCTGCAGTTATTAACCTTAAGAAGAGACAGATGACTTTCAAAGGGAAAGATTTGAGAGTCATAGTCCCATTGGATCCCTACCAAGGAGAAAGGTACACAGAACCCCTCCGAGATGAAGATTAGGATGTGTTGGACCATATCTACAATATTACAACGAAGGAAGAAGATTATGTTGATCCTAATTCCGAAGGTATTATGGATTGGCAGTGTGACAGCTCCTGTATGACAGATTCAGATGATGGTCTAGAGAATTGGCAGAACAGATTGTACGAGTTACATGGCCACCGTTGTGCAAGAATTACCAAGTCTCTTAGATGGCTTGGCTCGCAGACAAGACCCTTACTTGTTTTTGATGGTTCGACAGACCCCGAAGCATTTATTGAGCAATTCTCATCCCAGATACCAGACTCACAGAAAATGGAGATTTTGGACTCAACATTCAAAGCCACAACAGCCAGATGGTGGAATGGTCACAAACAGTACATTCATAGTTGGGAAGTTTGCCAACAGTCCCTTCGCCTGAGATTCACGGATCGACCACAGGAGGTCTGGCACAAATTTAATGGTAAGACTAACCATCAGAAGCATTTGGAGCAATGTTACGAAGCCTGGAAGCATGTACCTCGTGTAGAGTGGGTACATAGGTTTGTGCATACCTTGGATCCTATTGCAAAGAATTTGTATGCGGAAGTCGAGCTTCACCGGGGTACTGTAAGTTGGGATAATCTTATTGATAGTTTTGTATTGACATTTTCTACTAATGAGGTTTGCCCTGCTTTAGACGCAGCTATTTGGTTGATCCATACTAAGGTGTTTGATGATCAAGAGATAGCAGAATACCAAGTGGATTGGAAGGCACAAGAAGCTAATGCAGTCGAATGTTATAACCTCGCAATTGACGAGGATGATGATCCGCACAACATTGATATTCCGGAGTGAGAAGGCCACTGCGAAGTTCATGGACCAGCAGTCGAAGTTCTTGAGGTAACACAACCCCTGAAGACGTGGACCGTAAACATTGGCTTAGAAGAACAACTTAAGCATGCTACCATTGGAGATTATTGGGACGACGAAATGGTAATAAAAGTGGCCCAACTTCTCCATGAATATCAGGACCTATTTCCAACAAAGTTTTCAGAGATGAAAGGTATCTTGGGTGATATAGGAGTCATAAATATCCCCTTGAAACCTGATGCGAAGCCTGTGAAACAGCATCCTTATAGGTTGAACCCTAAGTACAAGGAAAAATTTAGGATGGAGCTGCATAAGATGCTTGCTGCAGGAATTATTGAGCCCGTTGAGGAATTTGAGTGGGTTAGTCCTATGGTGGTGCAAGAGAAGAAGAATAAGGGTGAAATATGAATCTGTGTTGATCTAAGGAAGTTGAATGATGCTTGCCTACATGATCCTTTCCCCACACCTTTCACAGATGAAGTGTTAGACAATGTCGGGGGTCAAGAAGTGTACTCTTTTACTGATGGATTTTCAGGTTACCATCAGATCAGAATTGCTCCAGAGGATCGACATAAGACAACTTTTGCTACAGAAATGGGATCCTTTCAGTATACAGTTATGCCCTTTGGATTGAAGAATGCACCTGCTATATTTTCTAGAGTAGTCATCTCTGCCTTTAAGGAATATATACATAAATTCTTAGAAGTTTACTTTGATGATTGGACTATCTTTGGGCTTTTTAAAGACCATATAACTAGTTTAAGACTTATGCTAGATAAATGTAGACAGCACCAGATTTCCTTGAACTTGAAAAAGTGTATCTTTTGTGCACCTTTTGGAATTCTGCTAGGTCACATTGTATGTAAACAATGATTGATGATGGATTCGGTGAAGATAGCTATTATTGTGAACCTGCCACCTCCAACATCTGTTAGACAACTTCGCACTACACTTGGTCATACTGGATATTACAGGAAATTTATTAAAGGATATGCTCAGATTACTGCTCCGATGGAAAAGCAGTTGAAGAAAGATATTAAGTTCGTGTGGACACTTGAGTGTCAAGTAAGCTTGGATATTTTGAAGGAAAAGATGGTAACTACTCCCATCTTAGTATTCCCTGACTGGAATAAGGAATTTCATGTGCATGTTGATGCATCCTCCATTGCTCTGGGTATAGTATTAGCCCAGTCAGGTGAAGGTAATATTGATCACCCCATTTCTTTTGCAAATAGGAAATTATCCACAACAGAGAAAAATTATACTACAACAGAACGAGAAGGTCTAGCTATGGTTTATGCATTACAGAAATTTCGACATTATCTGTTAGGATCTCATTTTAAGATGTTTACTGACCATTCTGCCTTGAATTATTTGGTTAACAAGCCTGTGTTAGGTGGAAGGATATGCAGATGGCTGATTCTGTTTCAAGAATATGACTTTGAGATCATAGTCAAACCAGGGAGATTGAATCTAGGACCTGACCACTTGTCAAGGCTTGAGTCGGGAGAAGAACCTACCAGCTTGGACGAGGGTCTTCCTGATGCCCAGTTGTTTTCCATCTAGATGGTTGATGAATACTTTCAGGATATTGTTCAGTATTTGTCTACAGGTTTTCCACCCATCAAGATGACAACACAACAGAAGAAGTAGCTGGTGGTTCGTGCAGCTGACTTTACCTTAATAGCAGGACAATTATATAAGATGGGACCAGATGAAATACTATGTAGATGTGTCCTAGAACATGAAAACCTGTTAATTTTGGCTGAGGCACATTCTGGGGCAGCAGGAGGTCATTACGCAGGAAAAGCTACAGCACAGAAGATTCTAACAGCTGGATTATGGTGGCCCACAATTCACAAGAATGCAAGAGAATATTGCCACAACTGCGACATCTGTCAAAGGATGGGAAAACCATCCAGGAGGGATGAGATGCCTCTGGTTCTGCAGGTAACTTTACAACCCTTTGAAAAATGGGCTATTGACTTTGTTAGACCTATCGACCCCCCCGCGAAGAAGTCAGGAGCAAGATACATTATTACAGCAACTGATTACCTCACCCGATGGGCCGAATCTCAACCAGTCAAGAACTGTAGCACTGCTACAGCTGCAAAGTTTATCTTCGATAACATCTTGTCCAGATTTGGGTGTCCTAGAGTCCTTATGAGTGATCAGGGCTCACATTTTCTAAATAAGACGATTGAAGTATTGACTGAAGAATTTCAGGTATATCATCAGAAGAATACTGCCTATCATCCACAAGAAAATGGGACTGTCGAAGCTTTTAACAAGATCCTTGAACAGGCTCTGACGAAGGTCTGCAACGTTAATAGAAATGACTGGGATCTTAGAATTCCAGCAGTACTATGGGCTTATAGGACTACCTGTAAGAAATTGACAGGCCATACACCTTTTAGGTTGGTCTATGGGAAAGAAGTAGTCATGCCCATGGAATACATTGTTCCTAGCCTTAGAATATCTGCTTTCACAGAGATGGATGACCCAACGAGAATAACAGAAAGGCTGACAAAGATACTAGAACTTGAAGAGGACAGATTTATTGAAGGGTTCCAGCAGCAAGTGTAGAAAGCTCGAGAAAAAGCATGGAATGATAGACATAGCAAGAAGAAGCAGTTCCAGCAGGGTGATCTTATACTCTTATATGACAACAAATTCATGAAATTCCTGGGTAAGTTTAAGACACATTGGAAAGGACCATACATAGTGCAAAAAGTTACTGATGGAGGAGCAGTCCAGTTAGCTAAGTTGAATGGAGAAATTTTACCCTCTATGGTAAATGGCAGTCGTTTAAAGAAGTATAGGGACAGGCCAGGACCTCCTAATAAGAAGTAACCCCAGGAAGGACAGTCTAAGTACCAAGAATAGTTGAAATTGGGTGCTAGACTGTCCTCAAAACTACGAAGTGTGGAAGACTGTCAAAGTTCAAAGGTTAATATTGTGTCGAAGGTCCTTGTCAAGGAGAAGCTGAAGCTAGCAGTTATGTCGGAGATTAAAAGTGTGTCACAGCTTAAAATGTGACGGATGGGACAAACTAGACTTGGCGACGCCGACACGAGAACTGCCCTCATTGCCTGCAATAATGAGATCTTGGGAAAATATGGCGCCATGTAGATAGGATTTTCGCCACTTCATCACATTCGGCATCATTAATACACTATGATGATAGATTCTGTTTCGGGATTCTATAAGAAGCTACATCAGCCTGTGACTCATGCATTGTGCATGTCTTTGCGTTTCTGCAGTTAGCACTATGTTGAATGACCGTGAAGTCCAGAAGTTATTACGAGTGGCCAGGGAGAGAGGTCTGCTGAACCTTCTGAGTAATCCACCTAGGCAGCCATGCTCGACCAAGGGACAAAGAAAGGCAGAAGTTCACTCTAAGGGGTCGGAAGAAAGGCAAAAGTGCGCTCTATTCTGCACAAAGAACAGCACTGGTCTTCACAGCAAAACTCTGAAACATCCCAAGATGTATCCTCCTGGTTTGATAGAACCACGATGGCTTTTTGTCTTATGCACCTTGACACACAACTCTAGGGACCCTAAGTTGTGGATGGTCAAATGTTTGACAAGCGGATTGAAGGATGGGGTTGCTGATAGATCCATAAGGCCTTAAACAGCATTTCACAAAGGAAAGGAACAACCAGCTAGTAACCGCATATATGGCTTCAGTAAGCAGCGCACCAGGCTTTGCCAACAAGATTCTACCACCAGAAAAGTAGCTGAGTGTCCTGGGACGGGCCACTAGTGAGTCTTAGGAGCCTGTTGGGGCGTGCACCCTAACGGTCCTTAGGATGGGTAACTCCATGGAGTTACGACTCAAAATAGTCTTAGGGGTGTCGGGGCTGAGTCAAAAACCTTATTTTGTAATAAACCCATGGTTTAAATACAGGTTTTAGGGTTCGGGGTGCCCATGGTTTAATTCCATGGTTTTGTAATAAGTGCATTGTATAAATAGGCACTCTTGTAAATAAGTGAGGTTAGGATTTTTATGTAAAAGGAATTGATGCGAAGCTAAGGATAATTTTGTAAGAAAATGTTAAGTCCCAGCTGTGTGCATGGATGACCTCTGCAGCTGTGTGCCCAGAGGGTTTTTGGGTGATAAGGAAATATGCAGCTGTGTGCGCAGAGGCCTGTAGCTGTGTGCGTGGCTTTGAGGACTGAAGGGATCTGTAGCTGAGTGCGCAGATTAGAACTGTGGTTTTTGTAGAAAGTTGAATAAAACACAGTTCTATGGACGTAACCCCTACACTGGGGGTGAACCACGTTATATCTTGTGTCGTGGTTCTGTGTGTTGTTTATGTTGTGTTCTTTCATGCATTTATATCTATATATCTGATAAGTAAAGATCACCGCTAGATAATAACTTCGATGTGAATTCCCAGTGAAGGGTTGCACAAGGCACTATTTTTTTATCTAACTGCGAAGCTAAATAAGTGAATGTTAAGCTCTATGATTTATATTTATAATCTGTTAAAAGCTAAAGGTACAGTAATATCCCTCTTTTGCTTGCAGAAATCTAGTTCTGCGGCACCCCATAGCTGTTTCGGGTGAGACTGCAACCCGTTCGCAGGTTGTTGCCGAAAGGGCCAAGTCTGTGGGTCTTTTGTTGGTGCGAAGTTAAAGGAATAAAACCCAGGTCTGCCCTATATCCCAACACATCAAATTAGTTCAAACCATCCAAAACGGTAAAAAACTATAGAAAGTGGGTAAAAATTTCAAAAAAATTCCATAAATAGTGAAAAATTTAAAATTTTTCATACCATTTGAATTTTTTACTCATCATAGTGCATTTAATCTCAAAAATTCAGAAGTGAATTCTAGGAGCATCGTCCAGTGGAATCCTCCCCCGTTTGATCCAGGTAGACTCTCATGCTCTCCTCTTTCATTTTGATGCAAGTTTTTTTAAATTTCATGGTCTATTTAATTTTTTGAGCCATCCAAATTTATGCGTTTTAGCCCAACCGAAAATCGGGCCTTTTTCTGCGTATAGGGCTTGCCATATGCAGAAAATGAACCGAAAGTTGCGTACATACGCGGCTGTTTTGGAAATAGCCGTGTACATGAACAAGGTTTTAAAGGGTAAAGATTAATTAAAAAAACTTGGTTTTTGTGTAGGATGGTGCTAGAGTGGAGAGAAAGAGAGCATGGTGATGTTGAGAAAGCTGTGCAAGGTGATCTCATGGCCCAAAAAGAATTATGGGCATGTGGATTGTACAAGTTTTGGTGTCTTGGTAGCTTGAGAGACAAACCAAGACTACTCCAGCTACTGGTAGACTATTAGGATCCAGAGTCTGAAACATTTCAGATAGATGGGACGTCGCTCAGCATTGAGGACGAGGACATATATTTCATCACAGGTTTGTCTTGACGAGGGGAGATGGTGAAACTTCAATCTCGTGGTCCAGGAGGTGGGCTAACCATAGATGAGTACATAGCTGTGTACTGCTTTCTAGATAGGAAAAATCTTGGGAGTCAAATCCTGAAAAAATCTATTCAAATTTCAGGGCTGAAAGCCATACTTTTGGCAATAGGCAGGATTGCAGGGTTGGCTTCACTCCACCAGGCCTCATGGACAATGATGTTCTATGCGGTAGAGTGCATGCAACTTGTAGTATATGACTGGAGTACTACGCTACTGAGCAAGATGAAACAACAGCTCAGTGACTGCAAGATGGGCAGGGTGCAGAACTTTGGGTTCGATAATATACTAAGCACATTTTTCTTTGAGCGGGTGCCAGGGCTAAGCCCTACGGTAGAAATTGCTCCACATGGATTCTGGGATCCAGCCTAGTGATGCTAGGAAAATTTCATGCACAGATTGGCTGGTGGCAAGGTGGCTAACCCCTACCCAGCAGATTTCTTTCCATGGTGGTGGAGACAAATCGTCGCCATAGACGACTACCCCTATGCAGGTATAGATTTCCATGGAGACCCAAATATGAACCTACCACCAGGAGCAGCTTATGGTGACATAGGTAAAGAATCCCAAACCCACTTTTAAGTTTTGAATTAATTTACTTTTTTTGTTTTTTTTGGTAAATTGACTCAAAAGACATGTTTTTGGTGTGATGACACATAGTGACAATCTATCATCTATATGTAGATTTAGGACCATGATGGCCAGATGGCTTCCCTCGTCATCGATGGAGGGGAAGAGGAGATGATATCATGGGTGCAGATGCAAAGTGGATGTTCCAAAGCATCCACATAAACTTTGTTCTTTTGACACATAGGGTACCCATGGCGCAAGTTGAGGACTTTCCTGAGGCCATGCAGTGCCAGGTGGTTGGTGTACCACGAGCACGGGTTTGACTATTTCAATGGCTAACTAGAGCCATAGTGTGCTATCATGATCAGAACCCCCCTCCACCTCAGGCTTAGAGACCTAAGTGTGTTCATTTTTGTATGACCGTGTATTATGTCTTGGTGGCTTGGAAGACCCAATTTTGTATATGACACTTATGAATTATGATGTCAGTTTTTGGATTTTAATGAATTTTTTTTTATGATGATCGATTTTATTTTATTTACATGAGTGTACAATGTGTTTGTGATATGCTTATGGTCTATGAAACAAATGCCAATATAACACATAGTTAGCATATGAGTCAACAACTTGATTAAAATTTTTTGGAACATGAATGTATGTTATACTCTCAAATTCTCGTTCTAGCAATCTAACACATAAGAATCTTCGTAATAATGTCGGATCCCTATTGCGATACAATCCATTAAGATGTGAAATCACTAACTACGAATCAACATGTACCTCAAGAGAATGAACACCATGTGAAATGACATCATGTAATAATTCAATGACGGCACTATATTCAACAACATTGTTTGAAGAAGGTTGTAAACACACACCTCATGAAGACAATACTTGACCTGTAGGAGTATAAATCACCCAAGCAGCCGAAGCTCAGTTTTGAGTGTGGAGGCTAGCACCATCAATGAATCCTATGTAAGTAGAAGACTCCATCGACATCTACCATAAGAAACGAAATCTAATCAACAAACCCGATCACCATAAGAAAACCTAACTATGAAATGCAAAACTGTACAATAATATACAAAAGTCAGCGCTGGCTGAAGATCATGCATAGTATTTTTTGAGATAGAACCCATTTCTAGGATTCACCAAGGCTATCCCTTCGTAATCCCTAGCTCATAGGAACCTTTCTCTAAGACTCGTTTAATCATGTAAGGACCATGCCACATGGGATTAGATTTCCCTGCCCCCAAGGTTTCTTTAGTTTGATCCCAGAAAAGGACCAAGTCACCTTCACTAAAATTCCTTGGATGGACAGACTTATCATATTGAACCTTCATGCAATGCTTGCTAACCTCTAGAGCCACTAAGGCATCTCGGAGCTGCTCATCAAGTTGCTCTAATTGGACCAAATGCTCTTCCAAGGAAAAAGTGTCTGGTAAAATCTCCACAGCGAGCTTCAGAGAAGGGATTTCGCATTCAACCCAAAAAACTGACTCCACCCCATGCAGAAGTTGATAGGGATAAAAACCGATGGTAGTATTAACTGTGGTTATGTAGGCCCACAAAGTAGGATACAACATGATATGCCAATTATTCTTTCTGTGTGTGATGGTTCGTTGGAGAATAGACTTAAGTGATTTATCCACTGCTTCAACTTGTCCATTCACTTGAGGGTAATAATAAGAGGAGTGTTCTTGCTTATATCCTAACTTGGAAGCCAACTCTTCCATCATTTTATTTTGAAATTTCCTTCTATGGTCAGTGATAAGCTATTTCAGAATGTCAAAATGGGTGATAATATGGTTGAAAATGAAATGCGCGGCTGTCTCACCGTCAGATTTAACTATGGGCATAGCCTCTGCCCATTTCTTGAAGTAATCAACAACCACAATAATATGATGATGCCCCCCAACCGAAGTTGGGTTGCAATCCATAAAATCAAGCCCCCAGTTGGTGAAGGGACCAGCGGTGATAATATGATGCAATGGGGCTAGATACGAGTGAATATTACGTGCAAATACCTGGCAAAGGTGGCACTTCTTGACCACATGAACACAATATTTGAAGAATGACCAAAAATAGCCCACTCTCAAGATTTTTTGGGCTGTAGAAATCCCAGATAAATGACCACCACATGCCCCTCTATGTCAATCATTCAACACAACCTCAGCCTCATCATGGGTTAAAAAACAACACAAAATGGAATCTACCCAACAACGGTACAAAGTGTTATCCACTATAAGGTAGTTCTTGGCTACATGACGTAATTGTCATCGCTCATCCCATGAAAGGTGAGTAGGGACCTTTAATGTTTGCAAATACATGATCATATCCCCATACCAAGGGTCCACAGTTGAGATGAGGAATATATGCTCATCAACAAAATAATCCTCATAAACCTCCTCCTCCTCCATGTTTGGAAAATTAGAAATGAGCTCCGAAAAGATCAACGATTTCTTCGATTTTGCCGAAACGAATTCAAGATCAAACTCTTGCAAAATCACAATTCATTTATTATATTTTCCCTCAATCATCCTTCTAGTGAGGATGGATTGAAATGCATTGATATGAGCTATGACCAAATTTTACTGAAGGAGAATGTAATGTCTCAAATGTTGAACCGCATGAACGGTGGCCAAGGAAAGCTTCTCCACATGGGAATAGCAAAGTTCCGCATCTATAAGGTTTCGACTCAAATAATATATGACATGCTCATGGAGCTCCTCTTCCTCCTGAACCAAAACCATACCAACTGTCTCTTCAGACGCGGCCACATAAATCAAGAAATCATGGCTATAGTCTAGTGGACTAAGCATGGGGGCCATTGCTAAGGCTTGCTTATGAGGATCAAAAGACTCCTAGGTTCGCTCATCCTAGTAAAAAGGAGTGTCCTTCTTCAAAAGATGCATAAATCCTTTAGTCAAGTTGGAAAAATTAACCACGAATCTTCGTAAGAAGTTCGCCATGCCTTGTAAACACTAGAGGTGTCTAATATTACAAGGGGGAGACAATTGAAGTATTGCCTCAACATTTAAGGGATATAATCTTATACCCTACTTGGATACGATGAATCCTAGTAAATGACCAACAATCACACAAAAGATGTACTTATGAGGATTTAAACGAACTTGATAATGATGGAATATTTCAAACACTAATCTCAAATGATATGGATGATGCACTCTCAAACGAGGTGAGCAGCAAGATCATCCAAATATACTTCGATAATCGTTTTAAGATTGTGAAATATTAAGGTCATGGCCCGCTGAAATGTGGCTCCAACGTTTTTAAGGCTGAAAAGCATCTTTCGATATGCAAAAGTACCCCAAGGACAAATAAATGCGGTCTTGTGTTGATCCTCTGGCTTAATTTGAATCTGATTATACCCAAAAATACCATCCATAAAGGAAAATACCTCACTTCCTGCACACTCATCCAAAATATGATCAATAAATGGTGTGGGAAAATTATCCTTAGGACATGCTCGATTTAAGTCATGGAAATCAGTGCATATGGGGATTGCTCCCTGCTTCTTATCCACCAGAATGGGATTTGAAATCCGCTCTGTCAATGGAATGGGGTAGATAAAATAAGCTTTAAGTAGTTTCTCTATCTCAGCTTTAATGGCGGGTTCTTTTCTAGGATTGACTACACGCAATCATTGTCGAACAAGTTTTGCATCCAGATATGTCTTGATCTCATGTTCAACAATACGAGGGTCAATACCCAAAATTTCTTCATATGACCAAGAGAAAATGTTATGAAACTCTTTAAATAGCTTGGTATACTCCTTGATCTAATTGGGGGTACAACTCGCCCCAATGTGGACATTCTCAACCTTGCCAGGATCACGAGAAATATTGATAGGAATTGTTGGTGACAAATTAGCCATGTTCCCATCAGCCATTTGACCAGGAGAGCTTAATGGGGCCATGGGGCTACCAATATTCTCGCTAAGAATCTGCCTAAAGTCATCACACTCCATACGATCGAGCTTAGGAAGAAAATATGATCGATGATGCAACTCTTCAAAGGTTACTCAACCCCAGACATGGCCTCAAGAATAGCTTCATCCGATGGAAAAACATCATCGAGGAAATCATGTGAGTGAGATGAATCTACTGCCCATGCAAGAAGAACATACGGGTCCTCCTCCTTTGTCCATAAATAAAAAATACTAGGATCTGCAACTTGATCAAGATTCACTTGATATGCCACCATTGTTGCAGGCAACGGTACGTTTGTCTCAACAGGAACACTCGAAGTACTTGGTGAAGGAAGAATCCAAGGATCTTCCATATGGGTAGTGTGAAAAGACAATGAATTTGATGAGTATGAATCCCTACCAAGACTACACCCAATCATCAGAATGGGCGCAAGACAACTAAAGGTTCCCATAAGAGAAGGATACATACCCACTCCCACACTCCCAGTTGTTGGCTAAGAATGATCGATAATCGGGATAGAAGCTCCCGATGATGCATTGACACTCAGATTATGAAATGAATTTTGATAAATCATAACAATATTCCCATTAAATGGAAAGCATATCAATCGAAAGAGGGAAGAATCTACAGCTTGCAAACTATACATCCAATTCCTACCCCGCAAAAGATTGTAGTCAAGGGGAACATCAACCACCTCGACCTCGATCCTGACAGTATTCCCTCCCAATTGGACCTCTAAAGAAGGAAGAATACCATGTGGCTGAAATGATATACCATCGAAAGCTGTCAACATAGTGGCAGATTGAGACAACATGGGAGAACCTAAACCCTTCCAACAAGACAAAGACATCACGGAAGCACCAACGCCTTCATCAATGACAGTTTGCATGATGGTGTTGTTAAGACACTCTAAATTAATCAAAAGAGACATGTAGTAAGGAAAGTGAGGTTGTACTCCCATGGTTTCAAATTTGATAATGGAAGAAGAGCTATCACCACTAACCCCAAGAGCAGACAAAAAGGATTTCCTCTGCGAAGGACAAGTCTAAAGCACTTCCAACGCAGACATTACACAAGGAGTCAGGCCCAAATCCTCGATAACTAAATAATTCTGGGTGGCTCAAGCATTAGGATTGTACCCCAAATGCTCTAAGACTCCCTTAGGAATGCGAGGTGGAGCTTCAGGTTTATCTGTAGGCTTTTAGATTCGCAAAGGGCTCTCGGGTGGGGAAGTTTCTTTCCCAAGGTTTGGTTGCGATGAACCATAATCTTTCACACGAGTCACAACCTTAGCGGTGCACACCATGTTGATGCAACTATGACCACTGGCGGCCTCCTATGGGTTTTGAGTTCCACCAGATGCACAACCACGATCAACGGTCCTTGAGTTCATATTTTGGTTATTAGGAAAAGGATTTGTAAACACAGCTGGGCCCTATGCTATGAAATTCAAGGCTTCCTCCATCTGAGGGCATAAGTGAGTGAGGTGGTTGTCCTTACACAACTTACAAGGAAACTTCACCTTACGTTTAGACTGCTTGTCCCCACAGCATTAGTGTTCTTGTCATTATTATTAGAATTTTCATTCTTATTCCCACCCTTATGATTATTTTTTCTTTTTTCTTATTCCTTCCAGGATGCTGGTTGCCTTTCTGGTTCAATGATTACATGGAAAGTACACTTGCCGATTGGGTAGGTTGAGACAAAGCCATAGCTTGTCCCTACGTAGACTAGTTAATTGATAACTGGCTGACTTGTTTCACGACTGAGTGTGCAGGTTTGGTACTTGTAGATCCCACAATACCATTGGCATGTGGACCAGGCTTGACCTTGGGGTCGAAATTGGATCTAGGAGCATTAGGTATAATCTCATACAAAAGTCCAGATTGAGCATAGATCAAATCCAACTCTTGTGCCCTAAATATAGCTTGTTCCTCGTTTTGAAATACGAATGTAGAAACATCCTTCACGATGTAAGGTAACAACGATTTGAGGAACCACTCAAGAAGAAACTCCAGTGGTATAAAGGTTTTTATTAATTGCTTCCATCTATGCCAGTCTTGAATATGATTCGAAATGAGTGTGGCTTTGTCTTTCCAGAAGGTTTACAAGAGTTCGGTAGCGACGTCGTAATGTACGGGTAGTTGAAAATGATTAAGGAAAATCATGGGAAGGTCATGAAATGTATCATAATACCCCTCGGTAACTCTATATACCATTTTTCCACAGGACCCGTGAGGGTGCGTTGAAATAACATCAAATGGATAGAATCATCATGTAAGGAATTGGAAGAGCACTAAAGGTGGAAAGTGGTGACATGCTCACCAGGATCTTCAACAGCCTTACCTTTGAACTTGGAAATGTCTGAAGGAAACTTGTTAAGGATTGCTTTCCATGATGGGTTATGAGACACATGATCGTTCATCAATCTTGACAAGTCAGGTAAGTTCAATGTTGCAAGGAAAGGGAGCCTAGGTTGATCCAATCGATGCCACGCTCCCTGGTAGTTTTGATTCATGAAAGGTTGATTTCTATAAATACCATGGCCTTGGCCATAATAACCTCCTCCCATTTGACCCATGAAGGGATACATGGAAGCATTGTGATATGGGGTACCTTGATTATGAGGTGCTACAAAGCCATAATTGGAATATTAAGTAGGTTGTTGATTCCTGTACCCATACGGTTGATAGTTTTGTCCATACTGCGGTCCATAAGAATGTCCATGGAAAGGTCCATAAGGTGTTCCAGCGGATGTACCACAAGAATGTCTATAGTTAGGGATATGGGAAGCTCCATGAGCTGGAACATGAGATGATCCAAAAATAGGTACATGACCTGCTGACACAACAAGAGGTACTCGACTCTAAGATACTACCATGTTAGCAGTCACAGAACGAACATGGCTGGCAACAACATTCTGGCTTGAAGGCCCACATGAACTAGATGGAGGATGTGACATTAAGAACGCATTCGAAGACGAAGGGACATGTGAAGGAATGTAAGTGGTGTTCCTAATGTTCACTCATCTCTGTTCTAGTATCCACATAGGATTACTAACGCTAGGTCTAGGATGAGCATGTGAAGATGCCTCCACCACAAGGATGGAAGGTGCAATGTGACTAGTGCCCCCAAATCTCTCCGCATGGAAAGGAATGGGAGTGTCCCTAGGCGTATTGCTAGGGTCAACTTCTGACTCAGCATGATATGCTGGATCGGGTGCAGGGATATCAGGAATGTCATATATAACATGGCTAGCGCTTGCGGGTTCAGGGTGAGTCTCATCGTCCGGAAGCTAATATTGGCGACCTGTGAATGAGGGATCATAACCAGATCATGAAGGTTGTTTGTGTCATGCATCATATGTGCTAGTAGGATCTTCCTCCATAACCTTGTGAGGTGGAGAGGACATATTTTTAATCTCATCTTCATGATCTCCCACGGTGTGTGAATCAAAGTGAGAATTAGTCCTCCCAGACTGTCTGGTTTCCTCTCCCAAAGGAGGAGGAGACGTGGAAGGCGAAAGTCCTACTAAATGACGAGAACGATAAGGTGCCACGCCTGAATCCACAATGACTCAAAAAATAAAAGACTCAATATAATTACACAAACCCTAGGAAAAATAGCATGCATAGATCATACACCTAAAACTGTAAAGACAAATCACAAGAAAACCAAGGGTAGGATATGTGATCTCCTTAATGAAGCAGGTATGTTTCACCTAGGAGAGGATTGAGACTCCCATACACAATAAGCGAGGGTTTGTAACCAATTATAGTTTCCCTCAGCTTCAACGCATATAGCGACTGTGTTGTCCGACCCCTACCTGGCCAGGATACCTGTAGAATAACCTCTACAAATACCCCCTCGGTAACCTAGGTAAGTCAACTAAGGTCACCTCGATATAATCAATTCTCAGGCTGACAGTCGCAGGAGGATTTGACCGTATGGGTAGGGTAACAAAGCTTGAAGCCTGATAGCACAACTAGTACCCTAGGGGTGCACTAGTCAATACCTCAAAGGCCCCCAAATACGAATACAATCCTGGAAATATCTCTAGTGATAATCAATCATAAACAGTGGTCATCCCAATCATGATTTCTCACACTACCTCATGCTTAACTCCCTTGTAAGAGGAGGATGCTGAGAAACACTAATTATATAAAGGATTTCACACTTTCACCTGGATAGACACCTAATTGTTTTGTTTAGTGGTCTTAGAGAATTAACCCACAATGAACTATTCAAAGACCCTAAAACCTAGTCTTGTTGGTGCACCCTAGAAACGAAAAGAGTGTAATTCATTTTATTATACATTGATTTTAATTAGCTTTATTAATCAAAGGGTAAATGGACATGCAACTAATAATGTTATGACACAACAAGAAGTAAAATGCACACCTAACAATCAATGCAAATGCACTGTTTCGAATGAAAAAATAGGGTATGCTACTACATGAAGTGCAAAATTCTTCCTTCAAATGTATATGCAATCATTCATATATGAAAATATGACTAATATTCACCAAGAAAACCTAATTCAAGTACGATGCTAATGCAAAATGAAAATAATGCATAACTATGCAAAAAAAAATGTTTTTGTATTTTTGAATTAAATGAGATAAAAATAAAAAGTATGAATCTACAACCCTCAGAATCTGCAGCACTCACAAACAGAAAAGAAGCAAAGCACCAAGGTAAAATACATCTAATGCACTAATCCCAAAACAAAAAGTAGAAAATGAAATGACAAGAACATTTTCCAAAATCAAACTAAAAGAAGTCTCTGGTCAGAAACATGGATGTAAATAGACTCCAAAAGCATCAAAGAAGACTTAGCAATCATCGAAACTCACGCAGCAACACTTAGTCTTCCCAAAAAAACAAAAAATTAGGGCATACGTGATTGTTCTCAGTAAACCTGTGTACATACACGACTATTTCAGGAAAACACGCATATACACGCTACTGTGAAAGAAAAACCCGTGTACATGAAGAAAAAGAGAGAAAAATAAGGCAAATAGACAAGCTGAGACAAAATTTACTCCTCCAAGACACTACTAGGAAAACATGCCCCCATACCTGACACAGAAACATAGAAATTAGAGCAATTCAATCCCATTGAATGCCGAAACCCCCCCAAAGAAAAACAACTAGGAACTTCCCCAATGGAGTCATCAATTCTGTTACGGAGAAAAATTCCTATGGTTTGGGGTGTACCACAATAGATGGAGAAACCATAGAAATCAATCTCTTCCCAATATGCAATAAAAATAAAACATCTAACACTAAAGGATCTCGAATCATACCTTATTCTGGATGGTTGAAGTAGAACCCCATTGAGCTTTTTCCAATCCTGCTTGTGTTAGCAATTTGCTCTCAACAACAACAAACAAGACAAGCACGCTATATAATATGGTGTTAGGTCTACTCTAGCATATATAATCAATAATGTATAAGCAATTAAATACATCCATGGATACAATATTCATTTAAATGCACATTATTGGATAGGAAAAGATATTTCTATTAATATAATCAGAGATTACACAAGTGACAACCTCTATTGGCACATCTATGAACCAGAGAAACTGAGTCCTCCACCTAGGCCTCCATGACCTCAATCCTCCATATCTCGATAGCAAGCTCACAAGAAAAGGTTAGCTTGGGAAGAACACAAAGTGCTCCAAGGGACAAAGGGATGCTGACTCAAGTACAAGCAAGCTACGACAACAATGGACTACAGTTCTCTTTCTCTTCAATTCCTCTTCTTCAATGTATCAAACGGGTTCCTTATATAGTACTTCAATGGGGTAATGGAAGGTCAAATCTGAGCAATCTCAAGGCATATGGAAGGCCAAGAGACAAGTGATTTGGATCCACATCAAGGAAAACTCCAAAAACATTTGGACTTATGCACACATCCTGATGTATGCAGGTTTAAGGGTAATATCCGTGTATATACGTGAGAAAGGTATTAAAAGTCATGTACAACCAATAATAGGTGTTTTTAGGGATGATATTGGAAACATCAAAGGTACAATATTGGTCCATGGGGTCTAAAGAGTCTGCAAAGGGACTAGGAAGGCCATAAATGTATGATCAACCATGTGTTGTAAAATCATCTGTAACAGTTTATATTGTGATGTTCTTTGTTAATTATTATACATTGGCTCTGAGTTGATATTAGATAGGACTTATTTGATTTTATAGCATACGATTTGATTATGTAGATTTATAATATTAGGAATGTGGATTTTAATTAGGAAAATGAACTTTATTTTGGACCAATGAATGGTCACGATGCTTACCATATTTAATTTCTTATGATGAGGTTATTTTAATGGAAATGACTTAGTAGTTAGCATGTATTTAAGTATGTAGACTTTGAAAGGTATTGCTTGTTTTTATCTTGGAATTAATATGGAATGCTTATAAATTGTACATTAGATATAATTATTGTATTGGTAGTTTAGATTTGTATTTCCATTTTATATTTGTTAATATATATATATATATATATATATATATATATATTAGTTTAGCTGTAGATAATAGATTAGGTTAACTAGGTTGTAAGCTTATACTGATGTATATAAAATCTTACTTCTTCACTAGTCTATTTAAATTTAAAACATGGCTCTACCGACAAATGGAATATTTCAGTAGAGTATAAAGGCCAAAAGAACATATAGGTAACACATTTGAAATAAAACCTAGTTTGTAATTAACATAGGTTTAACAGTAAAAATACTACAGACATTAAAACTAGGGTACAAAACCCTTCATAAATATTTATAATGAATTAAAATTATAGAAGTGAACTGATGAATAAGCCCTGGGTAAATCTTGGTATAGAAAATAACTTACAGCCTAGGGTTATAATTTAAAAATGCAAACCCTAATAGATTTTAAACAAAGAACAACACATAGGGTTAGGAAATGTAATGTAATCATTTGCATAACATATCCAACATTTATTCTAGAAAAATGGAATAGGTAGTCTGGGGCTTCATACATGTAACTTGGAGCTCTTTTAATGGATGAACCTACACACTCAAATAACAAGCATTAACAATTCAGAGGCAGATATGACCTCTATATTAGATGACCGAATTACTTGGGAACTACCATGTTACATCCAACCATGACCCAGAACTATTCCTGGTTTAAATCCGAATCCCCCCTGAGCTAGAATCCAACATGCAAGTAGCTTAGAGCTCCTAAGGTAGGGTTTCCTACATGGTATATTAGGTTTGGATCCGTTCTCCTTTTTCCTTTTAGGAAAATGTTCTCCAATAAATCACTTGAGAGCACAACGGGAAGAAATATGACTCCTCCAAATGATAGATCAGAACCCCAATCCTTTCCTTGGCTTGAGACTTTATAGCCAAAATTTTTGGTCAAAGGGATAGTTAAATCAAGAAACCTTGGTTTCTTGATTTAACCCTTTTTAATTAATTTGGGTAATTTTTAATACTTTAACTTATGAACTTTCGACTATTTCCTAATTAGACTTTTGTAGGTATTGGACTATTTATTATATTTAAATAATAAATAATAATGAATGGATCTTTTCTTTCTATATTTCATCATTAATAGTATTACTCTATTTATTATTTATACATACCATGTATAAAATACATAATAATATGACATTGGTTAACATTTGTTTTTGGGCATCATATATATCACGATCCCTAGACTTAATGACACTCCTTCATTAAGTTAAGATAGGTAGATGTTTAGGTCTACTATGTTAGGAAATTCTAAACATCCTTGCATGTTGGATTTCCTTGTATAATATGGTAGTTCCTCAGTACTTGATGAGAATACAGAAATTCAAAATTTCATTTAATCACTTATAATAACTCTGATGAGATCAATATTTTTCTCGAGTCATTTTCACTCAGGAATTATTAATTTTTTTCAGTAACCCCTAGCGCTTACCAGAGCCCATATTCAACACTTAAATAGGGAGTTACAATCTTAGTGCAATTCAAAAGCTCTTCGCTCAACACTAATGCTAGGATGTATTTGTATGATACACATAGGGATACAATGGTGAGGGATCTAATGCTCATGAGCTTATGCTCAACATCAACATGGAAGGGTCCACGGCTTATGCCCAACATTTTCAGATATCTTTTCATGTGTTCTAGAGCTTCTCGCTCAACACAAATGTAAGTACTCATGTACTCCAAAGCTTCTTGCTCAACACAAAATATTAATTACCCATGTGCTCCAGAGCTCCTTGCTCAACACAAAACATGTCATCAATCATGTGCTTTAGGGTTCACGCCCAACACAAATACGCATATATATATATATATATATATATATATATATCATTAATAATTGGCTTATACCCAATCTATAAAACAAATCATCATGTTCATATGCAGTGGGGTTCTCGACCCAATATATCAAAATAAACTATCAAGATAACATCATAATCAATAGGATCATGCCTATAAGTGTTAGGTCCAAAATTCGGGATATTGCAAAAATAAAAAAAAAACATTATTATAACAAAATATTGAAAAAACTAAAAAAAAACTAAAAAAATGTTAATGTAATAACAAAATATAAAATAAAATAAAAAAAACAAAACTTATTATAACAAAATATTAAAAAACAATAAAAAAAAATGATAAAAATTATTGTAATAATAAAATATTGAAAATAAAAAATAAAAAATGAAATTTAGTATAACATATGCAAATATTGGATATTGGTAAGGAGTTTAGTTGGTTCTTATGGGAATGGAGTAAGATCTTATGGGGCGTATTTGGGAATCATGCCACCCCTTAAGTACTATTCCAAGTGGTGATGGAGCGGTCCTTAAGGGGTGGTTATTTTTCTTTCATTTAAATAATTTGTTATTATATATATATTTAATTAAAAATTAAAAGTTTTTCATAAAAACTTTAAAATGTTTATTATTTTTTTCTCATATTATTTTGAAATTTAATTTTATATTATGTGTTTTATCATTGTTTTTTAAATTTAATTTTATATTTGATATTTTAATGTTTTATTGTGATACTTAAATATTTTGATATGGTTTTTAAAGTTTATTGTAAACTTATATTTCTTAAGTATATTCATTTTTAAAGGGAGTTATTGATATTCATTTCATGTTGTTGGTTTGAAATGTCTTTATTTTCTCATTTTTTTTACAAAATTCCCTTCCAAAATGGCTTATTTAAAAAAAATATAAAGAAAAAACTTCAAAAATGTATATACATTTTCATTTTAACTAGCTTTTAATTGTTAAAAAATTGAATATATATATATATATATTTCATTATTACTAGCTACTCAATGTATATGTTTTTTGTAAAATTTGAAAAAACATATTTATAAATAAAAATTATAGATTTTTTATGACCAAGAAGTTTCAAAATCCCAAAAATATGGCTCACACTTTTTGAAACGGAGGTAAACATAACTACAAAAATTGACCCCCAAAATATAACATAAAACATATTAAATACTATTAAATAACAAAAAAAAAGGTGTAACTAAATTAAAAAAAAATACACTATAACTAAAACCATAACAAAAACATTTCAAATACAAATAATAAACAAATAAAACACAAAACAAAATAAAATAAATCTAATGATAAAAATAAATAAATATTAATATTATAACAAACTATTAAATAAAATAAAGCTAATCATTAAAATAATTAAATATTAATACTATAACAAACTATTAAAAAACAATATAAAGAAAATAATCAAATAAAAATTAAAATTATGATAAAATATTAAAAAAAACAATATAGAGAGAGAAATCATAACCATTTAAAAATGTTAATAATATAACACAATATTGTTTAAAAGAAAACATAATTCAAAAAAATATATCACTTAGTAAATGGTAAGTTTAATGGGTTATGGAAGAAGGTCTCAAGTTTGAGTGATTCCTAAAATGCCTATCTTTAAAAGCCTTCCTTATACACATAAAAAATTACAAAACATACCCTTAACACTTTATAAAACTTAAACATTTTCTTAATATATTATTTTCCACATATTGTTTTGAAATTTTATTATATATTACATGTTTTATTTTATATTGTTTTGAAATTTAATTTGATGTTATATGTATTATATTTGTTCATTTATTTTTTAAATTTAATATTATAATATAGGTTTTGTATTTTTTTTTATGGTTTTTTTTATATAAGTTTTATAGTTTATTGTAATTTTTTTATTTTATGTTTTTAAATATGTTTTTTTATTAAAAAACATTTTTAATATTTTGTATTACTTTTATGTTGGTGAGAAAAGTATCAAAATTCACACATTTTTAATAAGATATTTTGGTAATGTTTTAGCTCGATATTTTATTTTGAGAATAAATATTATGTTTTTTTACAAATATACTGTATATTTTTTTGTTGAATTTATGTGAATCATCACTTTATGGAAAATAATGTTAATTAGTATCATTTTTATACATAAAAAAGCTGTAAATACATTATTTAACTGATTTGAAATATCTTTATTTTCTCAAATTTTTAACAAATGTGTCCCCTAAAATGACTTATTTAAGAGAAAAGTGGAAGAAAAAACTTCCAAAATGTATATGTTTTTCATTCTAAGTAGCTTATAAATGTTAAAAGAAATTGAAAATATGTATTTTTTTTCATTATAACTAGCTACTAAATGTATATATTTTTTTGTAAAATTTTAAAATTTGAAAAAAAACATTTGTAAATAAAAACTATAGTTTTTTTATGACCAAGAAATTTCAAAATTGCAAAAAAATGACTCAGAATGAAAAATGGTGTTACTAGTATACACACTTTTTGAAATGAAGGTAAAAATAGCTATTAAAATTGGCCGGCAAAAAAACAAGAACAATGTCAGGTTCTCATCAAGTTATATAACATGTTTCTATGCGAAGCCATGTGGACCATGCAACGGGTCCAAAGATGAAGCCATAAAGAAAGCCCAGATGATCACGAACCTCAGAGGTCATGCGCTCCACTAGTACATGAAATTATTTGTAGTTCTTGCAGGAATCCCTGAAAAGAGATTGGATCAAATCCAGAAAGGATTGATAGATGGGTTTAAGAAACCAGAATATGAGTTGCAGTGCACTACGTAGTTGAAATAAATTAAACAGTTACCTTCGGAGTCTGTTTGGGACTTCGACCAAAGATTCAAGAATTTGATGGCCAAAGTAAGTTTTCAATTGTCATATGTCCAACACAAAGAATGGTTTATTGCATCGATGTTACTGGATATCTATCTCCCATTAATGAAGAAGAAAATTGTATCATAGAGCAAAGATATTGAGATCGCCATGAAGTTGGAAGCCTCATAGGTTGGAGAAACTGGTGCACAAATGATTCCAATACAGTTGTAGCTCGTCAATCTTACATTGCAACTACAAGATCTGAAGAAAGGAAATGAGGTACAAGAAGAACTATGGTGTACCAGATCCAGAACCAAAGGGCATCATAAAGACAAATTCTTAGCATTTAAGAATTATGTCGCATTGAGAGCACCAAATCCGGTGAATACACAAGGGATTCGTTGGTGTAGAAGAATGCCGAGGACATCAGTTGGAAGAATTCTTATACTTACATAAAATCGTAAGTGCACTAGAACTAGTATGTACTGTAAGTTATGTCGAGCAGTGGGCCAAATCAACAAAGATTGTCGAGCATATGAGCTGCTGTAAGAAAAAAAATTCAACATGTACCTAATGAAGAATTATCAACATATGCAGGATGAGAAAGATAAACCACAATTTCCTCAAAACCAGTACTCTCAGGCTCAATATTCACAAACACAATACCCTCAACTATCACATACCCTAAATTACAAAAAAAAATTATGTTTGAGAAGAAATTATGCATTGATTTTATTATAAAGTTTGTAATTATTGACGAAGTGGGGTCAAGCATGATTGTAATTAATAATGCTAAATATTTATTAATTAATAAATAAAAGATGAGACAACAGTGTAAGGAGGCTATTAAATGAGTGTCTACTGGCCACTTGGTGGAATAGATTGGGTTGAGAGCATATTGACACTTGGAAGCATCCTCAAACCACTTCTAGCTGTTGCAGGAGGAAACTTCCCTATTTTTGTGGTCATGTTCCCCAAGAAAGTGGAACAAGAGAAGGTGGCTCATTAAGTGAAAAACTCAAACAAAATACCTATGCGTGATTATAAACTACAGATCGAATTCAATAGGGGCTGTTCAATGTTTACTTGTGCAATTTCTGAGTGAAATTTGTGCATAAGATATTTTGATGGAGGGGAAAGGAAGAAGGGTTAGAGTGTGAAAATGCTGAATTTCTGAACTAGTGCAGCTGTTTTTGCTGAGTTCTTATTATAGAAGGTATAAGTACTACTACTTAATAATTTTGTGAAGTTTAGAAGTTGTATCCTATAGCAACCTTTGCCTTTTAGCTCCCTTCTTTAGCAGTGACATGGAAATCTTCCACCTACAGCCGAAGATTGCACATATTTCCAACAAAAATCGTTATTCAAATTCGAAAACCATATGCTTTAAAAATATTTTCATATTACATAAAAAAAAATTAAAAGGAAGTTTACTTGTAATATCTTGGCTCTTAACCGCTCTTAAGGTTCTTTTAAAAATAAACCCCTCTTACACAAGAAACTAGGAAAGAGAAACTCAGTTACAGACCATGACGAGAAGTGGGAAGTAGAACTGTAAATGTCACAACAGAAACCAATTAACCACTGTCAACACAATTCAAGAAGATAACCGGCGTGAACTGTCTTTCTATAGCCACTCTTCAAATGGCCAGAGAGTTCAGCTCGACTGATAGAAGGTTTTTACCACTCTCGAATCTCAACTTTTGCAATGTAGGCCCAAGAGGCCATGAGCCTATTGGCTCTGCCCTCACATCAGTGAAAAATATGGAAGACAAGTGAAATTTCAGGCTTTCGTCATTTTTAGGGCTAGGGTTTTTCCACTTTTAAAGTCCTATCCACTAAGCTTTTCTCATGTGGATTCCAGTTCCTCAACTTTTGTTTTGGGTTTGCTATATAGTTTCCGAATGGTTTGTATAAGCTTGCATTTTTTTTTCTTTTAAACCTTTATTAATACATTTCATAGTAAGAAAAGCATAGAATTACAAAATTATCCCTTAAATGGTTATATCTCGACATTGCTTCAAAATGATATGTATAGGATATTATAAGTCTAAGTATACATGGATAGGATCCATGCATATATATGTGGAACCTATAGATATAGTTTATATAAAGCATATTTTACTTTTATTTATTTTTCTTTGTTTTATTTAATTAACATGCCTTCACTTAAAACAATGCAATGATTTTATCTACGAGCCTAGAATTGGAGGTTTAGATGTAGATATATTTGGTTGTTGAGCATGACTAGTTTAGCTTTTAGAATCCATAACCAACATAATAATTTTATAGTAATGAAATTATGAAAAGAATAGGTTTTGTAATACCTACAATAATAAAATTCTTAATTTAAAAATATATTCTAGCATTTTTACTTTTGTAATTGGGATAAGTAATCTCGAACCTAAAACTAGAAAAAAATGGATTACATGTAAATATACTTGTAACAAGAATCATCATGATTACACTCCATTAGCTTCAATGAGCTAAGTAAGCCTCGGAATGACCAGAAGTTCCTTCAGTAAACAAGAAACAAACTTTAGCACCTTGCACTCACTAGTAATTAAACAATTGTTTTCAATACTTTACTTCGTTAGATCTTTTGCATTATAGATCGATCTTTTCGGACATTGTTGTTGAATGCTGTTAGTAAAGAATGTATTTCTATATATAAATGATTTTTTTAAGTATCTACATTTTTTATCTATTAGAATGTTAATTGTTAGAATGTTAATTGTCTTAAGCAATGTTTTAAACATTAATTGTCCTAAGAAAAAATTTAAATTTTTATGAAATTTTGGGGTTATTACATATGGTATTAGAGCACATGTTCAGAAACTAGGCCTGAAGCAGCTCAACTCACATGAACAAACAGTAAATAACATTCATGCGTACTGATTTTTTTTTTTTTAAATGTTGTTGTACATAAATGTTTTCTAAACTAGAATTGTAGAGATGGAAGGACTCGAAAAATATGCAGATGAAGGGTCCCCACTTAATGAACAAAGTAATTATAGAAAAGAACATATTAAGGAAGAAATAACTAACAGTTGCTCTGAACTATTACAAACCATTAAAGAATTAAAACTAAAATGGAAACAGTTAAAAAGGGGAATGAAAGAATTCCAAGAGCTCAAGAGGAGTTGAACCAGATACTGATGGAAAATTTTTAGAGTGGAGGAAAATATAAATAGATAGGATCTATAAATACATCCTACCAACATAAAAGTAAAAATTCCAAACAGTCTAAAATTGAAAGTATTTCGTCCTATGAAATTTATGGTGACTCACACAGGAAGAATCGCTAGTATTCTAGCGATAGCAGTGAGGATAATTACCATTATAGAAAAAGGAAATTTAAGCCTTATGAGAAAATTTAGGGAGAATTTAAAAAAATAAAACCACCAAATTTCAATGAAGAAACAGAGAAATGGGAGGAAGCTGAAGCATGGATGTCCGGAATGAAGAAGTACTTCCAAATCTAGAATTACTCCAATCAGTTAAAAGCTAGAATGGACATTTACAACTTAACTGGAAAGGAAAATATCTAGTGGTGGGATTTAAAACGAGTAAAATGTATAAAGGAGAAGAATATTAACTAGAGTACCTTTAAAAAATATTTAAAAAAAAAGTTTCTATCGGAGTAGTATTATGAAGAGAGAGCTAAAGAGTTCTATGAACTAAAGTTGGGAACTATGAACATGAAGGAATTAAACAGTAAATTTCTAAGTTTACTACGTTATGTGCCTTACATTGTTGATGAGAAGCCCAAGGTGCAACCATTTTTGAGTTGCTTACCTTTCCACATTAAAGATAGAATTGAATACGATAACCCTAAAACCCTTGAAGATTCTATGAGAAAGGCAAATTTCTGCTATGATTAGAACTGAAAAAGGGAAAACATGCCAAAATGGAAATCCAAGAGGTTTAATAATTTTGAACATAAAAGGAAGGGTTTCACACCTAATCAAAATTTTGGGAATAATAATGTATGTAATTTTCCTAATAAGAATTGTCAACGAAATAAAGGTAACTCTCAGCCAAACCATAATGGCCCTAGAAATAATGAACTTGCTAATAATCATGGCAACTATGTTAAGAATAATGAACGTAAAGAACCAGTAAAATGTTGGGATTGTAACGGACCTCACTACGCATCAATATGTCCTAATAGAAATAAGACCATCATCAGCATTCATACAGTGCAAGAAGAAATGATGGTTGGCGACTTAGCAAGAGGAATGCCCAGGATCAATATGGCACCGGAAAACATGCAGCATGATTATCAAACTTCCATGGTGGAAGTAGAAGGTAAGCTGAACCAAAAACCCACTTCTATCTTAATTGACCCAGGGGCTAGTCTGAGTGGTTTTTTTCCTTGTTTAGTATAAAAATGTAATTTACAAGTAGAAACGTTTACAAAGTCATGGTTGGTTCAACTAGCTACAAAAGCAAAAAGAAAAGTAATGAATTTTGTGAAATATTGTACTTTAATTATGAATCAGTTTGAAATTTCTGTAAAGTTAAATGTACTTCCGCTGGGTTCTTATGACGTGTTAATTGGTATGGACTAGTTAGAACAACATAGAGTAGTCTTGAACTATTTCGATAAAACTTTTACATATGTAAATAATGAAGGAGAAATAGTAACAGTAACAAGAATTCCTAGGAAAACAACAATTCGACAAATATCTACCTTGCAGCTAAAGAGGGATGTTAGAAAAGGATGTAAAGATTTTGTCGTAACCGTAACTGATGAAGAACTTTTTAATAACGAAGATAAATTGAAATTAGAAGATATTCCAATCGTGAGAGGGTATTCAGATGTATTTCCGGAAGAAATTCCTGGATTTCCTCCGAAAAGGGAAATGGATTTCACTATTGAGTTGATAATCCAGTGCAATGCCTAACTCAAAAGCTCCTTATAGGATGCATATCTTGGAACTTATCAAATTAAAATCACAATTAAAGTAAATTATTGATAAAAAGTATATAAGACCAAGCGTGTCTCCTTGGGGAGCACCTGTCATTTTTGTTAAAAAGAAGGACGGTACTCTACGCTTATGCATTGATTATCATCAGCTTAATAAAATGACCATTAAGAATAGATACCCGTTGCCCCGTATAGATTCTGTTTGATCAGTTGTGTGGAGAAACAGTATTTTCAAAGATTGATTTACGATCTGGTTATAATCAAGTACGGATCAAAGATGAAGATATTTTTAAAACAACTTTTAGGACCAGATATGGGCACTATGAGTTTTTTGTCATGCCATTTGGGCTCACTAATTCCCCGGCTGTCTTCATGTGTTTAATGAATAATGTATTACATAAATACTTCGATAAATTTGTAGTTGTTTTTATTGATGATATTTTAATTTATTCTAAGTCTAAAGAAGAACATGAGGAACATTTAAAAATTGTCTTACAAGTGTTAAGGGAACATCAGCTTTATGCTAAGTTCAGTAAGTGTGACTTTTTTAAAGATAAAATACAATACTTGGGTCATGTGATAACTATAGAGGGGATCTTGGTTGATCCAGAAAAGATAAAAGCAATTGAAAAATGGTTGATCCCAAAGGATGTGACTAACGTGCAGTCATTCATGGGGCTCACCAGTTACTATCGAATATTCATGGAGGGATTCTCAAGAATCGCAAATCCCATAGCTTCTTTATAGAAGAAAGGAAAGAAATTTGAGTGGAATAAAAAATGTGAAGAAAGTTTTAAGAAATTAAAAACACTATTAACTACTGCACCAATTTTAATAATTTTTTATCCAACCAAGTACTTTGTTTTACGCATTGATGCATGCAACGATGGCCTTGGTGGGGTTTTAACTCAAGAAGGACACGTAATTGCGTACGAGTCTAAGAAACTTGAAATTCATGAGAAAAACTATGCTACTTACTATTTAGAGTTGGCTACCATGATACATGATTTAAAGATGTGGCACCATGAATTAATCGAAAGAAAATTTATGTTAATGACAGATAATGAGGGTTTAAAATATCTGTTGGATCAACCAAATTTAAACGCAAGGCAAGCTAGGTGGCTACCTTACCTTAGCGAGTATGATTCTGAGATCCAACATATTAAGGGAAAAGAAAATAAATTCATTGATGCTTTAAGTAGAAATGCAAGATTGAATTTCATGCAGCAATCAGTACTTATTAAACAGATTTAGAAGATCAGCTGGAGGAAGGAGTAAAATTGCATGAAAATGATCAGAAATTACAAGCTAAAGTGGCAGGAAATTTAACTAAAAGTTTAAGTATAGGGTATNTAAACAGATTTAGAAGATCAGCTGGAGGAAGGAGTAAAATTGCATGAAAATGATCAGAAATTACAAGCTAAAGTGGCAGGAAATTTAACTAAAAGTTTAAGTATAGGGGATATTCTAAATGATAAAGGATTAATACTTTATAAAAACAAGTTGTATATAACTAATGTACCTAAAATAAAGCTACTGATTTTAACTGAAATACATAAGACTCCTTACTCAGGCCATCCTGGTTATCAAAAGACCATAACCATGTTCGAGAAAGATTATTTTTGGCTAAATATGAAGAATGAGTTGGAAGAATATATTGCTAGGTGTTTTGAATATCAATAGGTTAAAACTAAACACTGGCATCCAACCCATTTATTACAGTCATTACCAATCCCTAGCTGGAAATGGGAAATAATCAGTCTGGATTTTATTATAGGTTTACCTAGAAATCAGAATCAGAATGATTTGATAATGGTATTCATTGATAAACTTAGTAAAGCAGCTCATTTTATACCAGTAAAGACCACCCACAACGCTGTTAATATTGCTGAAATATTTATGAAACAAATATTTTGTTTACATGGGATACCAAAAGTTATAATTTCTGATAGAGACCCTAAGTTTATGGGGAATTTTTGGAAGTCTCTATTTAAAGGTTTGAATACTACTTTAAATTTTAGTACATCTTTTTATCCCCAAACGGATGGACAGACTAAAAGGGTAAACCAAACCTTGGAAGATATGTTAAGGATGTATGTTAGAGAACAACCAGGTAAATGGGAGGATTACTTACACTTGGATGAGTTTGCGTATAACAACCACTACCAAGATTCAGCAAAATACATCCCATTTGAAATTTTGTATGACAGAAAGTGCAATACTCCCATCTCATGGAGTAACCCAGTTGATAGGTTAGTACTAGGACTTGAGCTATTAAAGGAGATGGAGTTAATTGTAAAGCAGGTGCAAGGTAATTTGAAGGTTGCATAAGATAGACAGAAAAGTCAAGCATATATTAAATGGACTCAGAAAGAGTTCTAGGTGGGTGAACATGTTTCCATAAAGGTAAGGCCTAAAAAGAGTTCTTTAAAGTTAGAAAGTTGTGCTAAGTTGGAACTAAGATATTATGGGACTTTCGAAATATTGTCCAGAATAGGATAGGTGGCATACCAATTGGATTTACCGCCAAATTTAAAAGTTCAAAATGTTTTTCATATCTCTATTTTAAAAAGATATGTAGATGATGCTACTCATGTTATAAATTGGAATGATGTGCAGGTGGAACCCGAAGGGTATTTTCTGGTGGAATCGGATTGTATCCTCAACAAGAGGGAGATCTTGCTTCAGAATCACACCATTGGATAGGGGAAGGTGCAATGGAAGCACCTTAGTCCAGAAGAAGCAACCTGAGAATTGGAAAGTCATATGTGGGTAGCATATGCAATTCTATTCCAGGGCAGCTTTGAGGATGATGAATAAAATAACATCGAGGACGATGTTATATTTAAGGGGGTATGTATGTCACATACCCCAAATTACAAAAACATTTTATGTTTGAGAAGACATTATGCTTTAATTTTATTACTAGCATGGATCCATCTTAAACATGGTTTTAGAAAGCACCGAGAGAGATCCAATTTCTTTAGGCATAAGTTATTTTTATCTTAAATTTTTAATGTTCATAAAAAATTACACCTCAAACATTTTGATCCCTTTAATGTTTGGCAAATCCAGATTTAACATGGATCTTTTAATTACTTTTCATTTAATTGTATTATTGGGTTTTTATTATTTGTTAAATTAGGCGACATGTTTTTCTTGATATTCTTTTTTTAGGGGACATAAATATATGAATTCACAATATTATTTTTTAATTTTTTATTTATGTTGATTAACATAGTGTTCTTTATTTTATTTTATTTTATGCCGGCTAGCATAACATGACTAATGTGACAGGATCTCCCCCATACTGGCCTGAGAGCACCTCGCTTCTCTTGGTGCAATAAAGTTTGTAATTATTGACAAAGTGGGGTCAAGGATGATTGCAATTAATAATGCTAAAATAAATAAAATATGAGACAACAGCTTAAGGAGGCTGTTAAATGAGTGTCTACTGGCCACTTGGTGGAATAGAATGGGTTGAGAGAAGATTGACACATGGCAGCATCCTCAAACCACTTCTAGCTGTTGTAGGAGGAAACTTCCCTATTTTTGTGGTCATGTTCCCCAAGAAAGTGGAACAAGAACAGGTGGCTCATTAAGTGAAAAACTGACCCAATAGACCTAGGCATGCTTATAAACTACCCATCGAATTCAACAAGGGATGTTCAATGTTTACTTGTGAAATTTCTGAGTGAAATTTGTGCACAAGATATTTCGATGGAGGGGAAAGGTAGAAGGGTTAGAGTGTGAAAATGCTGAATTTCTGAACTAGTGCGACTATTTTTGCTGAGTTCTTATTGCCGAAGGAAGAAGTACTATTGCTGAATACTTTTGTGAAGTTTAGAAGTTGTATCATGTAGCAACCTTTTCCTTTTAGCTCCCTTCTCTAGCAGTGTCATGGAAATATTCCACCTACAGCTGAAGACTGCACATATTTACAACAAAAATCATTATTCGAATTCAAAACCCATCTGCTGTAAAAATATTTTCATGTTACATAAAATAAAAAAGATTAAAAGGAAGTTTACCTATAATATCTTGGCTCTCAGCTGCACTTAAGGTTATTTTAAAAATAAACCCCTCTTACACAGGCAACTGGGAAAGAGAAACTTAGTCAGAGACCACGACGAGAAGTGGGAAGTAGAACTGTAAACACCGCAATAGAAACCAATTAACCACTGTCAACACAATCCAAGAAGATAACCGGCATGAACTATCTTTCCATAGATTCTCTTCAAATCGCTAGAGAGTTTAGCTCAACTAATAGAAGGTTTTTACCACTCTCAAAGATTGACTTTGGCAATGCAAGCCCAAGAGGCCATGAGCCTGTCGGATCTGTCCTCAAACCAACGAAAAATATGGAAGACAAATGAAATTTTAGGCTTTGAAGTTGTATGGCTAGGGGTTTTCCACTTTAAAAACCTTATCCACTGAGCTTATCACACGTGGATTCCACCTCCTCAAATTTTGTTTTGGGTTTTCTCTATAAAATACGAATGTTTTGTATAAGCCTGCATTATTTTTTTTTCTTTTAAAACTTTGTTAATACATTTCATAGTAAGAAAAAATTAGAATTACAAAATTATTCCTTAAATGGTTATATCTCGATATGCCTTCAAAATGATATGTATAGGATATTATAAGTCTAAGTATACATCGATAGGATCCATGCATATATATGTGCAACCTATAGATATAGTTTAGATTATGCATATTTTATTTTTCTTTGTTTTATTTAAGTAACATGCCTATACTTAAAACAATGCAATAATTTGATCTATGCGCCTAGAATTGGAGGTTTAGATGTAGATATCTTTGGATGTTGAGCATGACTAGTTTAGCTTTCAGAATCCATAACCAACATACTAATTTCATAGTAATGAAATTATGAAAAGAATAGGTTTTGCAATACCTGCAATAATCAAAGCCTTAATTTAAAAAATATTCTATCATTTTTACTTTTGCAGTTGGGATGATTAATCTTGAACCTGAAACTGGAAACAAATTGGATTACCTGTAAATAGACCTGTAACAAGAATCATCATTACACTTCATTAGCTTCAATGAGATAAGTAAGCCTCGGCATGACCAGAAGTTTCTTCAGTAAACAACAAACAAACTTTAGCACCTTGCACTCACTAGTAATTAAACAATTTTTTTCAATACTTTACTTCTTCAGATCTTTTACATTATAGATCGATCTTTCAGGACATTGTTGTTGAATTCTATTAGTAAAGAATGTATTTATATATATAAATGTTTTTTTTCAATATATAATTTTTTGATCTATTAGAATGTTAACTGTTATCATTTACGTTACCCTCTTAAGCGATGTTTTAAACATTAATTATCGCAAGAAAAATTTTAAATTTTTATGAAATTTTGGGGTTATTACATCAACCCACATGGAGTATAACTTTTAGAGGTCAATGATGAGGAGGAGGATTTGGTCGCGAAAGAGGCCAAGCTATATGCTATAATTGTGGGAATCCTTGACACTTTTCCTGGGACTGCAAAAATCCTACTATGACCTATTCATATTGTAATCTCTTTTACCATACTATCGAAGAGTTCCTTGAGTTGATTGCGAAATGGCAGTATAATAACATGTGAAATCATAACTCACCTCATAATTCCAATCCGAACATACAAAAGATCTCTGTTAAACAAAGGGAGACAAATATTGTTGTCCTAACAAGAGGAGGTGTTGTGACTCAAGATGATCAAGACACACCATATGGACAACCGCGAGTGCAACCATCACCAAAAAATAAAACACCATTCAATGTCCAAAAGGAAAAGGAGATATTCTTGGATGCTCAACATGAGTTTGTCAAAAAAAATCAGGCATTGATTTCTACTACTATACAAAATGAAGGACCAATATTGGACATGCATCAAATATTCAAACAACTATTTCAAAAGAAACCAATAACAAAGGTTAGTAAACTGAAATAATTCCTTAAAAGTTGTTTACCACTAATAGAATATAAATATATTTTTGTAGAATTGACAACTTTGATAGAACAACCTCAAGAAGATGTGCGACCATAAAGAAGGGTTAATCATATTGGGAAAAGATTGAATATTGGTCATGAACTAAGAATATTAACTTCCCATATAGGATATTATGACATGGAACATATTATTTTGGACCTAGAATTCGATGTGAACATTCTTACTAGAAATACTTGGGGAAGTATGGGAAAGTGGAGACTAGTATGGTCTCCTATCTCATTAAGATTAGGAAATTAGTCGAAGGTTTTATCTATGAGATGAATCACTCAGTTTGTTTTCCAGATAGAAGGACTTCGCACTTCTATAGAATTTGAGGTGATAAACATTGTTGATGATACGAATCTACATCCTACGCTTATTGGGATTGACTGGGCCATTGATAACCAAACTATTATCAATTTCAAGAAAATGATATTAACATTTGAAGATTACGAACTAAGGGTGGTCACATCACTTAATCCTCTAGAAGGCCATATGTATGTTGAGTAGGTAAATAATGAAGGACAAGATGAATACTTAGACCATATCTATAATATCATTTCTGCAATGAATGATAATGTGAATCCAATGACTAACGAAAAACTCAGCTAGCGAAGTGTTAATTACTACACATTGGATTCTAGAGAATCTTTTGAAAGTTGGTAGAACTGATTGCATGAAGTTTCAATGAGAAGATGCACAATAATTACAAAATCCATGCAATGGGTAGGTATTGAGGTATGTGATCTACCTACCTATGAGGTTTTTCCTAACCTAGAATATTTTTTGACAGAATCTAAAGAGAAAGTAACAGAACCTCAATGAATGTCAGCTTTGGACTTTTCATTCAAGGCTACACCTTCGATATTGTGGGTCGTGCATAAACAATCTATCTGATAATGACCCTAATGTCGAATATTGATTGAATTCTAACTTGGAGAGAAGATGATGTACACTGGATAGGAATACACAAGAATGACTAGTCATGTTGAGCACATTGAGCATTATTATGTGACATGGGAGGCAAGTCCGCGACAAGAATGGGTCCACCAATTTATACACACATTAGATATGATACCAAGGAACATGTATACATCGGTCAAACTGTAATGAGGAACAATAGAATGGGAAGATTTAGATTCCAGTTTCACCCACATGTTTGAAGTTTTTGATGATCATCCTTCAATTGATGCTACTGTACAAGTAATGAAGACTAAGATATTTGAAGATATTCCTGTATCAATGACGGATTTATTTTGAAGCAGCACAGAAGTCCAACACTAGATGGAGTGTTATAATGTAATAAGAGAACCTAATGATGATGATCCCCGTGACATAAAAATCCCTGATTTTGAAGGTACTTGTACAGTGAAAGGATTAGTTGTGTCAACTAATAAGTATCTAAATATATAGAAGATAAAGAAAGTAAACATTGGTTCCACAGAGAATCCAAAGTTTTCCAATATTAGATATTATTGGGATGATGAAACCATTAAGAAGATCACAGACCTACTACATGAGTTTTAAGATTTGTTTCCCAGAAAGTTTTCTAAAATGAAGGGAATTGTCAGAGACCTTGGGGAAATGAATATTTCATTGAATCCCAATGCAAAACCTGTTAAGAAATGACTGTATCGACTCAATCCTAGGTACAAAGAAAAAGTTGAGTTAGAGTTAGATCAAATTCTGGGTGGGGGCATTATAGAACCTATTGAAGAATCCAACGGGATTATCTCGATGGCAGTAGAAGATAAGTAAACTATTGGTGAAGTGCATATTTGTGTGGACCTAAGGAAGTTGAATGATGCATGCATGCACGACCCATTCCCAACCCCATTTACATATGAAGTTCGAGAGTGTCGGGGGTCAATAATTCTACACAGTTACTGATGGATTCTCTGGTTACCATCAGATTAGAATTGCAAAGGAGGATCGACACAAGACAACCTTTTTGATAGAATCAGAAATGTTTCCATTATACGGTAATGCCCTTTGGAGTCAAGAATGATCCTGCTATATTTTCCATGCCAAGTTGTGACTTATTTTAAATATTGTATTCATAAGTTTCTTGAATTTTACTTTGATTATTGGATGGTATTTGGGCTCATAAAATATCATATTGAGAGCCTCATAATGATGCTGGAACGATGTTGACAGTATCAAATTTATTAGAATCTAAAGAAGTGTATTTTTTGTGCTCCTTTTAGAATTATGTTGGGTCATGTGGTTTTTTGTGATGGAATCTTGGTAGATCTTGCTAAAATTGAGATTATCATTAACCTACCACCACCCATGACATTAAAGAAATTGAGAACAACCACAAATTCAAATAGCCTCATTAGTAGTAGAGAAAGAATCTAAGCCATCAGCAGCTGAGAAAATGCAACAATTATGTATATAGTAATGGGAAATAGAGCGTTTTACCTTCGTACGGATCCAGTCCCCCATACCTCATTGTTCTATTTGACCAAGCAACAGATCAAATTGGAGATTGAGATAAGCTACTATAAAAAATTTATTCGAGGATACATAGTGGTGATTACTCCTATGGAGAAATTATTGAAGAAGGATGTTAAGTTTCAGTGGACTGAACAATGACAAGAGATTCTGGATGTCTTGAAGAATAAGATGGTTACGACACCCATACTATTTTTCCCATATTGGAAGAAAGAGTTTAAGGTCCATGTTGATGTGTCATCTATCGCATTGGAAGGTTGTACTTGTACAACCAGGAGAAGGATCTATCGATCACCCCATCACATTTTCCATTAGAAAATTATAAACAACAGAGAAGAATTATACCATGACAGAAAGAGAAGGATTAGCTATAGTATATGTGCTTCAGAAATTTCAACAATATTTGTTGGGTGGACATTTCAATATGTACACAAACCATTATGCATTAAAATATCTAGTCAATAAGCCAGTGTTGGAGGGGAATATTTGTTTGTGGCTTCTTCTTTTCCAACAATTTGATTTCAAGAATATTTTTAAGCCTGATAGACTAAATTTAGGAGACGACCATCAGTTGAGACTCTAAAGTGGAGAAGAACCTGGTAATTTTGATGATAGTATTCCTGATGCACAACTATTTGTGGTCAAGATGTTTGATGATCATTATAGAGATATTATACTCTTCTTGAGAATAGGATATGCACCATCCAGATTCACTACATCAGAAAATAAATAATTAGTTGTAAGAATTGTAGATTTCTAGTTGATCACTAGACATTTATACAAAATGGGACTAGATGAAATTCTTCATCGTTGTGTTTAGGAACATGAGTGGCTGATGATATTCAATGAATCACATTAGGATGTTGTAGGAGACCATTATGTAGGAAAATATATAGTGCAAAAGATATTACAAGAAGGACTATGCTGGCCTACTTTGCACGCGGATGCTCGATATTATTGTCGCAACAATGATATCTGCCATAGAACTGGAAATCCTTCGCGACGAGATGAAATGATGGTAGTAATTCAGATAAATTTATAGTAATTTTACAAATGGACTGTTTTTGGACCTATAAATCCACTAGGGAAAATAATAGGTGGACAATAAATAATCACCGCGATGGATTACTTGACCAGATGGGATGAAGCAGTGCCAATAAAGGATTGTACTATTGCGAAACCTGCCATATTTTGTTTGACAATGTAGTGATCCAATTTGGATTCGTAAAGATTTGATAAGTGATCATGGAAGAAACTTTATGAATTAGTTGATTGACATATTAACTGAAGAATTCCAAATTCAGCATCAGAAGACGATGTCGTATCATCCACAAGAAATGGTGTTTTCGATCCATTCAATAAGATCTTGGAGAACACATTAATGAAGATTTGTAATGTTCAAAGAGATTATTGGGATCATAAAATACCTGCAATTTTATAGGCATATCGCACCACCTATAAAAAGTTGACAAGAAAAACTCCATTTTGACCGGTTTATGGACAAGAGGTTGTCATGCCGATGGAATACATTATACCCAATCTAAGAATAGTTGCAATAATGGATATGACCAAGGTTGGTATTGTTGAATAAATATTGTTGTACTTGGTCCAGTTGGAGGAAGAGCGCTTTATCCCAGGCTATCATCAGAATGTCAAGAAGGTGCGACAAAAATCTTGGCATGACTAACATATCAAGAATAAGCAATTTCACATTGGAGATCATGTTCTCCTGTATGACAATAATTTTTTTAAGAACCCTAGAAGGCTTGTAACACATTTGATGGGACCATATATTGTCATTCATATTACTAAAGAAGGAGCAGTGCAATTGCATAAATTAGATGGAACACCTTTCAAGGGATTGGTAAACAGAATTTGACCAAAGTGTTACCTAGATAGTCGTAGTTTCATTGACTGAGGATTCAAGAAAAGAAAAGGAGACAAAAAGTAAAAAAATTTAAAGTGTTATTTATGAGTATTATTTCTGAAAAAAACTATGAATGTTTTTTTTCAAACTTACGACTGTTTGGTTGCAGACTCTCTATTTGTTGCAGATGAAGAAAAGTGTCTATCTATCGGAGAAGAAGAACTGTGTCCCAAGCTCTAGGCATGTTGCAAGAAAATAATTTATGTTCTGTTAAGTCAGTAAATTTTTCTTCATTTTTGGTTTATTTTTCAATCTATTTTAGTTAAAGTTTTGCTTTTGAGTTTTAGTTTTAGTCTCCTTTAGGAGCTCTATGGATGATTGAATAAGTTTTTGAGCCCACTTTTTATAAGTTTTATTTGATTTTTGGTCTTTTGCATTTAAAAAGGGGTTAAAGAAGGTCATATTATCAAAATGGATTCAATAATGTTTATTTGGAAGATCACCTATGCTTGATGTTCAACCTGGAAACTTTTTAAAGCTCCTACAAATTAGCAGGAAGTTGAAAAAGAGCGAAATTTTAACACTGGCCATACTCTTGTAGCGCTGGACAAAAATTTAACAAAGGGCGCGCTACAGGAATATCGCGGCCCTCTTATTCTTTGATTTTCAAGCCAAATTTTGGCACGGGTTCAGTTTATAGGTGACTAATTTCATGTTTGAAGGGTGTTGCTACGTGTTATGTTAGTAATTATCATGCAGGCTGATCTAATTCGTGTTGAGAAGAGATCGTTGGTCATCATTAACTGAACGCAGCTCAGCTTGCCAGGTAGCAACATGGTTTGAGGTAAATGTGATATGAGTTGTCAGTTACAAGCACATTCAAAGATAAAAGAGTTCGTGGAGTAACTATAACCGCTAAAAAGCTGGATTATGCCCACTGGGAAACAGAGTGAGGTTATATGAAATCACGGGAAATTAGGGCTTCACGATTACGCTGTCTGCAGTTGAATTGTATCCTGAAAGGACACTTGTGCATTCAAGTTCTTATGATTTCGTTGCCAATTTAAGAACGCTCTCTATCAGCCACTCTGCAAAATGCTAACACGCCTTTACACGTTCACCGAAGACTTCGCTCTTAAAGGAAGATGGATTTCCTGAAAACAATGGTAAATCCTCAGCTCGTCGCCGAGAGAGGCTCCAATATGGTAGTCATCAATCCAGGTTCCGCGAGTGTTAAAATTGATCTGGCATCATGGCAAACCGCCGTGGTAATTCCCCATTGCATCGCACATAACATGAAAGGGCCAATGGACAAGCAATCCCAAGTTGCCAAGAGAAATCGCGAGCAGGTTTTTACATCTCCTGTATCCTCTGCTCAGCCATTAGAGCGCGAAGAAGCCCATTATGTGATTGCTTCACACTTGAAGCTATAACCTGCAAATCATGAATGAGGGAAAGAATCCTGGTTTCGTAAGATGGATCACTCTGATGGTTACAGTTCTCAATCAAAGCTACTTCAGAGGCAGAAACAGATGGATTTCACCTAAGTGGGCTCGCAGCATCTACTCTTGAAGGACTTTTCTCTTCACTGACTTACTTCTTCTCTAAAAATGCACATCGAGCAACTGAGTATCAATCGGGTCTTCAGAGATATGTTAAGCGAGATGAAGGAATGGTTGTGTAAGGTTGGACGCAATTTTTCAGCCTATGGTGTCTAAACCCTGCCGTTGTCTTCAAGGAAATATCTGAGGCATCAGCGTCCAGAAAATGTGCCTTTAAAGTGCCAGCTATGAAACTGCAAATGGTTATGCATTTTAGGAAAGCCTTTGATGCACTTGGTGGTGCGTTGGAGGAAATATTCAAGGTCGTACCAGATGGTATTCTTGTTTTCTTTTTCTAGCTATAAGTTAATGGAGAAACTGTGCAACCGATGGAAGGAACAAGACCAATCAAGAACTCGCTTTCCTGGGGCAGTGTGATGAGGTTTAGAATGTCTATGGTGTGCTGAACTATTTACAGGCTCTTGTTGAAGAATCTATGATCATCCATATCCTAGATGAAGAGAAAGAAGGCAATTTAACATTTATTGCTACTAATGGTTATGATTACAATAGAGGAAGTAATGTTCTAAAAGTGCTGGGTTACTTTAGTATTATCGGCCTGCTTCATGTACACAGCCTTCTTGGAGATTATTACAGAGGACTCAAGTGCTTGGCACCTATAGATGTTAACCAGACAGGTGTCTACAATTCAGTGATTGGAAGCCATATCACAACTATATATTATTATGGATTTGTCAACCTTATGTTGAGACGGTATGTTGAGGCAATACGGGCCTTCAATCAAGTTCTGTTGTATATAGCAAAGACCAAGCAATTCCATCAAAAATCTCCACAGTTTGACCAAATCCTGAAGAAAAATGAACAGATTTATGCTTTATTGGCTATATGCCTCTCTATCTGTCCACAAATGAAGCTTGTTGAGGAAAATGTGAATAATCAACTGAAAGAGAAGTATGGAGAGAAGATGACAAGGATGCAGAGAAGTGACGAGGCTCTGTATGATGAACTTTTTTCATATGCCTGTCCCAAATTTATTACTCCTGCAGTACCAAACTATGATGAGCCTCTTGTAAATTATAAGAATAAAGTATGAAGAATGCATCAATGATTGTGACAAATGGCATCGAAAGACACAGCTATCAGCAGGTACTACAGATACAATCACTTTGCAAAATAGTGATATATCTATGATGGTATCTTCAGCTATGCCACATCAGGACAGTAAATTACCTGGCTCTGCACTAGTACATGTTAAAGAAAACAATGATCCTCAGACAGCACATAAGTGTTCGACTCCTATGGGTTCTCCTAGGAAAGATGCAATCCCAGACATGAACATGCCTTGCAGAATTGAAGATAATGATGCGTGCAAGGAATCTGAAGTTGTGCTTGTTAGTGAAGGTTTTCCTGATGAATACTTGTCTCATGAATCAAGTAATGGGTAGGTTGTTTCTTCATATGGAAGTAAAATTGAAGAGCATTTTTCAAGGCTCAGTGAAGTGGGGCTAGTTCTAAATGAAAAGGCTAAAAGTACATTTTGTAGTCAACCCTTGCAAGAAGGTGCACCCTATTTTGTTCATTGCAAAATGACACCCACCTGTCAGGAGAAATTTCATGAAGGTTTATCTGTTATTAGAAATGCAGATGATCAAGGCAAGTTGAATCCTGAAGCTCACATCAGTGTACGGGATTCAACATCAACCAACGATGTTGACTATATCCTTCTTAGTGATGATGGAGAGAGAACTGAAAGGGATATTGCCTCGGCAAGAAAGGTGGAAGACAAGCTTGAACATCAGAATGAAGGAATTCCTGTAAATGCATACAGCTCTGGCAGGATATTTGTTGGTAATCTACCAACAGAAAATGTTTATCAAGCAACCATAAATGATGCATCCAGAATGATGGGGCAGAAGGTTAAAAAATGGAGGTTTTTATGCATGGCAGAGAACAGCATTTTGTCTCAGAGCCAAAAAACACAAAAGTATTTGTAACAAATGAAAGCCATACTAAATGCTTTGAGTTTATAACAGGGAAAGGTTTCTCTATTGATGCTGGGCTCTACAGATGAAAATGAGCCCTCTAGGCAATGATGAAAGATCAGTTTGCAAATTATGTTATTCAAAAGGGATGCAGTGTAGAGGTCTACATTAACAGAGTAGCTTGTTACACAAAGCTTGGAGCTTTGCCAGAAGGTCTTAAGGATGCGAATAAGTGTATTGAGCTAGATTCATCATTTACAAAAGGCTATTCGAGGAAAGCTGCTGTTCAGTTCTTCATGAAAGAATATGACAAAGAGAACTTGCAGAAGGCAATCCAGAACCTTCAGCAGGAGAATGAGGACCTTCAGAGAAAGATAGCAGATATGGAAAAGAAGACTAAAAGACAAGCTCAAAGGCTAGATGGTATTGACCTCCTTGTTGAGGCAGCGAAGGAGATATGAAGCAGTTATTAGTTAGTGGTTATTTTAGATAAACAATTTTGGTTAAACATTTGCTATTTTTAGCAATCATGTAATTTTGTAAAAAGTCACTTTTTATTTTACCTAGCTTAGTAATTCGATGGAGGCAGTTAGTGGAGAAGACCTAACTGATTTTGGGAGAACTTTCCTATTTAGATGAGTTAGCAAGATATTGTGAGGAATCTGGATTTTGGGAGCATCAGGAGGTCTGCTAGCTACTTGTACTATCAGACTTGTTCAGAGAACTGGTACTGTAACTCTCATATGCATTTACTGATGAAATAATGTGATATATGACTCTTTCCCCCACATTTTGTCTATGTTGGCTTTGTTATTGAGCATGTTTTGCTTCTTAAATGGTAATTTCATTGCTAGTTGATGTCTTTTTCTGGTAATGCTTATCTTTTAATGTATGAACCATAGCATAGTATCTTGGTTGAATTTTTGTGATATGTTTGGGCATCTTTATCAGTTTATGTCTATGATTTAGTTATTTCTTTTACTCTGAATGTATTCCCTGCATGATCTTGAATCTTACAACCAAAAACACATAAACAAAAACCCTAAACCCTAGTTTGGATTGAGTTTTTTCTCTTGAGATTGTGTTGGCTTGTTACCCTAGCCTTAGTAACAATTTCTGACACAAACATCTTTGGCATCGTTGCCGGGGACGAAGTTGAAGCATATCTTCCCTGGGATACTTATCAGTTTTCCTGGTTTAAGAGGTGGACTTAAACCAGCATTTTTGAAGGCTATTTTTTCACCAAAGTTTGACAGAGTGGCTGCTAGAAGAACTAGAAGTTTTCAGTCATCCCCAGTTTTATGCAGCCCTATTTAATTTGATCTACTGTCACCCCTTTCTCTTTCTGAGAAGAAGAAACAAAATCTTGACAAATTGATTGGCGACTCCACTATTTCAAAATGTACGGGCCAATGTCCATGGAAGCTATGGAGGCTCGAAGGTTTGCACCGTTAAATTTTTCTGATATTCCAGGTTTTCCAAATACAGTACCTACTATGGATATTTGGGGAGATTGTCTTCCACGGTTTAGAGAAAACAAAGAGGATAACCCATCAGATCACCTTATCAAATTTCATCAATGTATGGTTCAGCTAAATATTCAGCATGAAGATGTGCTCATGAAAATGTTCATGTATTCACTTGAGCGAGATGCACGAGATTGGTATTTTTCTCTTCCTGCTGCTAGTATCTCCTCACTGAATGAATTCCACACATGATTTCAGAAGCATTGTAAGTATCTGTACCCAGCTGAACTCTTTTTAAAAGATTGTTGTGAACAGGCTGCATGTAAGCTACAGTTGGGATACAGGTTTGCAGTGAGATCAGTACTGAAGGCTTGATGACTCCATAGCCCAATGGAAGTTTACAGACAGGTAGATAGAAGACAGAGGGCATTGGTCTACAAGTTCTTGAAGCCTCGCAGGGAGGACTTCATCCCGCAGCGGGAGCCAGATGTTAAGTCAGTAAATTTTTCTTCATTTTTGGTTTATTTTTCAATCTATTTTAGTTAAAGTTTTGCTTTTGAGTTTTATTTTTAGTCTCCTTTAGGAGCTCTATGGATGATTGAATAAGTTTTTGAGCCCACTTTTTATAAGTTTTATTTGATTTTTGGTATTTTGCATTTAAAAAGGGGTTAAAGAAGGTCATATTATCAAAATGGATTCAATAATGTTTATTTGGAAGATCACCTATGCTTGATGTTCAACCTGACAACTTTTTAAAGCTCCTACAAATTAGCAGGAAGTTGAAAAAGAGAGAAATTTTAACATTGGCCATATTCTTGTAGTGCTGGACAAAAATTTAACAAAGGGCGTGCTACAGGAATATCGCGGCCCTCTTATTCTTTGATTTTCAAGCCAAATTTTGGCACGGGTTCAGTTTATAGGTGACTAATTTCATGTTTGAAGGGTGTTGCTACGTGTTATGTTAGTAATTATCATGCAGGCTGATCTAATTCGTGTTGAGAAGAGATCGTTGGTCATCATTAACTGAATGCAGCTCAGCTTGCCAGGTAGCAACGTGGTTTGAGGTAAATGTGAGATGAGTTGTTTGTTACAGGCACATTCAAAGATAAAAGAGTTCGTGGAGTAACTATAACCGCTAAAAAGTTGGATTATGCCCGCTGGGAAACAGAGTGAGGTTATATGAAATCACGGGAAATTAGGGCTTCACGATTATGCTATCTGCAGTTGAATTGTATCCTGAAGGACACTTGTGCATACAAGTTCTTATGATTTCGTTGCCAATTTAAGAACGCTCTCTATCAACCACTCTGCAAAATGCTAACACGCCTTTACACGTCCATTGGAGACTTCGCTCTTAAAGGAAGATGGATTGCCTGAAAACAATGGTAAATCCTCAGCTCGTCGCCGAGAGAGGCTCCAATATGGTATTCATCAATCCAGGTTCCGCGAGTGTTAAAATTGGTCTGGCATCATGGAAAACCGCCGTGGTAATTCCCCATTGCATCGCACATAACATGAAAGGGCCAATGGACGAGCAAGCCCAAGTTGCCAAGAGAAATCACGAGCAGGTTTTTACATCTCCTGTATCCTCTGCTCAGCCATTAGAGCGCGAAGAAGCCCATGATGTGATTGCTTCACACTTGAAGCTATAACCTAAAATCATGAATGAGGGAAAGAATCCTGGTTTCGTAAGATGGATCACTCTGATGGTTACAGTTCTCAATCAAAGCTGCTTTAGAGGCAAAAACAGATGGATTTCACCTAAGTGGGCTCGCAGCATCTACTCTTGAAGGAATTTTCTCTTCACTGACTTATTTCTTCTCTGAAAATGCACATCAATAAACTGAGTATCAATTGGGTCTTCAGAGATATGTTAAGCGAGATGAAGGAATGGTTGTGTAAGGTTGGACGCAATTTTTCAGCCTATGGTGTCTAAACCCTGCCGTTGTCTTCAAGGAAATATCTGAGGCATCAGCGTCCAGAAAATGTGCCTTTAAAGTGCCAGCTATGAAACTGCAAATGGTTATGCTTTTTAGGAAAGCCTTTGATGCACTTGGTGGTGCGTTGGAGGAAATATTCAAGGTCGTACCAGATGGTATTCTTGTTTTCTTTTTCTAGCTATAAGTTAATGGAGAAACTGTGCAACCGATGGAAGGAACAAGACCAATCAAGAACTCGCTTTCCTGCGGCAGTGTGATGAGGTTTAGAATGTCTATGGTGTGCTGAACTATTTACAGGCTCTTGTTGAAAAATCTATGATCATCCAGATCCTAGATGAAGAGAAAGAAGGCAATTTAACATTTACTGCTACTGATGGTTATGATTACAATAGAGGAAGTAATGTTCTGAAAGTGCTGGGTTACTTTAGTATTATTGGCCTACTTCACGTACACTGCCTTCTTGGAGATTATTACAGAGGACTCAAGTGCTTGGAACCTATAGATGTTAACCAGACAGGTGTCTACAATTCAGTGATTGGAAGCCATATCACAACTATTTATTATTATGGATTTGTCAACCTTATGTTGAGACGGTATGTTGAGGCAATACGGGCCTTCAATCAAGTTCTGTTGTATATAGCAAAGACCAAGCAATTCCATCAAAAATCTCCATAGTTTGACCAAATCCTGAAGAAAAATGAACAGATTTATGCTTTATTGGCTATATGCCTCTCTATCTGTCCACAAATGAAGCTTGTTGAGGAAAATGTGAATAATCAACTGAAAGAGAAGTATGGAGAGAAGATGACAAGGATGCAGAGAAGTGACGAGGCTCTGTATGATGAAATTTTTTCATATGCCTGTCCCAAATTTATTACTCCTTTAGTACCAAACTATGATGAGCCTCTTGTAAATTATAAGAATAAAGTATGAAGAATGCATCAATGATTGTGGCAAATGGCATCGAAAGACACAGCTATCAGCAGGTACTACAGATACAATCACATTGCAAAATAGTGATATATCTATGATGGTATCTTCAGCTATGCCACATCAGGACAGTAAATTACCTGGCTCTGCACTAGTACATGTTAAAGAAAACAATGATCCTCAGACATCACATAAGTGTTCGACTCCTATGGGTTCTCCTAGGAAAGATGCAATCCCAGACATGAACATGCCTTGCAGAATTGAAGATAATGATGCGTGCAAGGAATCTGAAGTTGTGCTTGTTAGTGAAGGTTTTCCTGATGAATACTTGTCTCATGAATCAAGTAATGGGTAGGTTGTTTCTTCATATGGAAGTAAAATTGAAGCGCATTGTTCAAGGCTCAGTGAAGTGGGGCCAGTTCTAAATGAAAAGGCTAAAAGTACATTTTGTAGTCAACCCTTGCAAGAAGGTGCACCCTATTTTGTTCATTGCAAAATGACACCCACCTGTCAGGAGAAATTTCATGAAGGTTTATCTGTTATTAGAAATGCAGATGATCAAGGCAAGTTGAATCTTGAAGCTCACATCAGTGTACGGGATTCAACATAAACCAACGATGTTGACTATATCCTTCTTAGTGATGATGGAGAGAGCACTGAAAGGGATATTGCCTCGGCAAGAAAGGTGGAAGCCAAGCTTGAACATCAGAATGAAGGAATTCCTGTAAATGCATACAGCTCTGGCAGGACATTTGTTGGTAATCTACCAACATAAAATGTTTATCAAGCAACCATAAATGATGCATCCAGAATGATGGGGCAGAAGGTTAAAAAATGGAGGTTTTTATGCATGGCAGAGAACATCATTCTGTCTCAGAGCCAAAAAACACAAAAGTATTTGTAACAAATGAAAGCCATACTAAATGCTTTGAGTTTATAACAGGGAAAGGTTTCTCTGTTGATGCTGGGCTCTACAGATGAAAATGATCCCTCCAGGCAATGATGAAAGATCAGTTTGCAAATTATGTTATTCAAAAGGGATGCAGTGCAGAGGTCTACATTAACAGAGTAGCTTGTTACACAAAGCTTGGAGCTTTGCCAGAAGGTCTTAAGGATGCGAATAAGTGTATTGAGCTGGATTCATCATTTACAAAAGGCTATTCGAGGAAAGTTGCTGTTCAGTTCTTCATGAAAGAATATGACAAAGAGAACTTGCAGAAGGGAATCCAGAACCTTCAGCAGGAGAATGAGGACCTTCAGAGAAAGATAGCAGATATGGAAAAGAAGACTAAAAGACAAGCTCAAAGGCTAGATGGCATTGACCTCCTTGTTGAGGCAGCGAAGGAGATATGAAGCAGTTATTAGTTAGTGGTTATTTTAGATAAACAATTTTGGTTAAACATTTGCTATTTTTAGCAATCATGTAATTTTGTAAAAAGTCACTTTTTATTTTACCTAGCTTAGTAATTCGATGGAGGAAGTTAGTGGAGAAGACCTAACTGATTTTGGGAGAACTTTCCTGTTTAGATGAGTTAGCAAGATATTGTGAGGGTTCTGGATTTTGGGAGCATCAGGAGGTCTGCTAGCTGCTTGTACTATCAGACTTGTTCAGAGAACTGGTACTGTAACTCTCATATGCATTTACTGATGAAATAATGTGATATATGACTCTTTCCCCCACATTTTGTCTATGTTGGCTTTGTTATTGAGCATGTTTTGCTTCTTAAATGGTAATTTCATTGCTAGTTGATGTCTTTTTCTGGTAATGCTTATCTTTTAATGTATGAACCACAGCATAGTATCTTGGTTGAATTTTTGTGATATGTTTGGGCATCTTTATGAGTTTATGTCTATGATTTAGTTGTTGCTTTTACTCTGAATGTATTCTCTGCATGATCTTGAAGCTTACAACCAAAAACACATAAACAAAAACCCTAAACCCTAGTTTGGATTGAGTTTTTTCTCTTGAGATTGTGTTGGCTTGTTACCCTAGCCTTAGTAACAATTTCTGACACAAACATGTTCCATAATGAATTTTTCTCACAAGTGATAGTTGGATAGCAGTTAATGTGAGGACGCAAGATATTTTGGCAACACACTTTTTGGTCACTTCCAGAACTAATGCACAATAACTACCATTGAATTGCCATACAAAGTGATGGTTTTATTGGTGGTTTCCTTGTAATTATTAGAAATATTTCTCCATGTGATAGAAATCACTGCCACCTTTACATTTATTGAAAGATTGTGCGAACAACTGACAAAGTAAATGTATATCATGTTTGTGTCAAAGTTTGTCATTTCATTACATATAACTTATCGTGTTGAATAAGTTTTCTACAACTATAGGAGTTGAAGTTATTTTCGCGGAGTATGGTCATTTCCATCTTCAATAAGGGCATTTCCCAAGAATCAGGTTTTGAGTTTCTATCACCTATGCTAATTATAGAAGAAATTGGAGAAGTTGTTTCATGATCGCTAAGAGCTGCAAACCCTATTCCATAGTCCCCATTGATTCATCTGGTTGTTTTACGATCAAACCCAAATAGTACACCAAAGAGGAAGTGGTATACCAATTGAAAATTGTGCATAACAACACCTTCACTATATGAAAAAGCAACAAGATTTGCATCCTTATTGTTGGATTATGTCCCACTAAGGCCAGTAGATGCGCCTAAGGTCACAACTGGTCAAAATCCTAGATATCCATTGGTCGCACCAGCAGTACCTAAAGGAGTTCAAGTAATAGAAAACATTACTCTAAATTTGTAGAAGATGGGCTTTGTCGACCACGACCTACACAAATTCCCAGAACTGGTGATGGAAAAGTACTTGAATTCTATCTGAGAAACAAAGGATGGCCTTTTCCACATAGTTCTAATGGAATGTGTAAGAGTATTATATAAGTTTGGATTACTGTTGCTGATGCACATTTTGGCACACAACATAAGTGAATGCCGGTGTCAAGTAGTTTGTTATATGTTTCTTGTTGAGGTTATAGCATAAGGAGTCATTTTCCAGTCTTGTGAGTAATAACAAGACAATATACTTGTGTAGTCATACAAATATCCTCATTTGATTGAGGTGGTGATGTTGTAAAGTCTTGTGAGTAATAGCAAGACAGTAGACTTGTGTAGTCCTACAAATATCCTCATATGATTAAGGTGGTGATGTAGTAGACTTGTGTAGTCCTACAAATACCCTCATATGATTGAGGTGGTAACGCACTAGACTTGTGTAGTTCTACAAATAACCTCATATTATTGAGGTGGTAATGCAATAGACTTGTGTAGTCTTACAAATATCCTCATATGATTGAGGTGGTGATGCAGTAGGCTTGTGTAGTCCTACAAATATCCTCATATGATTGAGGTGGTGATGCAGTAGACTTGTGGGTAATATCAAGTTATACCAATATCCTCATGTTGTGAGGTGGAATGCTTTACTATGTAGAGTAGATACAGTATGTGATGTATGGCTAGTCATGGTCAACAAGTGCTACAAGTATCCTTTAGGGATTAGCTACACCTAGAGTGATTTAATTTAGCATATGACTATATGACCTGGGGCAATACATATGATCATAGGTTCGGAAATGATATTATGAGTATGATATGATTAATTAATGAAAACACATATGGACCATGCAGAGATATTTAATATAAGCACAAAGATAGAGAGAGAATTCAAATTGCATATGTTGCCACCAAGTAAACTCGAAATTGATTAGATATCAGTTGAGTATTAATTATGGTAAAAAAGTTCAGTTAATTAAGGAATCAACTCCTTAATTTATGCAAGTGGCTATTGGAAATAAATAGTGATGGAGATGCACTAGTTATGTTCAGTTACATTCAGTTCAGTTCAGTTACATTCGGTTATGTTCAGTTACATTCAGTTTCGTTCAGTTACATTTAGTTATGATCATTTACATTTAGTTATGTTTAGTTACATTCAAGTTTGTTCAGCTACATTCAGTTTTGTTCTGTTACATTCAGTTATGTTTAGTTACATTCACTTTAGCTTAGTTACATACAGTTCAACTCAGCTACATTTAGTTCAACTCAGTTAACTACTTAGTTGTAGTTAGTTAATTAATGGAAGGAACATATCTTCTCGTGGGAGATAATTATGGATTTCTAGCTTGAAACCAGATCAATATGGGGTGCATGATCAAAGATGGATTAGTGTTCTAAGTGTTAGCAAGTTGCTTCTACATGCAACCATTCTATTTTTGTTGTAAAACCTAATTTTACTTGTTATTAAAGTGCTATACACTTGGCAAGTTAGATACATTGTTCCATTCGATCTCCTCTCTCTGGTGGTCTCGATGAAAGCAATATGCTATTGTGTTGTAATCATTCTCTACTACTAATCTATCATACTCTAAGATTGTTTGATGCGTTTTTCATCCTCCGAATCAGTGGAGGGTTTTCCCAAGGTATATCCTATGTTCTATGGTTTGATTTATATCTTTGAATTATTTATGTGATTTATATGCACTGTTATTATGGATTAAAGTTTTAAAGTTCAAGTTTATTCATATTTTTCTCAATCACTAACATGGTATTAGAGAAAGGGAAGGAATAAGCTTAGTTTCTGTGCAAACACTCTAAGCCTTCGTAGATCTTGAAGCATTGAGCAAGAGAGTGAAGCAATGGCTTCTATATCTGTCTGACAAGAAGATATACTTGAAGGAACATCCAACTTCAATACATGGAAGGTGAGGGTGTTCAATATTCTAGAAGAACATGATCTAAACTCTTTTGTGACTATTGTTATCAAATATCCCACTACAAATGCAGGAAGGACAGATTACAAAGAGATTCAAGAAAAGGAAAAGAGGATCATATATGACTCCATGAAGGACAACCTCCTGTCCATGATCACTCCATTGAAGAAATCAACGGAGTGTTTTGACACACTCATGAATCTCTATGTGAAGAAGGATCCCACTCAAAAGAGAGCTTTGAAGAACAAGCTGCGCAACATGAAGATGGAGAAGGATGAGACCTTGGCATCTTTCTTCATAAATATTTCACAAGTCAAGGATCAACTAGCAAGCATCGGTGTGGAGATAGATGAGAATGATATTCTTCAAACCGCCATAGATGGGATCCTTGCCTCATGGGAGACCTTTCTTGTTGTGGTAAATGGAAGAGAAGAGCATCCCAAATTTGAAATAATCTAGCATGACTTCATTCAAGGAGAACGGTGCATCTAGAGTAAAGAAGTGCACAGTAAAGAAGAGAATCTATCTCTCATGGCTATGACTAAGAAAGGAAGGAAGCCTTTCGCTCCTAAGAAATACTTTCATACAAAGAAGAAAGAGATTACAAAGAACATTGAAAAATCAAAGTTTAAATGCTACTAATGTGGAAAGAAAAGTTACTTTGCAAGAGAGTGCAATAAAAATAAGAAGGATGAAGGAAATTTTCATGCCTCCACTTTCGTAGAAGAAACTCTGCATAAGATTACACCCGAAGAGAAAGAGACTAGAAGAGAGTATTATCTTGTCTCTGCTTTATCTGGATCCATCATCATAGGAGAATATACATGGTTGATCGACAGTGGTTCTTCCAAGCACATGTTATGGTACAAGGGTGTAGTCTCCAATCTAAAGGAGAAACAATTCTCATGCATGGTGGAATTGGGAGACAATTCTACATATTCAATCCTAGGAGTTGGATCCACGTCATTCCAGTTAAATTCAAGAGACATGCTAAATATGGATGAAATTTTGTATGTTCTTGGATTGAAGAAAAATCTACTCTTCGTTTGTGTCCTTGAAGATAAATGCTTTCGTGTGATCTTCATGGAGAATCAAGCATACTTATGGCCGAAGAACCAAAACATTAATACTGTTGTTATTTTTGGAGTTCAAGAAGGAGGACTCTACAAGGTCCCAGGAAATATTATTTCATCCATGGTACATCATGCTATCAACCCATGTGAGCTTTGGAATAGGAGGCTCAGACATCTCCACTTTAGAGCACTTCCTGGTCTATAGAAAATGGTGAAAGGTATGCCTAGTTTCGATTCTATTCATGATTCTATCTGTCTAGGTTGTGCTTTAGGAAAGAATGTTAAAAAGAATTTTCCTATAATCCACACTATATCTAAAGGCATCCTTGACTTACTACATTCATATTTGTGTGGACCCATGTCTACCCCTTCCCTCAGTGGGTACCTTTACGGTGTTTTACTCATTGATGATTTCTCTAGTAAGGCCTGGATTTACTTTATGAAAGCCAAAAGTGAAACCTTTTGTAAATTCCAAGAATTTGAATCCTTGGTAGAAAACCAGACAAGTAGGCATATCCATTCCCTAAGGATTGGTAATGGAGGAGAGTTTTAATCAAATGCCTTTAATGAGTTGTGTAGTGATGTAGGGATATGTAGACAATTAGCAGTTCCTTACAACCCACAACAAAATGGGGTTGTAGAGAGAAAGAATAGAACTGTTTGTGAGGATGGAAAATCCATGTTACATGATCAGTTTATTTTTGTTTATTTATGGGCATAAGCTACTACTACAGTAGTGTACATTCAAAATAGAAGTCTGCATGCAGTTCTTGATGAGAAAACACTTAAAGAGGTGTTCACTAGTGAAAAACTAGACATATCACATCTTCATATTTTTGGATGTCCTGTGTATATTCACATCCAAAATAAAAGAGGACCAAGATGGAACCTTTTGGAAAGAAGGGAACTTTTGTTAGCTACAGTGAGACCTCCAAAACATTTAGAATGTATGTACCCGGTGAGAGACATGTTGAGGTAATTGGATATGTGAATTTCCATGAGGAGGTAGCATTCAAGCGGTCAAAAGAGCTTGAATGTGATCCAGAGACCTCCAAATCATTCAAAATCTATGTACCTGGTGAGAGACATGTTGAGGTAAGTCGGGATGTGCAATTCCGTGAGGAGGCAGCATTCAAGTGGTCAAAAGAGCTTGAATGTGATCTAGAGATAGAGGAGACTGAGGTTCCTACTTCATAAAATAATGAGAATGATTCTTCCCCTTCTAAGATTCAAATGGAGAATCCAACAGAGCCTACAGAGTTACTTGCCACTGATGAACCAATTGAACTGGTTAATGAACCTCCTACAAGAAGGAGGGCAGCATGGTGTAATGATATATTGAGAGATGCTGAGAAGCATGGAGCACCAGTGGGAACTTCTAGAAAGCGAATGCATCCTGATAGATATTCAGGATATGTTGCATTGATGAGCAACATTAGTGACTTTGATCCTTCATCTTATGAAGAGGCTGCAGAGAAACAAGTATGGAAATATTCTATGATAGAAGAGTATCATTCCTTCCTGAGGAATGATGTTTGGGATATTGTTCCTAGACCTGAGAGGAATTCAGTTGTTACTTCCAGATGGCTTTACAAGATAAAGCATGTTACAGATGGAAGTGTGGACAAGTTCAAAGCCAGATTTGTTGCCCAAGGATTCTCTCATAAAGAGGGAATTGACTATGAGAATACTTTTTCTCTAGGGGTTAGGTATACTACTATCATATCTATTATTTCACTTGCATCAATATCAGGATGGAAGCTTCACCAAATGGATGTGAATACTTCATTCCTCAATGGTGACATCGAGGAATAAGTTTACATTGAGAAGCATGATAGTTTTGTGATACATGGGAAGGACTCCCATGCCTGCAAATTGAAGAAATCCCTATATGGGTTAAAGCAAGCTGCTCAAGCTTGGTATGCCAGTTACCTTCAAAAACTGGGTTTCTTTAAAAGTGATGTAGATTCCAAATTGTACTTCAAAGTAGTGCAGAACCAGCCTCCGATACCGGTTCTATATGTTGACGATTGTTGAGTGTAATAGGGAGCTTACCTCAGATTTTGAGATGAAAGACTTAGGTCTTATGCACTAATTCCTAGGTCTTAATATTTTGCAGAGGAATGCTGAGATATTTCTATCTCAAGGGAAGTACAAAGTGAACATATTGCGAATATTTGGCATAGTGGATTGTAAATCAATAAACACTCCGATGGATTCCAATTTGAGGAAACTCCATGAGACTGAGACTGGATAGGATCCAGTGGACCCCACATTATATACATAGTTTATTGGCTCATTGATGTAATTGATAAATTCAAGGCCAGACATATGCTATGCAGTTAGCATCTTGAGTCAGTTCATGGCTGATCCTAGACACAATCATTGGGTTGCAGGTAAGCACATCTTGAGGTACCTCCTTGGTACAATTTCTTATGGACTCAAGTATGCCTCCAATGGTGGAGTCTTATTGCTTGGATATACTGATTCTAATTGGGTTGGAATAATTGTTGATTAGAAGAGCACCTTTGGATACTGTTTCAGCTTGGGTTCTTCTATGATTTCTTGGTCCAACAGAAAGCAAGGCTCAGTTTCCCAAAGTACAGCAGAGGATGAGTACATTGCTGCTAGTACTGCTTCCAGAGACGCAACATGGCTGATAAAGATACTTGGAGGATTACTAAATGTAAATATAGAACCTACAATGATCAGGTGTGACAACCAAAGTTGTATAAATATTTACGAGAATCTCGTGTTTCATGACAAGTCAAAACACATATAAATGAATTATCACTTCATTCGAGAGATGGTCCAGAAAGGTATGGTAAAAATTCAGTATATATCTAGTGAGGAGCAGATTTTGTTAGGATTATTAATCCTCCCTTGTCCAAATTTGGTCATGTCTAAATCGGGAGTCCATCCAGTCTATTTATAGTCATTAACACCATTGAGTCCACTTGACCTAATTGTGGCACATGTTTCAGTTACTAAAGTGTGGGGAACACTAATGGAGGATCACTGCCACTAATTACACTTGATTGCATCAGTTTAGGAGCCTCCTAAACCAATCCCTACAATTTAGGAAGCCATTAGGAGTGCTGAAACCAACCAATGTCAGTTCACTTCAGTTAATGACTAGTCATGCTAAGTTAGGAGTCAATTACATTCAGTTCTAGTCCTCTACATTCATTTAGCGCTAGGTTTACTTGACTAAACACATGTGGGGTGCATTTCTCACCTACCATTGTCAGTTAACCTTAGTCAACACTGAATGTAACACTTGAGTTGTGTTTTAGAGCTTTGATGAACTTTGGTTATGGTTTAGACAAGGTCAGTTAACTATTGAGTCCTCTGATAGTGATTTAGACAAGGTCTTGGTTACCTACAGTCAAGTAGAGTGTAATCAATTCGAAATTCCTCATGTGGATTCAAATTTCTTGTGGCTATTAAATCCATTATACTTCATTGTAATTATCTATCTAATTACTCTTTCATTAATGAAAATCATTCACAGTTGCAAGCCATTTTTGCACTATTTCATTCTTCAATAACTGAGTAAATTCTGTGATCTATCATGTGAGTTGTGTGTTTATCCCCAGATCTATGTGCTCAATTTAATATGGTATCAGAGCCTTGGTGGAAAAGGAACTTCTCCTCCACATATCTCCTATTGGATCATTTTTTTTGTTTTGCAGGTACAACTTCGAAATGATTTCATCTTTGATGAGACAAGGTCTCTGTCGGGTGTCTATTGGGCTCGGTAAAGAGTGTTTTAGTAGGATTAACTGGCTGAATAAAAGTGATGGAGATTTTGGAACATCCATCACCATAAGCATCCTTGATCCAAAAATCTTAGCCTCCACTCTCTCTGATGAAGTTGTTCAAGATAAAGAAGAAGCAGAAGCTTCTACATTGTCAATTCGAATTGAACATAGTCTCCATGCAGTGACTCCTTCTTCTGATGCTCTGGAAGTTCATGAGATCTCTGATATATCATATTTTCATATTGCTGAAATAGAATAAGAAATTCGAATCTCTGATATTGAAGAAAAATTCTGCTGCACTTCCATGCAAACATTCAACGGTGATTTTCCTTTAAATTTTGTGCAAAATTTACTAGTAATTGCTTCCGAAAGTGAAGAGAAATTTGATTTTTCTCCCTCTAACGTTGCTTCTGGTGTGAAAATATGTGATACCTTGGATATTTTGGAAGAAATATCATATTACCAGAGTGATCCATTTGCTCCCCATGATCTGTATTTTCCAGCAAATTCCTGCAGGATTGCATGCACAAAAATTCAGAATTTTGAAGAAGAAGAAAGCTGTGCATCCACCGTCTCGGTTAACCATTTATTTGAATCTGATATTAACCTTATTGGATATGATATGATATTATTTAGATATGATCTGATATTGTTTGGTTTAATATATCAAATTCATAATCTTTCAGTACCACTTGTAGCTGTTCTCATCAACGGTGTGAAGAAACAAGTACCACAAGTCTCCTACAAAACTGCTGCTGGGGATTTGATTCCATTTCATAGTTTTGGATATGTTTTGAAACTATTTAGATCTGATTTAATTTATGATCTGATATTATTTGGTTCATATTTTAAAATCCAAAATCCTTCAGTCATGCTTGTAGCCTCTCTCACCAATTCCGGTGTGAAAAATCAAGTACCGCACTTTCTCTTCAAAACTGTTGATGGGGATTTGGTGTTAGTTTGCTCATATGAGGTTGCTGATATTTTATTATGTGATTCATTATCTATTTCAGAAGATATATCAGAATATGGAGCTCAAGCATTGGCTCTCAATAGTCCCAGTGCTTCTCTACCATTGATCACATGCTCATCTCCTCACAGAACTAGTAAAGAGGAAGATTTTCTGCATCCGCCTGGACACCTGCTCCTAACACTTGGGGATGTTCTTACCACTCATGGTTTTATGTTCATGGATGAAAAATATCAGTTTCTTGAGTGTTCCTCACATTCTTTGAATTATCAAGAACCTTTTCTCACTTTTCAGTTGACTTCAGTTGCTCTACATGGGTCCAGTCTTCATCCTGCAGCTGTCTATATTTCTGATTTAGTTGAGCATATCATTCTTATTCCAAAGAGGAAGATTCATACAAACATAATGATGGAGAGGTTCACATGCCAGGCCCCAGGATACCTGTGCATAGAAGAACTAGATTGATCCTGATTCTACCTGCTTAATTAGAGGGGGGATTTTTTTCATGTGGTTTTTCCCCAGCAACTTGTTTTTGAGCAGTTACTTTACTTTACTTGATGTAATGGGTGACCTATGGTATTAGTTACTAGGGCCCACAGATTTTCCAAGTTAGAATTCAAGGGGGGTGTTAGGATTATCAATCCTCCCTTGTCCAAATTTGGTCATATGTCTAAATCGGGAGTCATGTCTAAATTGGGAGTCCATCCAGTCTATTTATAGTAATTAACACCATTGATTCCACTTGACCTAATTGGGGCACATGTTTCAGTTACTAAAGTGTGGGGAACACTAATTGAGGCTCACTGCCACTGATTGCACTTGATTACATCAGTTTAGGAGCCTCCTAGACCAATCCCTACAATTTAGGAAGCCACTGGGAGTGTCGAAACCAACCAAGGTCAGTTCACTTCGGTTAATGACTAGTCAAGCTAAGTTAGGAGTCAGTTACATTCAGTTCTAGTCCTCTACATTCAGTTAGCGCTAGGTTTACTTGATTGAACACATGTGGGGTGCATTTATCACCTACCACTGTCAGTTAACCTTAGTCAACCCTGAATGTAACACTTGTGTTGTGTTTTAGAGCTCCGATGAACTCCGGTTATGGTTTAGACAAGGTCAGTTAACTATTGAGTCCTCCGATAATGATTTAGACAAGGTCTTGGTTATCTACAGTCAAGTAGAGTCTAATCAATTCGAACTTCCTCATGTGGATTCGAATTGCTTGTGGCTATTAAAGCAATTGTACTTCATTGTAATTATCTATCTAATTACTCTTTGATTAATGAAAAGCATTCACAGTTGCAATCCATTTTTGCACTGTTTCATTCTTCAATAACTGAGTATATTGTGTGATCTATCATGTGAGTTGTGTGTTTGTCCACAGATCTATGTGCTCGATTTAATAGATTTCAAATGTGATGACAAAGCCTCTATCTGTGATGAATTTTAGACACTTCTGAGATAAGCTTGTTATGGCAGAGAATGTCTCCCTCACTGAGAGGGAGTTTTGAGATTACAGCATCAGGAGTCATTCTCCAGTCTTGTGAGTAATAAAAATACAGTAGAATTGTGCAGTCCTACAAATATCCTTATCTGACTAAGGTGGTGATGTTGTAAATTATTGTGAGTAATATCAAGACAATAGACTTGTGTAGTCCTACAAATATCCTCATATGATTGAGGTGGTGATGCAGTAGACTTGTGTAGTCCTACAAATACCCTCATATGATTGAGGTGGTAATGTAGTAGACTTGTGTAGTCCTACAAATGGACTCATATGATTGAGGTGGTAATGCAGTAGACTTGTCTAGTCCTACAAATATCCTCATATGATTGAGGTGGTGATGCAGTAGACTTGTGTAGTCCTACAAATGGACTCATATGATTGAGGTGGTAATGCAGTAGACTTGTCTAGTCCTACAAATATCCTCATATGATTGAGGTGGTGATGCAGTAGACTTGTGTAGTCCTACAAATATCCTCATATGATTGAGGTGGTGATGTAGTAGAATTGTGAGTAATATCAAGTTCTACAAATATCCTCATGTTATGAGGTGGTGTGCTTTACTATGTAAAGAAGATATACTATGTGATGTATGGCTAGTCTTGGTCAATAGGTGCTACAAGTCTCCTTTAGGGATTACCCACCCCTAGAGTGATTTACTTTAATGTATGACTATATGACATGGGGAAATACATATGATTATAGGTTCGGAAACGATCTTATGAGTATGATATGATTAATTAATGAAAACACATATGGACCGTAGAGATAGAGAGAGAATTCAAATTGCATATGTTTCCACCAAGTAAACTTGAAATTGATTAGATATCAGTTGAGTATTAATTATGGTAAACAAGTTCAGTTAATTAAGGAATCTTCTCCTTAATTTATGCAAGTGGTTATTGGAAATAAACATTGATGGAGATGCACTAGTTATGTTACGTTACATTCAATTCTATTCTCTTTAGTTACATTCAGTTCTGTTCAGTTACATTTAGTTCTTTTGAGTTACATTTAGTTCGGTTCAGTTACATTCAGTTCAGCTCAGTTACATTCAGTTCAACTCAGTTAACTACTCGATTAGAGTTAGTTAATTAATGGAAGGCACATATCTTATTGTGGGAAATAATTATGGAGTGTCGTCTTGACACCAGATCAGTATGGGGTGCATGATCAAAGATGGATTAGTGTTCTAAGTGTCAACAATTTGTTGCTACATGAAACAATTCTATTTTTGTTATAAAACCTAATTTGACTTGTTATTAAAGTGTTATGCACTTGGAAAGTTAGATACAATGTTCCATTCCATCTCCTCTCTCTGGTGATCTCAGTGAAAGAAATATGCTATTGTGTTGTAATCATTCTCTACTACTAATCTATCAAACTCTAAGATCATTTGTTGGGTTTTTCATCCTCCGAATCAGTGGAGGGTTTTTGCAGGGTATATCCTGCGTTCTATGGTTTGATTTATATCTTTGAATTCTTGATGTGATTTATATGCACTGTTATTATGGATTAAAGTTTTAAAGTTCAATTTTCTATATATTTTGTTCAATCACTAACATTTCCATGGTGGTTTTCTGAGGCTTGACATAAATAATTCAGTGGATGTCGAGATGATAGCATCAATCACAAGGATTCCCATTGCAGGATTCGACCCAAAACCATTCTTTTCAAGGAAAGACCAAGATACAACATTGGAAAACATAATGAAGGATACGTATGAACTATCGAGGGATTAAAGAGGGATTTACATTTCCTAATTAAAATAAACAGTCGTTTGGTTCATAGCTAAGGATTTAACCAACAAGCTACTCATAAAAATGCGACCAAACAAATGTACCACCAGAACAATTATTGCGGTAGAGAAATACATAGCGGGTGCCCAACTCAAGAAATTGACCTTTTTCTAAATGAGTTGTTAGTAGATGTCAAAGAAGTGCATGAAAAGGGTAATCATTTTCATTATTCTTGGAAATTAATTTTGATTTCTTTTGTCACATGGGAGCAACCGCCAAACTATGCAGGCTTAGATGTTTTGGTCCAATACCGAGGTGCTTGATACCAGAATCTCTTGTTCAAAAAAAAGAAACTTGAGAGGCAATGAGATAATAATATTGTGTTCTATATGCAAGCTGAGGTAATCTGACATTTTGTTAGAAATAAGTTGCGAATAATGGAGGAAATCATCAAGTGATTTTGTAATATTACAAGATTTTTGGTCAGGGCTCATCACATGTTTTTGGAGCAGTCATGAGATCCATAGAAGTAGTGTTTGTCAATGCAGTTTCAATTGCATGCCACTGATATTGATGCAATCATTTAGAACCAGCCTACAAAGTGGAAAGTTCTTGTCACATATGATCAACTATCTACAGAAGTAGAATTGCAACAGGATGATCCATCGCAGATGAATAATGGATATCAAGGGGGAGACCCACCAGTAGAAGAAACCATAATAATATCTTCCCCTCGCATTCCAAATGAATCCAACATGGACCGAATAGATCCATATTTGGAGGATAATAGAAACAATTAGATAAGTCTAGGAAAAGTCATAAGAAGAGTAAGGTTGACCACTCGTTTGGCACTGCCCGTATTACAGAGGACAATTACAATCTAATTTATGATAAGATGGAGGAAGTATCTAAGGAAGGATGCCAAAAAATGGATGGCTGACATACAAAATTAGAAAGAAGCATAACGAAATTACTTCAAAAAATTTGTACTGTAGTGAAAGATGTATAAGTGGCGGTGAAATAAACACCCTACTCGGTTGTGTCGCTAGACCAATATGGTCCATATAAAGAGCAACCTATCAAGGAATCGATTCCAAATCCACCAATAAGGATTCAAGTACAAGGACAAACAATTGACTTAAGAACACTAGACATGAATACCTTGGTCAAGGACCTTGGTCATTTAACAATGCATTTCTCTGTGCTGCTAATGTATGAAGTGGATTCTATTCAGAATGTCGTAGTTGTAGAAATAAATACTAGAGAACATGCATTTCTTAATCAGGTAAATACAATGCACAAAATAGTTAATAAACTGAAGAAACCAATGTAGAACACAAAACAACAAGCAAAAATGTCATAGGAGGATAGTCATCGACTGTATGTGACTGTCACACTAGCTTGTAGTAGTTTTGTAGATAAAGGCATTACATAAGAGAAGTTTTCATAAGCCAAACTCTTTTGAATTAGTGAAGTAGATGAGAACCTATGTAAGTAGGTTGCGGAGCCAGGATCACAAGTGAAGCCTAGTGCACCTCCATAGGTACTCGTAGAACAAATAAAAACAACAAATGAGGCTACGACGAATATTAAAGAAGTAGAGGAACTATGTGCCAAAGAGGTCAAGCACGTTTATCCGTCATGGGAAGATTTGCTCGATCATGAAGAATTGGAACAAGTAAAGGGGAATTTTCATACTGATGAGGCTGAATTCAATAAAATGAAGAACAATCTAAAGAAGTCTCCAATGACTAAAAATATGAACAAGGTTGTTGAACTAAAGAAATTACATTAGTAAGAAGTAACACTGCAAACCCATCAACAAAAAATAATCGACTGGGTCACATAAATTCAAGAAGAGGTAGAGAAAGTTAAATGTATCATTCAACTTGTACATGAAAAGGTGAGACAAGCCTTGGTGTCAATAGGACTTCCAACTTCGAAACAAATCAGTTTCGAACTTGTGGAAAATTTGAAGATGATAGAACCAAAAGTGCGACATGAAATTGAACAAGTAGTTAAAGTCTTTCAAGATTTCCAAATCAAGGTCGTAATTATAAATGTTTCACACTAACGTGGCTTGGGACGATCGATAAGTGAGTTTTATGGGCCATTTGGACCTAAGAAAATATGAGAATAAACAATCATAATAATTATCAGAAAGATGAATATTATGCTCATAACATGGGGAAAAGTTGCGAGGGAAGGAGTTGCGACAAAAGAAGAATAAAGCAATTCAAAAAGCAGAGTTCAACTTATTTTGGGAAAAGAGTTAGTTAAACTAAAATATTTCTTTTACAAATAAAACATGGTTGTATTTTGGGCTGATAGTGCCTATCTTTATATGTAACTGAATGTGTTAAAATAGAAATACGACTTGTTGACTAATAATTGAGAGTTAGTAAATGGTTAAATCAAGAATTTTAAAATCATAAAAGCTTATAAAAGAATGAACCCCGACCATGTGGGGGTTGGTTATTGATTGATGGTAGAGGGAATTTTTTAGTTATATAAATGATCCAAGCTATGTGCGAATCAACGGTTTAGAGAAATAAATAGAGAGACCAAAAATTGAGAGAATGAGATGAGAGAAGAATGTATGCATTGTAAAGAATATCTAAAGAAGAGTCTGCAAGCTAAGTGCACGGACCAAAGTTGGTAGCCTATTTCTCATGCCAGATGAAGAACACCTTTGTGGATTTTCCCATATGGGTTTCCACAGCATACCTTCTCTATGTTTGTTTTATGTCCATGTTGTGTCAAATGCATATTTGATGTAAATGATCTCATCTAAATGTGTCACACAGACTTAATAGTGAATGGACTTATATACGTGTCACACCTGTAATGAGCTAACATGTGTTCATGATTTATGTTATATGTTTTTATATCTTTCAACGAATAGATACAAAATTATCTTCAATGAATGAATAGAAACCGAAGTATAAATCTCTGTTTTGGTCAAGTGCCCTGATAGTATTATAAGAGTGAAATCCTTGACATAACTCCAGAAATATGGTTATGGAAATCCCCATAAGATATCTCGGGTTAGACCTCATCTTCTTCACATGTGTTTATGAAGAATTTCTCCTCTATTAGGTCAATATCTTGGGTCTTCTTGACGAAAAAAGGATTTGAACCTGACTCGATCAAAGCCAACAAGTCTCTAGTGAATTATGGAAAGATACCAACACTTGCATGTATGTGAATCTCTCCTAAAAAAATATAATCATCATATCCTAGCCTAAGAAAGGAATGAAAAAATGCACATGGGAACTATTACAACCCTACATCTCTCTGTTTACTATTAATAAGGGTAGAGGAAAAAAAGAGAACAATAAACACCATTTATTGTCAAAATAGAAGAGCCCAAATTTGAACCAATTCCACACACAATGTTCTCCCATGCATCCTAGCATAATAGATATTGCATAATTGCACACACAGTAATTAATACGATGTAATAAATTTACTGGGATATTATACATTATATAATAAAAATTAACATTACACAAAGATGGCATGTTTATCATTTTCACACAAATTTTCTACTGCACATCATCATGATCTATAGAGAGACAGAGATTTTCACAATGTTTTTTTTGTAAGCTGCATAATTATATCAAAATACATAGGAAAAATTACAAAATTCATCCTGGCCAAAATTGAGGGTTGTTTATAGGGACTGAGGGACTCAGAAAGGGACATCATTACAAGAACAGGGTTCAAATCGAAAGCAGACATAGACTTATACATAGTCCTAGACATAGTTTCCAGACACAGACATAGATAAAATACATAGGAACCAAGTCCAAAATTGAAGAAAGCCATGGTTAGGCTTGACAGAAAACCCGTGAAACAAAAACCAGGGACGAGAGGTCCAATCTGCTGCTAAGGAACACGATTTTTAGGCCTAGGGAACTTCTTCAATGATGGGGCAAGCCCATAGTTATATCTGGGACTTAGTGGGCGAGTTGGTGGCAACTTCTTGAACTGGTTTTGTTGGGTGTTGTTGCTGGTCAGACATTTGGCTGGGCATTTCCTTCAGATGCTTGAAGAGAGGCACAATTGTTGAGGGGATGGGTAAAGGTGGTGTAGGAGGAGTTGTTTTTGTGCACCCGATCGCGCTACCACTACCACCTCCTCCACGACTGGAGAGAACCAAGCCCCCGACAGCACTTCCACTGCCACCACCACCCCAATAAAGGCCACCAACATTTAGACCACTATGCCCTAAAATTCCTATAGTGCCCTTCCAGGAAAAAGAATTGTCCATGGCAGTGATTTGAGCTTCTATCTCATCGATTTTGGATTTCATATAAAGGACAGAGTCGCGGGTGTCACACCAATTGGTGAGCATATCTTCCACCAAATTGAAAAGCATGTTTTTCATGAGCCATTAATGGTTTATCTAGCTACCATCCTGACCGGTTTCTAACTTCTGGTATAGAAAACGACATTCCCAGGCTTCCATCGGGATGCAAACTCGAGAAGAGATATGGGGTTCATAGTTGGCCACTACTTGGAGGATGCATACATGCTGGGATTTACCTTTGTTCAAGCTACCCCTTCTTGTCATACCTCTTTGGCACAACATGGCGACCCGACTGCACCTCTGCTTATGAAACTTGACAGACTGAGATACGCTGAAAAAAATGAACCAGAGAACCACCAGTCGCACCAAGAGCTCGACGATTTGTAGAACAGAACAAAGACTACACAGAATGCCAAATTGAATTTCCATGGCATTAATATCCACCTTTCCCCCTGCCATGGTACCAAGGCACAATGAATTCTACTGCAAAGCCATGAAAGCTAAGAGGAAAATATGTCGTCACCAACCCACGTCGCAAGTACCGAAGAGACAGGTCGAGCTTCTCCCACGTACGATGGATGTCAAAGGTTCTGGAGGTTGGTGGAGTCAATGTTGATGGATGGGCCAAGAAATTGATGGACGACACACGTCCGGGGCATATCCCGAGATGATACGTGTCTCTAATCCTCGGACTGGTCACCCGCATCTGGGAATATTTTCACAATGTTGATAATAAGTATCTCTTGAAATTAATTTTGGTAAATTGAAAATTATTTTTAGTAAACTTGATAACTATAAACCAATACTAAATTACAAAAATTATGAAAATAAAACAATACTAATAGTTAAATAGTTTACTTCAAAATACTAATTTTTTATGTAAGTAAAAAAAATAAAAGTTAATGACAACAAATCAAACTGCAAAGGAAAACCAATTAAAGAGTAGATCCCATTGACTCGACTAAAGTCTTATATTTTGTTCAAGTACACATGATACTTCCAAAATACTGAAAACCTAGATTATCCACTCACACAAACGGATCACAGATCAACAAAATGATGATTTCACATGGTTTAAGCCCTCGAAAGGGAAACACTCCATGACCCCAACCAAATAGCTACTTGAGTAATTTTATTATGGAGAATAATTAAGGTTACAAATGAGCTTCTCATAATTGATCAACTATTCAATGACACTCCACTTTCTTGAAATAGATATCATAGACCAATCAAGTGTTAATCCATGTATCAAAGGTAGTTATCATCTAAGAGAAGATGAACAATCGGATCAGTCTATCTCTAGAACATATCATGACCATCAGATTAGATCTTAATAAATGCATACTAATCCATACTAAAGAAACAGAATTTTCCTAATGGATATATTAAAACAAGTTGATCTTAACTAACTCCTAAGTGTCTAAATATCTTAACAACCCCCCTTAAGAACAACTTGGGATAGGATTAAAGGATTTACAAAAGTGACACTAATAGGATAAGGAAGGAGGCGTTAGATCCTATCCCCCCTTAATGACAAGTTCCTGAAATCCTAAGATAGATCGAAGTTTAGAAAACTTCCCATCTATAAGAGACTTTGTGAAGATGTATGGAACTTGATCATCTATAGGGAAGAATGGAACTTTAAGAATGTGATCATGAACAAGCTTTCTGATGAAGTACCTATGTAGCTAAATGTGTTTGTTGCATTAATGTTGAAATGGATCTTTGGTGAGCCTGATGACACTTTGATTTTCACACCAAAGTGGAGTAGGTTGATGCTTCTCAAATCCAAACTATGAAAATATCTGTTAAATCCATAAAGATTTCCGACTGACATTAATTGTAGCTTGATATTCCACTAATGTTGAAGAAAGAGAAAGATGTTTTTGTTTCTTACAAGCCCAAGTGACAAGTCTAGATCCTAGTCTAAAAAAATAACCTACTATAGGATTTCGATCATCAATATCGTTGACCCATTATGAATAAGTGAAACCAATCAACAAATAAGTCTCCTCTATATTGTAATGAATCCCAAACTAAATTTCACCCTAAATATATCGAATTATTTTTTTTTTCTGCTTTCCAGTGACTTTCATGAGGTGTTTTCAGATAGAGGGAAACATAACTAACAATAAAAGAAAGATTAGGAAAGGTATGAGTCAAATATAAGAGACTACCAACAAGCTAACAATACAAGGTGGCATCTACTTTAGTTGAAGTGCAAGTGGCATAAAGTTTGACTCTAGACTGGAAGGGATAAGGGGATGGTTTACAATATTCCATGTGAAAGCGACGAAGAAGGTCACAAGTATACTTATATCGATAAAGAAATATTCCTTCTTTAGTTTGCAAGACTTGGAGACCAAGAAATAATACAAGTGTCCTAAGTTTATCATTTGAAATTTTTGCTTAAGATTGGATTTCACATGTGTTAAAATATTAGGGTCACTACCAATAAGAATAAGATCATCAACACAAAGAACAAGGATTATGATATTGTTTCCTACTTTCTTAGTATAGACATTGGGGTTAAAATAGAATTTAGAAAAACTAGTGTCAAGGAGAAAGCTATCCATTTTGGCATACCAATATCGAGGAGCTTGCTTAAGGCCATATAAGGATTTCTTAAGGAAACAAACAAGGATATATTCATTTTGAACATATCCAAGAGGTTGTTCCATCTAAATTTCCTCTTGCAAATTACCATGTAAGAATGTGCATCTGACATCCATTTGATGGACCTCCCATTTATGTAAGGCTGTAAAGGAAAGAACAAGGAGGATGGAGTTCATTTTCGCAACAAGAGCAAAGGTTTCATTTTAGTCAATTCCTTCAACTTGGGAAAAAAAATTGGGAACTAACATTTCCTTAATTCTTTCAACACATCCATCTAATGAATACTTAGTTCTGTAGACCCATTTACATCTAAAAAATTTTCTTCCTTTTGGAAGAGGTACAAGATCTCAAGTATCGTTTGTAATTAAAGGATGATATTATTAATCCATAGCTGCATTCCAATATGGATTCTATGAATCTTCTATAAAAGTATATGGTTCATGATTCTCAGAAACATGAACCAAAAGAGAAGAGGCTTGCTGGAACTGAAAACTTGTTCGACATGGATATGTAGGATCACCAACGAGATCAACTAGCACTTCACATGTTGAATGGACCCATCGAGGAAGTGGTTGTGCCGGTGAAACTAGAGGAAAATGAACAGGCGGAGGTGGATTTTCATCCTCATGTCATCATCAGAAACTAGATTTGAAAAGGTGTCAAGAAATTTGCGTGTAAATGAAGGAAAAAGCATTGAATTAAGCTTGTAGGCCAAAGATGGCACAAATTTTGAGTTGGCATCGCAATCCAAGATATTTTCATCAAATTTAACATCTCTTCCAATTATTATATCATGAGAATGTGGCTAAATAAGTCTATAACATTTAACATCTTTAGAATATCCAACAAATATGCACTTTTCACTTTTAGGGATGCTTTTTATTTTTCATCTGGAGTGTGAGCCCATGATTCACTACCAAACACAAGAAAGTGACTTCAATATGGTTTAATTTTACTCCATGATTCTTTTGGTGCAATACACTGTAAATATTTAGTGGCGGTGTGACTAAGTATGCAATTTGAACAATTTATGGCTTCATCCCAAAATTGAAGACTTAGTCTCTTAGCTTGAATAATTCAGTTGACCATTTATTTTAAACTATGATTCTTTCATTTGGCTACACAATTTTTGCTATGGTGTATATGAAATAGTGTGTTGTTGTTGGATTCCCTGTTCTGTACAAAATGAATTGAACTTGTTGTCAACATATTCTCCCCCATTATTATATATTAATTGAAGAATTTGATGACCGAATTTTTTTTCAACAAGAGCCGTATAGGCCAAGAACATGTTAAATACTTCTCTCTTAAGTTTTAGGAAATAAAATCAAGTGCATATGGAGTAATAATCAATGAATTTTAAAAAATATTTGAAAAATGAAAAGGAAGCAGATGGAAGAGGACCACACAAGTCACTATGCACAAGCTCCAAAGGGGTTGATGCATGTGAAGAGGCACGTTTGTCAAAATTGTCCTTATGATGTTTTTCAAGTACACAACTGGAATGAACACCATCCTTACAAGATACCATCTAAACACATGACACCATAAATTCTTTACATAGTTGTTGCAATTGGCGATAATTTAAATGTCCAAATCGCTCATGTCGATTTTTTCTCACGTCATCGCTATGAACAACAAAAAATGAAGAAAAATGTGATTACCAAAAGTTGTTAAATTTGTACAACTTGGTAATATCATCAATAATTTCGGTAGTTAGGAAATTCTTAGGATCTTTAAAATCCTTGATTACAACTTGGTGAGGTGTAAACATTATAGTTTTACCTTCACCAGAATGAGTGATTTGATATACTAACAATAAATTTCAGGAAATTCTTGGAGCACATAGTAAATCACTAAAATGACCATTATCTACTAGAACTGTTCCAGGTCCTAAAACAATTAGAGATCTATCATCACCAATACATATTTTTTGGTTTTACATTCATGCATAGTAGAAAATATCGCTTAATCCTTAGCCATATGATAATATTCTTTAGAATCAATGAGGAACTCATTTAAAGTAGAAGAAGAAGATGTAGTACAGGAAAAAATAGAAGCACAAAGTGCATGCCCATGAGATGTATGTTCTGAAGATGAATCAAGGCTAATGTGTTGTTTCTTCATTGTTTCTTTCAGGTCTGCCATCTTCTTGAAACAATTAAATTCATCATTTTTATCTTTCCCATAATAGTTGCAATGACACTTAGTATTTTTACCTTTTGGCTTGTTTCCTTTGTAATTTTTTAAAAAATGAGAAAACTTAGAGGGTTTGTGTTGGAGACATTTACCATCGTACACACTCTTTTTGGTCAAATTGGCCTAGTTAAACCACTATCCTAAGTATAATTGACATTAATTGACATCAATGGAGCATTAATTGCCATCATCCAGTCACACCCATGCCTACCTACAGTCAAGGAGGCTAACTGGAGCACTCCGGGGTTGATCTGAGTGATTATAATGCACCTAATTGCTAGCTGGTGGTTACAATCAGTTCAACCAGTTAGTTAAGGCACCTTCTCTCATTAAATATATTATTTAATGATTATTTATTATTATTTAATGATTTGGAGTCAACAGGGCGCCTCCACCTACTTCTGATGACCGGTTCAGCTTCAGTTAACCTCATCGGGGTTCATTGAAGTCATGGAGCACTAGCACTTGATGGTTGGCTTGCTATGACATGTGTTTGATCTCCTTCAGTTGAGATTTAGTCATTTATTGCACTCTGACTTCAGTTAGGGTTTGGTGAGTCAATTAGGGTTTTGGTCAAGTGGTTAACTGAGTGTGATTGAATGGCTCAGAGTCAGTTAAGCGAGACTCACTAATTGATTTCGAATTGCCTCCTTAGGTATTCGAATTTCTCATTGATTCAAGCTATTTCTTGACATTTTTATTGTAACCATTCATTTTTTATTGAATATACAAAGAGGAAACCAATTCCGGTTCCGATTAACACCATTTCATGAGTATTTGTTGATTATTCTTTCATGAGATTGCTTCTTAGTTCCTAGATCATGTGCAAGAATTAATATGGTATTAGAGCATACGGTGGGACGAATATCTATCTCTCAAAAACAATCTTTTTGATAGATTTCTCCATGAAATTTGAGCAATAGCTCAAAAATCCAGCACTGCACCAGAAGCCAAGACTTACCACTCAATATCCCAAGTAAAGAACTTGTTGATCAAGATTGCTTGATTGACTATGCTGGGTGTGATGAAAGCCTAATATGTGCAGGTTGTCTGAACTTACGGTGCCCCTTTTGTTTTGATTTGTAGGTTTTAATAGGTACAACTTCGAATGGACTCATCAATCCCTCTTCTCACCCCATTCACAAGCTATTCGGAATGGAAGTTGAAGATGATTGCATCTCTGAAGAGACGAGGTCTACATGAGGTGTCTATTGGACTTGGAAAAGAGTCTTATTAGAATGAGAATTACTGGCTAAAGGATGGTGACATATATTTTGGAGCAATATGTCTGGCCCTTTCTCCTAGCTTGTACTACCTTATTATTGGTTCTGCTGAATACCCAAAGGAAGTCTGGACAAAATTGGATAGAACCTTTGGAAAGAAAAATGAGGATCATAATAGTACTTTGGAGATCACAGCCAGCACCACAAGAGTTCTTTACTCAAAATTCTCAGCCTCTACTCTCTCTGATGAAGTTGTTCAAGATGAAGATGAAGCAGAATCTTCTACACAGTCAATTTGAATTGAAGAAAGTCTCCATGCAGTGACTCCTTCTCCTGATGCTCTGGAAGTTCATGAGATCTCTGATATCTCATCTTCTCATATTTCTGAAATAGAAGAATACATTCAAATCTCTTATATTGAAGAAAAACACTGCTACACTTCCATGCAAACATTCACCAGTGATTTTCTTTTGAATTATGTGCAAAATTTACCAGTAATTGCTTCTGAAAGTGAAGAGAAATTTGATTTTTCTCCCTCTAATGTTGCTGCTGGTGTGAAAATATGTAAAAAATTGGATTATTTGGAATAAATATCATATTATAAGAGTGACACATTCGCTCCCCATGATCTATATCTTCCAGCAAAATCTTGCAGGATTGCATGCACCAAAATTCAGAATTTTGAAGAAAAAGGCAACTGTGCATCCACCGTCTCGGTTGACAATAATTTTGGATATGATATGAACCTTATTGGATATGATATGATATTATTTGGATCTGATATAATATTTCTTGGTTCAAAATTTGAGGTTCATAAACCTTCAGTACTGCTTGTAGCTGTTCTCATCAACGGTGTGAAGAAACAAGTACCGCAAGTCTCCTACAAAACTGTTGTTGGGGATTTGATTTGATTTCATAGTCTTGGATCTGTTGTGAACTTATTTAGATCTGATTTAAATTCTGATCTGATATTATTTTTTTCATATTTAAAAATCCAAGAGCCTTTAGTCATGCTTGTAGCTGCTCTCACCAATTCCGGTGTGAAAAATCAAGTACCGCAGTTCTTCTTCAATTTTGCTGATGGGGATTTGGTGTTAGTTTCCTCTTATGAGGTTGCTGATATTTTATTATGTGATTCATTACCTATTATATAAGCTATATCAGATTATGGAGCTCAAGAATTCACTCTCCAGAGTCCCAGGGCTTCTCTACCTTTGGTCACAAGCTCATCTCCTCACAGAACTAGTAAAGAGGAAGACATTCTGCATCCACTTAAACACTTGGTCCTAAAAATTGGGGATGAATTTACCACTCATGGTTTGATTTTCAAGGCTGAAACATATCAGTTTATTTATTGTGCCACACATGGTTTGAATCCTCAAGAACCTTTGTTCTCTCTTCAGATGATTTCAGCTACTCTACATGGGTCCAGTTTTCACCGTGCAACTGTTTATATTTCTGATTCAGTTGAGTGCATTGTTCTTATTCCAAAGTGGAAGATTCCTCCAGAAATATTAATTTATTTTGGATTCAGAAGTTCACATGCACAGTCTCAGGATGCTGCTGCATAGAAGAACCAATTCTTGATTTACTGCTTAGTTTGAGGGGGGGTATTTTTCTCATGAGGTTTTCCCTATTTCCTTGGTTATATTAAGCAGTTACTTTATTGTACAAGGTGAACTATGGCCTTATGCATCTATTTTTTCTAACTCTTCTTGAGTATAGATTAAGGGAGGGTGTTGGAGACATTTACCATCATACACACTCTTTTTGGTCAAACTGGCCTAGTTAAACCACTATCCTAAGTATAATTGACATTAATTGACATCAATGGAGCATTAATTGCCATCATCCAGTCACACCCATGCCTACCTACAGTCAAGGAGGCTAACTTAGCCTTCTCCTACAGTCAAGGAGGATAACTTATCCTTCTCCTATAGTCAAGGAGGCTAACTGGAGAACTTCGGGGGTGATCTGAGTGCTATTAATGCACCTAATTTCTAACTGGTGGTTACAATCAGTTCAACCAGTTAGTTAAGGAACCTTCTCTCATTAAATATATTATTTAATGAATATTTATTATTATTTAATGATCTGGAGTCAACATGGCGCCTCCACCTACTTCTGATGATCGGTTCAGCTTAAGTTAACCTCATCGGGGTTCATTGAAGTCATGGAGCACTAGCACTTGATGGTTGGCTTGCTATGACATGTGTTTGATCTCCTTTCAGTTAAGATTTAGTAATTTATTACACTTCGACTTCAGTTAGGGTTTTGGTCAAGTGGTTAACTGAGTGTGATTGAATGGCTTAGAGTCAGTTAAGCCAGACTCACTCATTGATTTCGAATTGCCTCCTTAGGTATTCGATTTCTCATTGATTCAAGCTATTGCTTGACATTGTTATTGTAACCATTAATTGTTTATTGAATATACAGAGAGGAAACCAATTCCGGTTCCGATTAACACCATTTCATGAGTATTTGTTGATTATTCTTTCATGAGATTGCTTCTTAGTTCCTAGATCATGTGCAAGAATTAATAGTTTGGGACCCTTGTTTGTCTTATTATTGTGAAGATTTTACTTCTTGGGATGATTGTACCTTTATTTCTTTTGTTCCAATAAGGCTTTCTCAGATGTATCTACATTTCTAATCATTCCAAGAAGTATGGGATTATCTTTCTCTCTAATAAAGGAATCACAAAAGGATTCAAGACTAGGCTCTGTGTAGCTAGTTGGATCCAAGGAATATTTGATGGAGTAAAATGTAGATACAGAAACAAAACATGCAGGTCCAAGTTTGGAAAGACCATGATAAATTCATTGCTTGTATTCCTTTTTAATTTTGTATTCTACACATAAGAGTCTAAGAGTTTTGTACTTAGATAAATAATATTGAATGTAGGAAAAATCACTTGGATTTAAGGAAATAAACTTACTTTCGAGATGATGACTTCGAATTTCATTTTGTTTACCAAACATAGCTTCCAACTTTTCACAATCTTTTTCTAGTTCACTAATTCCAAATAGATGGAATTGCAAATAAATAGAGATTGATATACTAATAAATCCACGAGCTTCATCACATTTATTTTTCCATTTTATTTTCTTATCATCATTAGTGGGTTTTGTTTCTTTCCTTGATGTAATTCTATAAAGTCGCCTACTTTGTAGAACATCCTCCATGCAATATTTTCATGAATAGTATCTAATAATGGTAAGTAGAATATCACATGCGGTGGCCATAGTGAAAAACTAAGGCCTTCAAAATAGAAATCAATGGCCTAGAGATGCAGAAATCACAAAATAACAGGTTGTTTTAGAAAAATGACACTAAAAACTTACTCTAGATAAGGAAGTTATGTTTGATTGAAAAATGGTTGAATATGACTTTAAGAGAGACGTGGAAAGTAGAGAATTGACCCAACTGAAAAAAGAGACCCCCTCCCTCTTCTGAATCTTAAAATTTTCAAACTCACTTTAGAGTAATGTTCTTTTATGTGAACCACTTTTGTAAAATAAGTGAAGTTCACTTTTACAACGATGTTACTTCAAATATTGCATGCAAAAACTAAAAGACTTTTAGTGACGCTCTTTTATAATTCAAGTGAGATGCACTTTTATAATAAAGTAACTTAAAAATAGAAATTACGTGCACTTTTAGAAAATAACTAACAAGAAGACTTGAAGTCAAGAACTCTTAATGAATACAACAAATTTTAACCAAGTGAGCTAATATTAAAAGTTACGTAAAAGATGGAAATAAGTTTTTTTTTACTTTTATGTCTCGAAGTGCATGATTGATTCTTTTCATGAAAATCACTTTACATAAGCCAAAAAAAAACAAATAAACTAATATACCACACTTTTTGGATTAGTCTTTATTAGCTTTCTTGGAATGTCTATGTTTTCCCACTATTCTAATTTGACGCAATCACACAAGGTACCCAACAAAGAACATATGCAGTAGAGAAAAACCCTTTCCCTTCTATTTTTTATTTTCTATGATCTCACAAGGTGCACAACTCAGAGCATATGTAGATAGGGAAGGAAACAATCCAAAACAAAAAACAAATCTAGATATGAAAAGAATATGAGCAATTATCTATAAAAATAAATTAAAAAATGTCATTGTAACAATATACCTTCAGATATGATGAAATGACCATATCTAGGGAAAATCAAAACCATTTTCAATCAAACAAAAATGATTTTACAATGGAAACGCCGCTCTCAATGTAATGGATTACCTCTCATATCCTAAAAATGCACACAAGTTTTAGAACCATAAACACTTTCAAAACTTCAACAACATTAGTTCAAGATCTAGATCATCAACGAAAGCAGGGTGCATCCATGGAGGTAGGTTACAATTTTTGGAAAGGTGATTTCAGAAAAAACGAAAAAATGTACCTCAATCGATCTTTTATTAAACCCTCGATCGAGGTTTTAACACCACGATCAAGGGTTTAATAAAAGCTCGATCCAGGTTCCAATAAACCCTCTATTGAGCTTCTCATAAACCCTTGATCGACAGTTTTAGACCTCGATCGAGGGTTAAAAAATAGATCGATCGAGGGTTAAAAAAGACCTTGATCGAGCATTTTTAATATTCTATAAATAGGCAACAAACCCATATTTAATTCACTTCGTTTGTTGGATAGAAAATGGTCATTTATATTCATTTGTCGATATGGGTTGTAGAGTAGTTGGATTATATATGTGATTGATAACATGTATGACTCCAATCAATCACATTTATAACACCAATTACTCTACAACTAATATCTATTCATAAAATCTAGAGGAAGTGGTAGTAGTAATGCGTTTACTCATTTTTTCTTCAAGGTATGTATTATTACCCACAAGTATATCATTCTGCTAGTTGAAATTATGTTTTATTAACTTTTATTATCATATAATTCTATGTTTTAGAGACCTTGATCGAATTGATAGCTTGATCTTGACATTGTATTTCCATATGCATTGAATGTAAAGTTAGATTTAATGAAGTCTTCCAAAATATTCTTAGACACGTTGTATTTTAAATCCCCATTTGAATTCATGTCATTGAACATTTTCAATTCTTGTTGAAATGAGAATTAATATCATGTTTAGTTTCCATAATTTTTGTTTTTCGGATCTAACAGTCGTCATAACACCTTTTATTTTATTTATTTTCCTCCACTCTTAGCATTATGAAACACCAAAACAATTAGTCACGTGTTATTGATCTGAATTCTAATGTCAGTCAATAATTTACTAGCAAAATTAACTGCAAATGTGTGGCATAATAACAATTTCAAGAGTAAACATTGGACATTGATACAACCCAAGTAAAGGAGGTCATTTTTTTTTTCATGCTCAAATTTTCATTTCTCTAAAGGTACTAAAAGTACTTTGCTCCTTCGTATATCATTTTTAATTTTAAAAAACTACAATTATGTGATATGACTCTGAATGTCACACTAATTTTTAACTTAATCGTTCTGTTCTATTCCGCCCTGGGCTCTAGTATTTAAACATCTATCATGAATATGTATACCATAGGTATATTTTAGTCCTGAGAATCCAGGTCGAGTGGACACAACTCGCCTAACTTAAGCTCATCAACTAAATTGCATGCATCATTGCTCTCATTGGTTCAATGCAAAATAATACTATGAAAATGATGCATTCAATTTAGCTGATGAGTTGAACATAGACGAGTTGTGTTCACTCGACCTGGATTCTCAAGCCTACGATCTACCTATGGTATAGATCCTTGGGTAAGATATTTAAAGCTCAGAGCCCATGGCGGAATAGAACATGACGATTAAGAGAAAAAATAGTGTAAATTCAAATTCATATCACATAATTGTAGTTTTTTAAATTTAAAAATTATATACGAAGGAGCAAAGTATTTTTAGTATTTAAAACATTTCACTACATTTATGTACTACATTGTATACACATTGGATATAATGCTGATAGGAATCAAATGATGTTGAAATTCCTTACTAACCATTGATGACATAAACAATCTAGATGTTGAATTCTAATGAAAACACACCATGATACTTCTTGAATATAAGCATTAAAAAAAATTAAATGCATGTAGTTCATAGACTCTAAAATTATTGTTAAAGACCCAAAATGAATCCCTGGCATAACCATCAAGTTTCACAACTATTGTTTAAAGTTTTGAGTTATCATGCTAGGATGCATTGAAGGGTTTATTGTATCTACACCGTGGTCATTTTCTACAAAAAATATTTTGTCCACTTGGTCACTACACCCAATATTTATAATCAATGTCATCTATAGTGTTGTTTAAATCCATGTCTCTTTTCAACATAGAGTTCAATGTTTTTGTTAATATCTTTGGTCCAGAAAAAAAATTAAACTTCATTAAATTTAGTTATAAGGAGGGTCGCAAGGTCGCATATATGGGGTGCAACATATTATTATCACTACGAAAAAACATTTTTTTATGAGTGGAGCGAGTTGGCATGTCATGTTTATTTCATGAGTCTTATCCATTTTCTATATTCTTAATGTACTTGTGTCTAGAGGAAACATATTAGTAATAGGTTATAATTGTCAATTATGTTTATGTACACATTTATCTATACAGTGAGAGAGTTATAATTATATTCCCTCGGTGAACTATGGAAAGAGTTTTCTTGTTCCCTAAACTTTGATGCCTCTTTAATAGTTTCAAAAAACTAAATCTAAAAAGTAAAGTGCACCTTCCCTTGTTTCTAGTATATTTCACTATGGTTATGAGTATTATATTGTTGCTCCTTCAATTCTTCTTCTTATGCATTTATATTCTTATCATTTATTCGGATATGAAAAATAAAATAAAAATTAAATTCTTTATATTTATTACATTGTTGAGAATAAGTATCCTTCTTCTTATTCCTTTTTATTTTATATTTCATTATTTTTCTATTTTTTTTACTTATGTTTTTTTTTTAATTTTTACATTTACCATCTTGAAAAAATTAGAATTTCCCATTTCCCCTTTATTCTTGTGTAATTTTTCTTTTAAATTCTCCTAGATGGGTCCTTGAAACCCATTTCTAAAATGTCCTACATGAACATAATATTATATATAACACACACACACACACACACACATATATATATCTGTGTGTGTGTGTGTGTGTGTGTGTGTGTGTGTGTACATATGTATATATACACATGTATATATACACATGTATATACATATACATATATATACATATATATATATAAGCTAAAGTTTATATCTCAAAAAAATATGCTAGTATATTGGTAGTCATGTACAATTTTTTTTTCAAGTGTTTAAGAGTAGCTCGATCGAGGGTTTATAAAACCCTCGATCGAGAGCTTGAAAAACAGAGATTTATCCTTCTTACAAGAAAATCAATATTTCTCTGTGTCTTCTAGGGGTGTAAACCCTTCCATTCATGGCACACAACTGAGCGGAGTTCATACCGATAGATTCTTCACCAAATCCTCTATCCATTGAGATATCATGCATGCATTTTGGCATTTATATGGGTGTTTTTTAATTTGTTCTAAAACTTACACTTAGAAAACTAGACAACAACTTTGAATAAACTCAAAGAAAAATACGCAGGGTAAAATATACACATCCAAAAATTTCATAAAAATGCACAACCCACACATCGATGTGTCCTCTTCAAAAGGGTGTCTTTGGTTTTTCAATTTTTGAAAGCATTGAAAAAAAATCTGGAATGGACACACATGTGTATAAAATGATGCTGAAATTAGATGTGGTCACTTTCGAAAAATAATAAATAATTGTATATTGCGAAATAAATTAACAAAAAAATATGGAGACCACAATACATTTTATGTAGATCATGCTCGTATATATATATATATATATTTAATTATTAATGTAAGATTGAATTATTCGGGATGGACACGAGCCACTTATTAACTTCTTTAAATTTTAAAGGTCACACAGTTCATTAAATGCAAAATTTCACACATTAAATGACATCGGAATATTTTTTTTAAATATCGTTGGGAAGGCAACATAATATTCTACAATTTGTTTTTTTATTGCAAGTCGAAATTCACATAGCATATATGTGTTTCGAGGGCTTCTATCTAGCACATGAGTAAAAAATCAGGTTTTCATTGCCAAATTTGGCCAAAAAGTGTTACCCACCTTCATGGAATCACCCAACAGCTCTTTATAAACACTATGATACCATGTTTGAGTACACATGATACTTCCAAAATATTGAACACCTAGAAACACCACTCACACAAACAAATCACAGATCAACATGTCGTTGTTTTCATGTGTTTTAAAAAATAAAAAGGGAAACAATCCAAAACCCCAACCAAATAGTTGCTTGAGGCAGTTTATTATGCAAAAAAAATATAAGTTACAAATGAGCTTATCATAATTGATCCACTAGAAAATGACCCTTCATGATATTTAAATAGATATCATGGACCAATCAGGTGTCAAGCCACTGATCAAAGGTAGTTATGATATAATAGAAGATGAACCATTAGACCAGTCTCTATCTAGAGCATATCGTGACTGACAGATTAGATATTTACAAATGCATATTAATGTATATTAAATAAATACACTTTTTCAAACAAATATATTATAACAAGTTGACCTTAACCAACTCCTAAGTGTCTAAATATCCTAAGAGATTCAAGTTTTCTACTGATGAAACTATAGAAAAGATTAACAATGACAAAAGCACAAGATTTGATAACAATGACTGAAGCAAGGAATCATGGTTTAGACTGACTTGATTCCAATCTTTCAATGAATGAATCGCTCTAATGCACATGCATTGCTTTCCAAGACATCGTAGAAAATTAGAGGAAAAAAATAACAAAGAAACATTAAGAAGATTCGACCATCGAAATTGTAGTAGTCATCCATTTTTCAAACTGACCATGGAAAATTTGAGGGGTTAATCTTATCCCATGGACTAAATTTAGGGGTTTAAAACTTTTAATGGTATATTTTTTTATTAAACATCAATTAGGTATGATTATCCCACATTTTATTTATTAATTTATTTATTTTTAATGAATATGAGGCTAGCCCCATCGAATTTAAAAAGGGGAGCCAACATAGAACAACTTATCTCCTCTAAAAATCGATTTAAACCTCTATTCATCGATGAAAATCACTAGGAAGCTCCCATTTTCCCCCAATTTCCAAAAATGGAAGTGGCTAGGGGATATTTAACCTTATATCGATCATGGAAATAAAAATATGAGTTACATTCATCAATATTTTTATGGGTTGAATCTAGTTTCACTAGTTGCTTAATGTCCACACGATAAGGGAAATTGATATTTATTATAAGGTATTATATAAACCCATTTGCATCTATGGTATTTATGATTTCCATTTCCTTAGATCCAAAGTTTACCAAAAAATCATGAGGATTGTGAAGATTGTTATAAGTGACACATCAATAAAATTTATGTGGTTGTTTGGTGCACCATGTCTAGAGGTTGGGACTTCATTCATAGCCACATATTTGGGTTTGTAGGGGTCCATGACATTGCTGATAACCACTACCATTTTGTTTATACATGTGTTTATGTTCTCCTTCTTAGGACAAGACATGGGTAGAGAAAGCTAGAATCCCAAGTTATCTTAACTACTTCTTTTGCACTCAATGTTGTCTGATATTTTGACATGTTTCTTATTTTGTTCATTCATTTTTATGGTTCTCAAAGGATGACTTGTTATGTGATTGATTATTAAGATTTATCTCCTATTTAGTATGTTTTGTATATATTTTCCTATTACTATATATGGTCTTATATTTTATTAGAAAAATCACGAGGACTTTATAATTTAGTAAAATATTAACCAATATTTTACAAGGTTTTATAATTTAGAGAAATATTTGTCAAGATTTTACAAGATTATATAATCCAATGAGAGGTTCTCCAAAAAATTATATATACATAACATAACATTGATAAAATATCCTTCATATTTTCCTGTATATCATGGCGTTTCACCAATTTATCATACATAAAATTTAGGGGGGTTAAAAGTTTCCCTAAAACTAACTCGAGGCTAATTGTTGAACCAAGGTTTCATTCCAATCCATGAAAAATGCTTCACAAAAGGTACAATTAATAAATTACAACAAGTGGTAGAACTTATATTTAACCCAACAATCAAACAACCTGTAATGTCCCCAAAATTTGAAAATTAAAAAAAAAATATTAGGCTAGTCATTTAATACCTTAGTTGGACATTATCTAACTCTGTGGAATGTGTCGTACTTTGTTTACTCTGTTGTATTTTCGTAAGATGTACTTACATCCTGATTTCATCTTTCTCGATATGGTTATTAATGTAATACTATGTTGTCATGATGTTTGTTTACTATCGTGTTTTATGGTTATGCATTTATAAGTATGTGTTGCTTTGATTTCGTACTCATTGGTTATAAAGTTTTCTTACTATTGTATAGATTATTTTGACTTATCTTATTATTGGAAAAAGGGGTGGAGTGGTGGGACATGTTTCCCATGTAAACACCTGGAGGTAACTATTTTTTATGTGTCACCACGGGGCTTACTTAGTTCTTACAAACTAATGCGTTTCTTTCCTTGTTACGTGCAAGTGCACTTCACGACGAAAACTGCTTATAACAGCTGAAAAAGACATACTTCCCTTTTCGTCACTAGCACTTGGCTTTGGATGATGACATATTTATAGTGCTATCCTAGTGATTACTATGATGGTTATTAGTTCATATTTACTCTAGGCTGGATGTTTCACTAGCCTGAGCTACACGGGTTACTATCATTATTTTTACAGACTCTATGACAATGATTTAATTACTACTGCATTTATCGTTTACACGGGACACATTTTATATGGTATTGGCACTTTATAACCTGGTTCATGCTCTAACATAGTCTTGGTGTAGGGTTTTAAAAACCTTTACATTATCCCCCCATGGCATAGTCCAAAATGCCATGGAATATGGCTAAACCTTATGTATTTGATACACAATATGGGAATTTACGTATTGCACATTGTTTGAATATGGTTTTAAGAGTGGCATGAAATATACGATATGGGTTTCGAATTATGTTAATGGAGGCCAGGGTGGAGACATAAATGAAACTTGAAAAGCATGGCCCTCAAGCTTAGGGCTTGGGATCTTGCATTGGTTTGGTCATTCATAGCATGGATGCGTGAGATCTTCCTTTACGTTGTGTGGAGGTGTGAAGCTTCAAAGGTTATCCGTGATGGCAGGTACATATCACGCTCTAGTTTAACAATGTTGTTTTTTCTATTTAGTTTGGTTTCAATGGGTACTCCTCATCGTGGATTTTTTTTTGCAGGTTGCAGCATATGAATAAAAACATGGGTCATGGTTCACCCTGAGGTCAACACCATACCCATTTGAGTAACCCCTATTGTACAAGTTTAAAACTTGTCCCCCTCTCACATGGTTGTTTTGACAGAGTTAAACTCATCATGGGTTTGAATGTTTGGCTCTGGTTTTTAATGGCTATGTTTTGGGAAAGGGACTGTCTATGTAATGAAACGTAAGGCATCAGAGATGTGTTAAGACTTGGGATTTTTTTAGGGTTTAGTGACTTCAGTCCGGGTCTAATGTATTCTGGGTTTTGTTTTAAGGATGCTCTGCGTAGTATTGTGGTTTGGTAAACTTGACAAGATATTGTATGATATGTTTATCTTCTTGGTAATGGAGGAAGCACCATTACTTGCAATGGTGCAAAGCCTAGGTTATACGACTTTGTAATTTCTTATTTTTTTTTATAATGGTTATGTATATATATATATATATATATATATATATATATATATATATATATATATATGGCATTTTCATACTGTTCGATTTCGTGGGTATGATTCTTATTCGTTATCATTAGTTAGACTCTGTGTGAAATTGCAAATCTTGTTTAAATTCTTTATATGGATTTGTTAAGTGTGGTGTTTGGCCTTTGGATCCATGTCGTAGATGGAAATAGTTTTTTCCGCAATTTAGAGATGCGACTGTGTGTTGGTTAAATGATTTATCATTTTTATGTTTTGATTCATGGTTAATGAATACTCTATGTATAAGATCTGTGACTGTGGGTGTAACCCTTCCCTGGGTGTTGTTGTTATTCGCATAGTGTTGACAAGGTTGATAAAGGGTTTATGGTAATGTTTAAATGCTTTGTTTATGTAAAGGGTCGATGACCATGAAATAGTTACAGCGTGTAATTTATTTGGGGATTTTTCCCCTGTGTAGAGACTAGGTGAATTTGTTTTATGGTCTCTATATTTATAATAGTGTGGTCTGTTTTGGTAGTTAAAATGCTACAAAAATTAGTAGAGTAAAAACAAACCTTACAGGATTCGATAGGATGACTTGTAATAAGTGGACTCAACATGAATTGATCCTGGGTTGTTATGGTTGTAAATTTTTATAAATGTATGGTTTGTTTGGATATTAACGCCTACATGATTTGATCCTGCAACCTCTATTTATTTATACTACATTTTTAAAATATTTATGTGCATAGCATTATGCTTTGAATTACTTCGTTGCACCTTTCGTTATGGCATACGATTTTCATAGATGTAATTTGTATGTTAAATATATAGTTTGGTTAATTATAAATGAGATTGATTTATGTGGGTTATTGTTTATAACTTTAGACCCTTAGATAATATTGATATATTGACTGTAGATTTGGTTTCAATGTTTATTTTTAGATATGGAATAATGCGATTATAATGTGGGTTAATTAGATTCTAGCCTTAGACCATTAGAGTTCTCGATAGCTTGATTGTTTGGGATTTTAATTGGTTATTTGATTATGGTGAGCTGTTTATATTTAAATAATGGAAATGATTTTTTTTCTTAGGTTAAGACTTTAATTAAATGAGTTTTATAATTGAGTTCTGTTTATAGTTATACTTAAATAGTATTTTTGTTCCTAAATATAGTTCTGCTAGCAATATGAAATCTGCCACTAGAATCCATAGGTTAAATAGACTTATAGACTGTGTTTAGAGTAATTTCCTAGTCTTAGAAAAAACAAGTTTAAGCTATGAAATAAATGCGAAACTAAGTATAGAATAAATAAGCCCTAGTGGCATAGTGTTTTCGAATTAAAAACATAAACTCTTAAATAGTCTGGATAGACATAGGGTTTATAAATAAAATGTGAACCCTTAAAGATTTTAACAGGAAATAATTGCAAACATAGGGTTAGAAATATAACATAAACCCTTAACTATTCTAATAGGCTACAAATTTAGACATAGGGTTAGATATATAACATAAACACTTAAATATTCTAACAAGAATTATACTAGATAATGGAACAAAAAAATCAAGAAACTCATACCTGCAAGGTGAAGCTATTCCAATGGCTGAAGAACTACACACTCAATTAACTAGTATTAACAAATTCATAGGCATATCTGACCTCTGTATAGATAACCTATTCACTTGGGAACTACCATGTTCCATCCAACCATGACCCAGAACTATTTTTTGTTTTCATCTAGATCTCCCCGAGCTGGTTCCAACATGTAATTAGCTTAGAGCTCCTAAGGTAAGGCTTCCCTAACTGGGATATCATTCCTAAATCAGTTCTCCTTTTTCCTCTTAGGAAAATGTTCTCCAAGAACTCTCTTGAGAATAAACAGGAAGAAATAATGATTCCCCAAAAAGATGGAAGAGATCCCCAAGCCTCTCTTTGGCTTGGAACTTTATAGGCAGAATTTTCAGTCAAAGGGGCAGTTAAATCAAGAATCATTTGATTTCTTGATTTAACCCTTTTATTTAATTTAGGAATTTTTTTAATATTTAACTTAGGAACTTTTAACTAGTACCTATTTGGACTTTTGTAGGTATTACAATATTTAATTATTTTTAAGTAATAATAGTAATAAATGGAGCCTCTCTTTATTTCTCATACTTTTAATATTATTAATATGTTTACTCTTATGCATACCATGTATAAAATATATAATTATATATATATTATTGGTTAACATTTGTCTTCAGGTATCAAATAACATGATTCCTAAACTTATGACACTTTCTTCATTAAGGTCATCAAGTAGGTGGTTAGGTATACTATGTTAGATTTTTAACATTAAGCTAGCATTATATTAGGATATTTAACTGATAGAACAACAAGCACAACAATCAAACACAAGAGACAATGAACACAATTTTTTTTCTAGGGATACCATAAATGGAGAAAACCCCACAACTTCCTCAAAGATAGAATCAACACCAAAAGTAAAACCCAAAACAGTAAGATGATCTCCCAACAACAATAACCTTCTTTCTTCCTTGCACCAGTGTCTTCCTCTTCCTCAGATATGCGCTACAACTGAGTGTGAGTGAGTGTGTGATAAATAGAGAGGCTATCTCTCTATTTAGACTAATTCCCGACTTAACTAAACCCAAATGGGGCCAACTTCACTAGGTGAGTCTAATAACCCTAGTGCCTCGGAACTGCGGGGACTTTAACCCTTAGACAATAGGAGGGTTACCCACCTTGACTTGAAATGACTTGTTTACATTATAGAAACTCTCGATCAGAACATTGAGGCATGACATGACTCAGGTACATTACAAATACATCCCGTAATTCCTAAGAAATACAATTGAATACATTCCGAAGTTACAATTACATCAACACTCCCTCTTAACTAGGAAGGCATTCTCTTGACACAATTTATCAGCATAAGTCTTCTTCTCTGTGTCATAATTGAGTCCTCATCATCTTCACCTTCAATTCATCTCTATATTCAAGTCATCTTCATCTTCAGGTCATCTTCATCTGCAAGTCATCTTCATCTGGATCTGGATCATCACTCGATTTGGATCATCATCACTGGATCTGGATCATCACTTGATTTGGATCATCACTCGATCTAGATCATCATCACTGGATCTGGATCATCCCTCGATTTGGATCATCTCTGGAGAATCATCACTAGATATGGATCATCCCTTGATCTGGATCATCACTACTGGATCATCATCACTATATCATCATGGGTGCTATCTCATGATTCTTCTCATCACTGGAATTTCTATAGAGCCAGCCCTTTTTCATGCTGGTTGTAGGCCTAGCCTCCATGTAGGTCTTCTTTAGCACTTATATCTAAACCTAAGTCAAAATGGCCCACCCAACACTTATATCTAATCATGTAGGAACCAATCCTATAATCATATCAGAAAGGAACGCCCAGCACTCACATCTGACCATGTGGGAACACCTCCCACAACCCTGTCAGAAATCCCCAGCACTCACATCCGTCAACTAATGTCAGAAAGGCTGAGCACTTACACTAGGCCATGTGAGGAACCAATCCTCCATGATGAAAGGCTCTACATTTACATATGACAACCAATGTCAAAAAGGCTCAGTACTTATATTTGACCATGCAAGGAACCAATCCTTCATGCTAAAAGGGCTCTGCACTTACATCAGAAAACCAATGTCAGAAGGGCTCTACACTCACATCTAATCATGTAGGAACCAATCCTACAGTCACATCAGAATGGCCCTCAGTCCCAGACTGAGCTTTCCTGGTAACTGACTAGGTGCCTCCATTCCAAGAATGGCATTCAGCGCTTACTTATGATGATGTAGGAACTAATCCTATAGTCACATCAGAATGTCTCAGCACTCACATCTGACATGGAAGGAACCAATCCTCTCACCATGATAGAATGGTTCAACCCTTAAATATGACCATGGAAGGAACCAATCCAATCACCATGTCAGAATGGCTCTGGGTCTCATCATTTCCCCTTGGAGGAAACCTCGATCTGGAGAAGACCAAGATTCTCCCTGAAGTATTCAAACTTCACCCTAGCCAATGGCTTTGTCAACACATCAGCTATCTATTCCTCTGTCACAACATACCGGAGCTTCACTGCTCCCCTCTACACCATATCCATGATATAGTGATACTTGATCTCAATATGCTTCGACTTGTCATGGAACACTCGATTCTCTGACAACTTCATGCAACTTTGGTTGTCATAATGTATACAAGTAGAATCCATCTGGAGATCAAATAAATTAGACAGTAGCTTCCTCAGCCATATTGCCTCACAACTAGCTTAACAAGCTGTGACATACTCTGCTTCAGTTGTACTCAGTGCCACATAGGATTGCTTCTTGCTAAACCAAGAAATCACACCTGATCCCATACTGAAGCAGCACCCTGAAGTGCTCTTCCTATCAATGGCATTGCCTGCCCAATCTGAATCAACATAACTCTCCAGGTTAATCCTCTGATTCACCTCATACTTGAGCCCATAATCAATTATACCCCTCACGTACCTCAAAATATGCTTTGAAGTAATCAAGTGAACATGTCTTAAATCTATCAAAAACTGGCTCAAGGTGTTCACAACAAAGCAAATGTTTGGCCTCATTTTTGTTAGGTACATCAAGGACCCAATCATCTGACGATACCTTTTAGCATCAACCATCTCTGATGAAGCATCACTCAATAGCTTCAGGTTCGATGCCAAAGGTGTGGTCATGGCCTTCCAATCCATCATCCCAAACCTCTTCAGGATCTCTACTGCACAATTCTCTTGTCCGAGGGAGATTCCATTTGCATTCTGCCACACCTCCATGACTAGAAAATAATGCATCATACCCAAGTCCTTCATTTTGAACTCAGCAACAATATTTCTCATCGTATCAGTAATTAACCCATCCATACTTGTTACAAACAGATAATCTACATACAGTAGGAGCATCACTGGGTTGCCATCTTCAACCTTGTAGTAAAGGTTGGAATCTGCTTTACTTTTGGTAATGCCCAAACTGGATAGAAAGTTTTCAATTATGTCGTACCATGTCCTGGGTGCCTGTTTCAAACTATACAAGGCTTTCTTCAATATACACACATGAGACTCCCTGTCATGTGTCTTAGAACCGAGTGGTTTCTCTACATACACTTCCTCTTCCACTACACCACTCAAGAAATCAGTCTTGACATCCATTTGGTGTATCTTCAATTTCATCACTGCAGCCAGAGCAAGTACCGATCTGATGGAAGTGTATTTGGCTATAGGTGCAAAGGTTTCTTCATAATCTATTCCTTCTTTTTGTGAGAAGCCACGAGCCACAAATATTGCCTTATATTTCTCTATGCTACCATATGCAGCATGCTTGATCTTGTAGATCCATTTGGAAGTTACAACCAACTTCCCTTCTGGTCTTGGGAGAGCATCCAAAACATCGTTCTTCATGATCGATTGATACTCTTTGATCATAGAATCCTTCCATTCTTTCCGTTCTACCGCTTCTTCATTTTTGTAAATTTCTTTATTGATAAATTCACATAGTAAATCCACATATCCGGAGGAGGTCTGGTTCTCTTTCTTTCCTTGTGGTTCTCTTCTGTAGCCCCATATCTTTCCGCACCTTGGATAGCTTCTCATACCCAAGCAGGTTTCCTCTTGTGAGGATTCTTCTCTTGAGGTGGATCTACAGGTTCTTGTGGTTCTTTAAATTCTTTATCTTCTTCTTAAGTTTCTTTGTTCATGGTTGTGTCATGAATTATGGGTGCTTCAATTTCTTTAAGTTCTTCAGCAGGTCTCTTTTTGGATTTGTTGTAAGCTGTGTCTTCTTCAAATGTTACATCCCTGCTGATGTCGATATTCTTGAATCCTAGGAAATATATTCTGTAAGCCTCTGAGCTTTCAGAGTATCCCACAAATATACCCTTCTTTCCTGAAGGATCTAATTTGTTCTCTTCTCTTTTGGAATGTGTATGTACACTGGACATCCGAATATTCTTAGATGGATGACTTTTGGTTTCTTGCTGGAAAATACTTCTTCAGGTGTCTTGTTCTCGAGTACTCTGTGTGGAGTATGGTTTTGTACATACACCGCTATTCTGGTAGCCTCTACCCATAGATGCATGAGAAGATCTTGATCATGAAGCATTTATCTTGCAGCTTCCATGATAGTTCTATTCTTCCTTTCTGCAACCCCATTCTGTTGTGGATTATATGGAGTGGATAACTCCCTCTTAATCCCTGATTCTTTGCATATGTCTTTGAATTCATTTGATATGAATTCTCCACCATTATCTGATCGAAAAATCTTGATCTTATTTTTTGTGTGGTTCTCGATCAAGGCTTTGAATTCCTTGAACTTGCTGAAAACTTCATCTTTGTTCTTCATGAAGTAAATCCATGTCTTCCTAGAAAAGTCATCAATGAAGGAAACATGGTATACATACCCGCTTAGTGAACTTGATGACATTGGTCCACATACATTGGAGTGGATGATTTCCAATATTCCTTTTTCTTTGATCTCGCTACTTGGAAATGTCTTCTTTGTATTCTTTCCTTTCGCAAATCCTTTGCAGACCCATTCATGTTTTTCTTGAATTTTTGGAATACCTTCCACAACTTTGCTTGCAAGTGGTAGTGAGCTATAATGCACATGTGCAAGCCTTCTGTACCAAAGTGCATTTTTCTCTACTGAGTCATGGACCAAAGTTTGTTCTGGATGGCCCTTCAATTTGTATAATTCTCCTTCTTGTTCTCCAATTACTATTGCATCGTCAATAGTCTTTCCTCTTGACCGCATGAGGAATTGGCCATCTACAAGTGCAACCCTCATGCCTTTTGCATCCAGTGCCGATATGGATAGAAGATTCTTCTTTAGTCCTGGTACAAACAAGACATCCTTCATTTTCATAAACTTTCCAGAGTCTAGCTTGTAGGAGGATTCACCACTACCTTTTATGGGATATTGGTATTCATCCCCAAGTTTCACCTTATGGGGTGAATTATATTCGGATAGTTTCTGAAAAGATTCCTTGAAACCTATCATGTGTTTGGAAGCCCCATTGTCAATAAGCCAATATTTGCTTCCATGAATGACAGTTCCTGTGAGAGCATATATCATAACATATTCTTCTTCACTTGAAGAGTCTTCACTTTCTTGTTTTACTTTATTCCTTGGAGGATCATCATCCTCAGCAGTGTGAGCATGATGTCTTCTTTTGGAGTTTTTCTTCTTCTTGGATCCATTCTTATTCGTGGGACAATTTCTAGCAAAGTGTCCTATTTCAGCGCATGTATAACATTTGAGTTTGGATGGATCCCTTCTTACAGGATTATTTTTCTGATGAGAATGCTTACCTTGGTGATGATTATTTTCCCTTTTTCCTTTCCTAGAGTATACTGTGATAGCCTGATCTTCACTTTCCATATTTTCTTTTCGAGCTGCTATTCGAGCTTCTTCTTGTGAACATTCTTCCCACAGTCTATTGAACTTGACTAGCTTCTTCCTAGCATAGATTCCTTGGATGAAAGAATCCCATGACCTAGGGAGACCATTCAAGGTTGTATTCACAATTTATGCATTCTCCACTTCTTCATCTACTGCTTCCAGTTGTTATTTGATCTGAGAGACCCTGGTGAAGTATGACTAGATGGTCTCCTCATTCTAGATCTTTACATTCTTCAACTAGTTCCTTAGAGTCATATTTCGATTGATGTTCTTCCCTTCAAACAGTTTGGTTAGGGAATCAAACATAGCTTTAAGTGTCTTGAGGGAGGACACCTTCGGTATGAGGTGATCCTTGATTGAATCAGCAATGATCCTCTTTTCCATAACCAACTTCTTCTTATGTAAGGCCTTGGCCTCATCTCCCTCTAGAACTGGAACCTCCTCACTGATATAGGAGTCCAACTCATTTTCTTCCAGGACTAGGGAGATCTTATACTTCCAGGATCAGAAATTATCAGCTCCCTCAAGCTTTTCATCAAGCTTGGTATGATGACACATCTTAACTAAGAACCTCAAATGGAAATACAAAATATTTAGGTCTTACCAGGTCAAGATGTTGGATCTAGATTTGGAGCTGAAATTCTGTAGTGTTGGTTCAGGAGCAGATTAGGGTTTTGCTTTTCCGGAGTTATATCCAACCAAATGATTTGATTTTGATCCCTAAATTTTATTTTGAGGAGGATATCAATCCAGGACTAGGCTCATTGAAAAATTCCACTTCTGTGAAAAGCCCTAATTTTCGGCAGCAGTGTCGGGTCCAAAACTGAAAAACCTCAGAATTGGATTCTGCTTCGACAGAAAGATGCACCCTAGGGATGAAAGTTAATCCAACCTTATTTTGCTGAAGATATATGGAGAGAGATCCACAAAGTAGGAATCCCTAGTTCCAGCAGCTGCACAGTGTCTTGTTCTCAGGTTAGCTCTGATACCATGTTAGATTTTTAACATTAAGCTAGCATTATATTAGGATATTTAATTGAGGGAACAACAAGCATAGCAATCAAACACAAGAGACAATGAACACAGTTTTTTTCCTCAGGGAAACCATAAATGAAGAAAACCCTGCAAATTCCTCAGATATAGAATCAACACCAAAAGTAAAACCCAAAACAGTAAGGTGATCTCCCGACAGCAGTAACCTTCTTTCTTCCTTGTCTCGGTGTCTTCCTCTTCCTCAACTATGGAATACAACTAAGTGTGAGTGAGTGTGTGATAAATAGAGAGGATAGCTCTCTATTTATACTAATTATTGACTTGATTAAACCCAAATAGGGCCAACTTCACTAGGTGAGTCTAATACCCTAGTGCCCCGGAACTGCGGGGACTTTAACCCTTAGACAATAGGAGGGTTACCCACCTTGACTTGACATGACTTCTTTACATTATAGAAACTCCCTATCGGAACATCAGGGAATGACATGACTCAAGTACATTACAAATACATCCCGGAATAAACATCAAGTTACAATACATAAGAAATAAAAGTGAAAACATTACAAAGTTACAATTACATCAACATACTAGGCTAGGAAACTCTAAACATCCTTGCATGTCGGATTCTCTCATATAACATGGTAGTTCTTCAGTACTTGATGAGATACATAAATTCAATATTTTATTTAATCACTTGTAAATAAGTCAGATGAGATCAATATTTTACTTGAGTAGTTTTAACTCAAAATTATTAATTCTTTTCAGTAACTCGTAGCTCTTATCCAGATCCCATACTCAACGCTAAAAACAAGGAGTTACAAACTTAGTGCAATTCCAAAGCTCCTCGCTCAACACAAATTATAGGATGTACTTATAGGATACACCTAAGGATACAATGGCCAAGGATCCAGATTTCCATAGCTTATGATCAACATCAACTTCGAAGGCTACAGGACTTATTCCCAACACTTACAAATTATCTTTTCATGTGATTCATAGCTTCATGCTCAACACAAAGGTTTGCACATCTCATGTGTTTCAGAACTTCTCACTCAACACAACATAAACAATCATGTGCTCTAGAGCTTCTCGCTCAACAAAACATTCAAATACTCATGTGCTCCACATCTCCTTGCTCAACAGAAAACATCTCATCAATCATGTGCTTGAGGGTCCATGCCAAAAACATAAAATCATACATAAAGCATATGTAACTCGCTTACACCCAATATATCAAACAAATAATCATCTTCATATGCAGTGGGGTATTAGACCCCATATATAAAAATAAAACATCAAATTAACATCATAATAAATGGGGATTATTCCCATAAGTGTTAGGTCAAAATTCGGGATATTACATTCCTCCCCCCTTAGAACAACATTGTCCCTAGTGTTCTAGAGACTCGTAATGAAATAATGAAACAAGGTGGGGTAAGCATTTCTCATGGTGGATTCATTCTTCCAAGTAGCCTCATCAGCTTCAAAGTGCTTCCATTGCAATTTCAACTGGACTATGGTGCGCTTCCTGAGATGCACCTCTCTCTTGTCCAATAAATGAAGAGGTTTAGGGGAAAACTCCCCTTCAGGTTCCACCTGTAATAAGGACCAATCAATCACATGTTTAGTATCATAAACATATTTATTTAATAATAATGCATGGAAACCATTATGGACTCTTATGTGAGCAGGTAACGCTAGTTCATATGCCACGTGCCCTCTCTTGGTCAGTATTTCAAAGGGTCCACAAACTCTAGGTGCTAACTTACCGCATCTTCCCAAGCTCAATGAGTTTCATTTTTCTTTTACTTTCAAGTATACATGGTCTCCTATTTGATAGTCTTTATGTTTTCTTTTCTTATATGCATAGATTTTATAGCGGTATTGTGCTTCTTTAAGGTTCACCTGGACCTTGGTAACCAATTGTTCCAATTCCTTTCACAAATCAGGCCCTAACATGAGCCGATCCATTAGGCTATCCCAAGTAATTGGTGTTCTACACTTCCATCCATAGAGTACATCAAAGGGACTCATCTTGGTGGAAGTACGGTATCCATTTTTATATGCAAAATATGCAAGGTTTAGGTAATATTTCCACTTGGTGGGGTTGTTCATGACATACATCCTAGGCATGTCCTCTACAATCTAGTCTATGATTTCTATCTGCTCATCTGTCTACAAGTTATAAGCACTACTAAAGTTGAACTATGTCTCTAATCCGAAGAATAAGGATCTCCAAAAGTTTCTGGTAAACTTAGTATCTCGATCCAATATGATTACCTTGGGTATCCCGTGAAATCTAAATATCTCCTTCAAGAAGATGTCAACAATCTGTATTGCCTTTCAGGTTGACTTCACTGGAATGAAGTGTGTTGCTTTTGAAAATTTATCAACTACTACAGAGATATAATCATTTTGTTTCTTACTCTTAGGTTGACCTGTGATAAAATTCATACTAATGACCTCCCACTTGCATTTTGGAATAGGTAATGGATGCATCAATCCTGAAGGACGCTGGTGCTTAGCTTTGAGCAGCTGACATTCCTAACATTTCGTGATAAAAAACGTAATTCCGGCCTTTAACTTAGGCCAGAAAAAGTGTCTCTTATTAATGGATATCATCTTTTGATATTCCGGATTTCCTGAGTAAGGTGTCCGATGAAATTCCCATCATTCTCGAATGTAAAATCTCTCTTTGGACCATAGTAGTCCCATTTCATCTACCTTGCATTCTTTTTGTTGTTGAAACAACCTGTCCTCTTGGACCTTCTTGAGGAATTCTACATAGAAAGGGTCAAATATGTTGGCCATTGTAATCCTCTCATGTAAATAAAAATCCGTTTGACTTACAGTCACCTTATATATCATATGAGTTTGTTGGCTCAAAGCATCAGCAATATTGATCTCTTTTCCCTTTGTATGCTTTAGCTCGAAATGGTACTCACTAAGGAAAGCCAACCATCTAGATTTACTGGTATCTAGATCTAGTTGGTCAAATAAATATTTCAAACTTATCTTGTCTGTCTTTAGAAGGAATTTATTTCCCATGAGATATGTCTCCACATATTCAAGGCATGGATGATGGCTTCTAACTAAAGATCATGTGTGGGGTATTTCTACTCATGTTCTTTTAACTTTCGTGATTCATAACAGATCGCATATTAGTTTTGCAAGAGGACTCGTTCCAGCCCTTCCTTTCTTGCATCCATGCAAACAATGAAATCCCCATCGGGATCTGCAATTCGTAGTATTGGTGCGGTCGTCAAAATATGCTTAAGATTTTGAAAAATTTCCTCGCACTTGGTTTTCCATAAGAAGTTATTTGTGTTATTTTGCAAAGAGGTCATGGGACAAGCTATTCTGAAGAATTTCTCAATGAAATTTTGATAATATTCGGCTAATCCCAAAAAGGATCTAATGTCGGTGAAATTAGTAGGGGTATTCCAATCCTTTATGGATTTAATATTTTCTCGATCCATAGTTGTCCCCCTCTCAGAGATGATGTGACCCAAGTACTATATCTGGGGTTTGTAAAAATCACATTTACTAAACTTGGCATAGAGCTGGTGTTCCCGTAATTCCTGTAGAACTATGCGTAGGTGTTCCTCATGCTCCTCTTTGTTCTTAGAGTAAACTAGGATTTCGACTATAAAGAACATTAGAAATTTATCCAGATATTTACTGAATATACTGTTCATCATACAAATAAATTTCATGGGTAGATTCACATTGGTCAACCCAAACGACATTACTACAAACTTTTAGTGACCGTACCATGTACGAAAGGAGGTTTTGTGAATATCCTCCTCATGAATCCATACCTAATGGCACCCATATCGCAGGTCGATATTTGAAAAGATCTTGGCTCCTCCTACCTGATCGAACAAGTCATCGATCCTAGGGAGTGGGTATCAGTTCTTGATAGTCATTTTGTTAAGTTGACGGTAATGGATGCACATACACATTATACCATCCGTGTTCTTTATGAAAAGTATCGGTGCTCCCCAACGGGACACAATTTGTCGAATACATCCTTTCTGTATCAATTCTTGCAACTATAGTTTTAGTTCCTTCAACTCTGGTGCACTCATGTAGTAAGGGGATTTCGAAGTTGGAACTAATCCTGGTGTTAGTTCTATGGAAAAGTCTAGGTCTCGTTTCGAAGGTAATCCTGGGATTTCCTCAAGAAATACATCCTTGAATTCTACAAGAACTTGAAAGTCCTTTATTTGTTGTTCTCTTTTAGCTTCTATGTCTTGGATGTTTACTGCAAACAACTTGAAACCTTTCCTAATTCACTTCTTTGATTGTAAAGAAAATATCTACCTTACAGAAACTTTCTTCAGTATGCCTTGAATCTTTACTTGATTCCCTTGGCAATTTGTATAAAACATTGACTTGTCTAAGTAATCAAGCATGACATTGTGTTGTTCCAAATAGTCTATGCCAATAAATATATCATATGATCCTAAGGGTAGGATGTTAAGGTTTACTCTAGTAGGAAAACCATTCAGGTTTACCTCACAATCTTTGACAAATTCTGAAAATTTCTATTTCGTACGTGTGGCTAACTGCACCAGCCAAGGTTTATCATGTTTGTCTTTTCCTAGTTTACATACATCAACAATTTTAGGCAATACATAGATATGGAAAGCATCAGGGTCAATAAGTATTGAAATAGAAGTGTTCAAGATCTTACCTTCTATCTCAACCATGGTAGCCTGATGGTATTCCTGACAACAATCCAAGGCTACATAAATCTGCATTGTTCCAGCTATGTCTTCTATCGTTGGTTCTTCCTGCAAGTTGTGCAAGACCCCATTGGTATTATTCTTACAGTCCTAGGCATAATGAGTCCCTTGGAATTTACAACATTTAATTTTCATTGGGGCAACATTGGATCCCCCATTTACTGCTGGCTTGTTAGTATTTGGAGCTAGTACATATGGCTTTGTACCTGATTTGTTGAAATTCTTGTTGGCTGGAAAGCTGTTGTTCTGGTTTTTATACAGTGGTGGGTTAAATTCTGGTTTGAGCTTATCAGAGAAGGTCTTAGACTTGTCTCTTCTTCTGTTAAGTTTCTCTTGCCTCAACTATCCATGCTCATAGAAAATCCTAGCTTTGTGTAAGGTGGTGTCAAATGTTTTAGGCATGTCAAATTCAATCCTCTCCCAAAAGTTGGAAGGAAGACATCCTAAAAAATGTTGTATTTTTACTTTCTCGTCCTTGATGTAGGGTACATAATGCAACAGATCCAAAAATCTATTAATTAAAGCATCCATAGTCATGGATCCCATACATAACTTGTGAAAATATTTCAATTTTCTGTCAAAGAACCTCTCTGACATGTATTTCTCTTGAAGAATCTTGCGAAAATTACCTCACCATATTTCTCTTAACTCATATTTCTTCGTATGCTTCAATTCTCTCCACCATCTAGCTACTTTTCCATTTAAATTATAGATGGCTAGATGGGCTTTTGTTTTGCTAGAGTAGTTATGAAATCAGAAATATTTTCTCATACCTAATAGGCACTCTTCATATTTTTCCCCCGTATTCATATTCCCTTCATAGGTTGGGTATTTTATTTTTCAGAACTCTCCGTGAATATTTTCATCATTTCTTAGTTTCGTTCTGCATGGGGAAAGAGAATCATCACTAGAAAGACTGTGATAATCCATTTCTAGAGGTTCAGGGGTATGCTCTTCTTTTCCTTCTTCTCTCGGGTTGCTGGCCCGTTTATGGTAAAATTATTTCTTGAACATGTTTATGGAATGAGTGGGTTCTTCCTATGGGCTTCCTCCCATCATGTTTCGCAACAATGCTTCATTAATTGCTTGTTGTTCCTTTCTTTCATTCAGATTATCATCTCTGAAACTCTACAAGTCTTCTTCGAGACTTTGTATGGTTTTCATTATATTGGATTTTAGTTCCACCACCAGTTCTGATTCTTGGGTGGGGGTATTCAACTTCCCTTTCTAGCTGTTATCTTCTTCAGTGTTCATGATCTGCACTTGTTCTTTTAAAATCCTGTAATTGAAAAATTTTAATAACAGGAAAAATTTATGTTAGTTAAAACAAATTAAAAACATACTTTATTTTCCTTACAATGAATGTTTTGTACACCCATTTGGTCTCTTAGTGTTGAAACAGGGCTCTGATACCACTTGTAATGTCCCCAAAATTTGAAAAATAAATAAATTATTATCCTAGTCATTTACTGCATGAGCTGAACATTATCTAACTATGCAGAATGTGTCATACTTTGTTTACTATGTTTTATTGTCCTAAGTTGTTCTTATGTCCTGGTTTCATATTTCTCAATATGGTTATTAATGTAATACTATGTTGTCGTGATGTTTTCTACTATCATGTTTTATGGTTACGCATTTATAAGTATGTGTTGCTTTGATTTCGTACTCATTGGTTTTAAAGTTTGCTTATTATTGTATAAACAATTCTGACTTATATTGGAATTGGAAAAAGGGGTGGAGTGGTGGGACATGTTTCCCTTGTAAACACCTGGAAGGTAACTGTTTTATACTTGTCACCACGGAGCTTACTTAGTTCTTATGAACTAATTCATTTCTTTCCTTGTCACGTGCAGGTGCACTTGAAAATAGAAACTGCTTATAACAGCTGAACAAGACATACTTCATGTTTCGTCACTAGCACTTGGCTTTGGATGATGACAGATTTACACTCCTATCTAGAGATTACTACGATGTTTGTTAGTTGATATTTATGCCAGGATGGATGTTTCACTAGCCTGAGTAGCACGTGTTACTATCATTATTTTTACGGACTCTATGACATTGATTTAACTACTGTTGCATTTATTATTTACATGGCACACATTTTATTTGGTATTAGCACTTTATAACTTGGTTCATGCTCTAACATAGTCTTAGTGTAGGGTTTTAAAAACCTTAACATTAGCCCTCCATGGCATAGTCCATATTCCATGGACTATGGCTAAACCTTATGTATTTGATACACAATATGGAAATTTATGTATTACACATTGTTTGAACATGGTTTTAAGGGTGGCATGAACTATACAATATGGGTTTTGAATTATGTTAATGGAGACTATGGTGGCGACATAAATGCACCTTGAAAATCATGTCCTTCAAGCTTAGGGCTAGGGCTCTTATGTTCGTTTGGTCACTTGTAGCATGGCTACGTGAGCTCTGCCTCTGTGCTATGTGGTGGTGTGAAGCTTTGAACGTTAGCCATGATGGTAGGTATGTATCACACTCTAGTTTAATAATGTTGTTATGCCTGTTGAGTTTGGTTTCAATGCGTACTCCTCATCATGGCTTCTTTGTTTGCAAATTGAAGGGTATGAAGAAAATCGTGGGTCATGGGTCGCCTTGAGGTCGACACCATACCCGTTAGGGTAATCCCTGCTATTCAAGTTTAAAACTTGTCCCTCTCTTGCATGCCTATTGTGACAGAGTTAAAATTCATCGTGGGTTTGAATGTTTGGCTCTGGTTTTTAATGGTTGCATTTTTGGAAAGGGCCTGTATATGTAATGAAATGTAAGGAATCAAAGATGCATTAATACTTGGGGTTTTTTTGTGGATTAGTGGCTTTGGGTCGGGTCTAATGTATTCTAGTTTTTTTTTAAGGATTCTCTGCATAGTAATGTGGCTTCGTAAAATTGACAGGCTTTGCGTATTGTGAATATGTTTATGTTCTTGGTAATGGAGGATGCACCATTGATTGCAATGGTGCAAGGCCTAATTGTGTAATTTCTTATTTGTTTTTATAATGGTTATGTATATATATACAACATTTTCACACTGTTTGATTTCATGGTTCTTATTTGTTGGCATTAGTTAGACTCTGTGTGAAATCGCAAATCTTGTTTAAATTCTTTATATGGATTTGTTAACTGTGGTGTTTGGCCTTTGGAGCCATGTCGTAGATGGAAATGGTGTTTCCCTCCATTTAGAGATGTGACTGTGTGTTGGTTAAATGACTTATCATTTTTATGTTTTGATTCATGGTTAATGAATACTCTGTGTAGAAGAGTCGTGACTGCAGGTGTAACCCTTCCTTGGGTGTTGTTTCTATTCGCATAGTGTTGAAAGGGTTAATAAGGGGGTTTATGGTAATGTTTAAATGATTTGTTTATGTAAAGGGCCGACAGCCTTGAAATAGTTACAGCATGTAATTTATTTGGGGCTTTGAACCCCATGTAGAGATTAGGTGAATTCGTTTTACGGCCTATGTATTTATAATAGCATGGTTTATTTTGGTAGTTAAAATGCTACAACGTTTAGTAGAGTAAAAACAAACCTTACAGGATTCAATAGGATGACTTGTAATAAGTGGACTCAATAGGTATTGATCCTGGGTCGCTATGGTTGTAAATGTTTATAAATGTATGGTTTTGTTTGGGCATTAACACCTACAGGGATTGATCATGCAACCTTTGTTTATTTATACTATGTTTTAAAAAGAGTTATGTGCATAGCATTATGTTTTGAATTACTTCATTGGAACTTTCGTTATTGCATACAATTTTCGTAGATGTAATTTGTATGTTAAATATATAGTTTGGTTTATTATAAATGAGATGGATTTATGTGGGTTGTTGTTTATAACTTCAAACCCTTAGATGGTCTCGTTATGTTGACTGTAGATTTGGTTTCAATGTTTATTTTTAGATATGGAATAATGTGATTATAATGTGGGTTAATAAGATTCTAGCCTCAGACCATTAGAGGTCTCGATAGCTTGACTATTTGAAATTTTAATTGGTTATTTTATTATGGTTTTGTTTATATTTAATAATGGAAATGATTTGTTTTCTTAGGTTAAGACTTTAATTAAATGAGTTTTATAATTGCGTTCTATTTATAGCTTATACTTAAATAGTCATTTTGTTCCTAAATATAATTCTGCTAGAAATATGAAATCTTCTAGTAGAATCCATACGTAAAATAAACCTATATACTTTGTTTAGAGTAATTTATAGGCATTAGGAAAAACAAGTTTAATATATGAAATAAATGAAAAAGTAAGTATAGAAGAAATAATCCCTAAATAATTCTCAGACAGGAAATAATTGCAAACATCGGGTTAGAAATATAACATAAACACTTAAATATTCTAACATAAATTATACTAGATAATGGAACAAAAAATTCAAGAACCTCATACCTGCAAGGTGAATCTATTCCAATGGCTAAAGACCTGCATACTCAATTACCCAATATTAACAAATTCATATGAATATCTGCATCTGTATAGATAACCGAATCACCTAGGAACTACCACATTCCACCCAACCATGACCCGGAACCATTCATGGTTTTCATATGGATCCCCCCGAGCTGGTTTCAACATGTAAGTAGCTTAGAGCTCCTAAGGTAAGTCTTATCCAACTGGGATATCGGGTATGAATCAGTTCTCCTTTTTTTTCTTAGGAAAATGTTCTCCAAGAACTCTCTTGAGAGTAAACAGGAAGAATTAATGATTCCCCAAAAATATGGAAGAGATCCCCAAGCCTCTCTTTGGCTTGGGATTTTATAAGCATACTTTTCAGTCAAAGGGGCAGTTAAATTAAGAATCATTTGATTTCTTGATTTAACCCTTTTATTTAATTTAGTTATTTTTTTAATATTTAACTTAGGAACTTTTAACTAGTTCCTATTTGGACTTTGTAGGTATTATACTTTTTAATTATTTTTAAGTAATAATAATAATAAATGGAGCCTCTCTTTCTTTCTTATACTTTTAATATTATTACTATGTTTACTCTTATACATAGCATGTATAAAATATATGGGTGTGTGCAAGCTGATGAGGGTCTCTTTTGACGATTTCAATGCAATAGAAAACTAAAAAAACATGAATCCATCAACTTGCATGGATATTTTGAGACACTTACACAATGAATCATGCGATCAGTAAAAAACAATAAATGTAGGAAATTGAATGAAATTTCCAAATATATAATTTTTTTATATTGAAAATGTTGTTAACTATCTAAAGTTAGATATTTTTTAACGGGCACTTTTTATTTTTGGGACAAATTATAAGGTATATGTTTTTGTGGGTGCAACATCTGAGTGACTAAATGCTCGAATAAACTTACAAAAACTGGTATACATATAGAGAACATATAGTACTAGTGCACGACTATTTTTCCAATAATAAAAATAATATTTTAATTTTTTTTTAATTATCTAAGAGACTAAACCTCGAAAATGGTACGTCAATTGTGGGCGCATCGTTTGAGTGTCTTAATGCAATTATTTGGAAATGGGTTTTTTATAGCATGTAGAGATCGGTGTTCTTTAGTGCACCATACAAATTTTTTAAATGGTTGAGAAATGAAAGAGATATGGATAAAACACTAACAATGTTTTTTTTGAGTTGAGTGATGACAAAAGATAAAAAAGAAAAAAATAGAAAAAAATTATGTATTCTTGTTAGAATTTACATATTTGGAATCTGCAAAAAAAACCATATATGTTTCTAAAACCTCATAAAAAATGGAGGTGTGCAACATAATCAGACGAACAACTAAACATGAGCATATTGAAAATTTGGATTTAATGCTGAATTAGCCATGGTTTATCATACTCTAAGGCATAGGCATGTTGAATCCGAAGCAAAGTATGAAGCAGACACATAGGAATAAAAATTCCATGCAAGCATGGGTGGAGGCTTGGCCCTATCATTTATAGGGAATACATTTCTTAATTTTAACAAAACATGAACACGTTTTATTGAAGCAAAACAAGAGTGCGTTTTAGTGAAGCAAAACGAGAGAGCGTTTTAGTGAAGCACAATGTGTTCACGTTTTTAAATACTACAATGAGTGCTTGTTTTGTCAATTATACCGATAATTTTATTATTTTATGTCCCCCCCTGACTCCCCTCTTCCCCTTAACTCTTACTAACCCCCCCCCCCCCCTCTCTCTCTCTCTCTCTCTCTCTCTCTCTCTCTCTCTCTCTCTCTCTCTCTCTCTCTCTCTCTCTCTCTCTCTCTCTCTCTCTCTCTCTCTCTCTCTCTCTCTCTCTCTCTCTCTCTCTCTCTCTCTCTCTCTCTCTCTCTCTCTCTCTCTCTCTCTCTCTCTCTCTCTCTCTCTCTCTCTCTCTCTCTCTCTCTCTCTCTCTCTCTCTCTCTCTCTCTCTCTCTCTCTCTCTCTCTCTCTCTCTCTCTCTCTCTCTCTCTCTCTCTCTCTCTCTCTCTCTCTCTCTCTCTCTCTCTCTCTCTCTCTCTCTCTCTCTCTCTCTCTCTCTCTCTCTCTCTCTCTCTCTCTCTCTCTCTCTCTCTCTCTCTCTCTCTCTCTCTCTCTCTCTCTCTCTCTCTCTCTCTCTCTCTCTCTCTCTCTCTCTCTCTCTCTCTCTCTCTCTCTCTCTCTCTCTCTCTCTCTCTCTCTCTCTCTCTCTCTCTCTCTCTCTCTCTCTCTCTCTCTCTCTCTCTCTCTCTCTCTCTCTCTCTCTCTCTCTCTCTCTCTCTCTCTCTCTCTCTCTCTCTCTCTCTCTCTCTCTCTCTCTCTCTCTCTCTCTCTCTCTCTCTCTCTCTCTCTCTCTCTCTCTCTCTCTCTCTCTCTCTCTCTCTCTCTCTCTCTCTCTCTCTCTCTCTCTCTCTCTCTCTCTCTCTCTCTCTCTCTCTCTCTCTCTCTCTCTCTCTCTCTCTCTCTCTCTCTCTCTCTCTCTCTCTCTCTCTCTCTCTCTCTCTCTCTCTCTCTCTCTCTCTCTCTCTCTCTCTCTCTCTCTCTCTCTCTCTCTCTCTCTCTCTCTCTCTCTCTCTCTCTCTCTCTCTCTCTCTCTCTCTCTCTCTCTCTCTCTCTCTCTCTCTCTCTCTCTCTCTCTCTCTCTCTCTCTCTCTCTCTCTCTCTCTCTCTCTCTCTCTCTCTCTCTCTCTCTCTCTCTCTCTCTCTCTCTCTCTCTCTCTCTCTCTCTCTCTCTCTCTCTCTCTCTCTCTCTCTCTCTCTCTCTCTCTCTCTCTCTCTCTCTCTCTCTCTCTCTCTCTCTCTCTCTCTCTCTCTCTCTCTCTCTCTCTCTCTCTCTCTCTCTCTCTCTCTCTCTCTCTCTCTCTCTCTCTCTCTCTCTCTCTCTCTCTCTCTCTCTCTCTCTCTCTCTCTCTCTCTCTCTCTCTCTCTCTCTCTCTCTCTCTCTCTCTCTCTCTCTCTCTCTCTCTCTCTCTCTCTCTCTCTCTCTCTCTCTCTCTCTCTCTCTCTCTCTCTCTCTCTCTCTCTCTCTCTCTCTCTCTCTCTCTCTCTCTCTCTCTCTCTCTCTCTCTCTCTCTCTCTCTCTCTCTCTCTCTCTCTCTCTCTCTCTCTCTCTCTCTCTCTCTCTCTCTCTCTCTCTCTCTCTCTCTCTCTCTCTCTCTCTCTCTCTCTCTCTCTCTCTCTCTCTCTCTCTCTCTCTCTCTCTCTCTCTCTCTCTCTCTCTCTCTCTCTCTCTCTCTCTCTCTCTCTCTCTCTCTCTCTCTCTCTCTCTCTCTCTCTCTCTCTCTCTCTCTCTCTCTCTCTCTCTCTCTCTCTCTCTCTCTCTCTCTCTCTCTCTCTCTCTCTCTCTCTCTCTCTCTCTCTCTCTCTCTCTCTCTCTCTCTCTCTCTCTCTCTCTCTCTCTCTCTCTCTCTCTCTCTCTCTCTCTCTCTCTCTCTCTCTCTCTCTCTCTCTCTCTCTCTCTCTCTCTCTCTCACACACACATCCCCCCTGCTCTCCCGACTTCTAACCCCCCCCCCTCCTCCTCTCTATCTCCCCACCTACTAACACATTGTCTCACTCTCTTTCACCCTTTCTCCACTTACCCGTAATTTCTTAACACTCCCATTGGTCTCTACCTCTAAATCCTCTACACTCCCTCTCCATCTCTACCTTTAACCCCCTTACTATTAAATTGAGCACATAGATTTGTGGACAAACACACAACTCACATGATAGATCACACAATTCACCCAGTTATTGAAGAATGAAATAGTGCAAAAATTGCTTGCAGCTGTGAATGCTTTTCATTAATCAAAGAGTAATTAGATAGATAATTACAATGAAGTACAATGGCTTTAATAGCCACAAGCAATTCGAATCCACATGAGTAAGTTCGAATTGATTAGACTCTACTTGACTGTAGGTAACCAAGACTTTGTCTAAATCATTATAGGAGGACTTAATAGTTAACTGACCTTGTATAAACCATAATTGGAGTTCATTGGAGCTCTAAAACACAACTCAAGTGTTACATTCAATGTTGAATAAGGTTAATTGACTGTGGTAGGTGAGAAATGTGCCCCACATGAGTGCAGTCAAGTAAACCTAGTGCTAACTGAATGTAGAGGACTAGAACTAAATGTAACTGACTCCTAACTTAGTTTGACTAGTCATCAACTAAAGTGAACTGACCTTGGTTGGTTTCAGCACTCCCAGTGGCTTCCTAAATTGTAGGAATTGGTCTAGGAGGCTCCTAAACTAATGCAATCAAGTGCAATCAGTGGCAGTGAGCCTCAATTAGTGTTCCCCACACTTTAGTAACTAAAACATGTGCCCCAATTAGGTCAAGTGGACCCAATGGTGTTAATGACTATAAATAGACTGGATGGACTCCCGATTTAGACATGACTCCCGATTTAGACATATGAACAAATTTGGACAAGGGAGGATTAATAATCCTAACACCCCCCCTGAATGCTAACTTGGAAAAAATGTGGGCCCTGGTAACTAAGACCATAGGTCACCCATTACATCAAGTAAAGTAAAGTAACTGCTCAAAAACAAGGTGCTGGGGAAAAACCACATGGGAAAAAATGCCCCCCCTCTAATTAAGCAGGTAGAATCAGGATCAATCTGGTTCTTTTTTGCACAGGTATCCTGGGGCCTGGCATGTGAAACTCTCCATCATTATGTCTTGAGGAATCTTCCCTTTTGGAAGAAGAATGATATGCTCAACTAAATCAGAAATATAGACACCTGCCAGATGAAGACTGGACCCATGTAGAGCAACTGAAGTCAACTGAAAGGTGAGAAAAGGTTCTTGAGAATTCATAGAATGTGAGGAACACTCAAGAAATTTATATGTTGCAGCCATGAACAACAAACCATTATTGGTAAGAACAACCCCAAGTGTTAGGAGCAGGTGTCCAAGCGGATGCAGAAAATATTCCTCTTTACTAGTTCTGTGAGGAGATGAGCATGTGATCAATGGTAGAGAAGCAATGGGAATGTTGAGAGAGAATGATTGAGCTCCATAGTCTGAAATAGCTTCTGAAATAGATAATGAATCAAATAATAAAATATCAGCAACCTCATATGAGGAAACTAACACCAAATCCCCATCAGCAGTTTTGAAGAGAAAGTGCGGTACTTGATTTTTCACACCGAAATTGGTGAGAGCAGCTACAAGCATGCCTGAAGGCTTTTGTATTTTAAAATATGAACCAAATAATATCATATTAGAAAGTAAATCATATCTAAATATGTTCAAAACAGATCCAAAACTATGAAATGGAATCAAATCCCCAGCAGCAGTTTTGTAGGAGACTTGCGGTACTTGTTTCTTCACACCGTTGATGAGAATAGCTACAAGTGGTACTAAAGATTATGAATTTGATATATTAAACCAAGAAATATCATATCATATCTAAATACTATCATATCAGATCCAATAAGTTTAATATCATATTCAAATAAATGGTTAACCGAGACGGTGGATGCACAACTTTCTTCTTCTTCAAAAATTCTGAATTTTGGTGCATGCAATCCTGTAGGAATTTGCTGGAAAATATAGATCATGGGGAGTGAATGGATCACTCTAGTAATATAATATTTCTTCCAAAATATCCAAGTTATCACATATTTTCACACCAGCAGCAACATTAGAGGAAGAAAAATCAAATTTCTCTTCACTTTCGGAAGCAATTATTGGTAAATTTTGCACAGAATTTAAAGGAAAATCACCAGTGAATGTTTGCATCGAAGTGCAGCAGAATTTTTCTTCAATATCAGAGATTCGAATGTCTTATTCTGTTTCAGAAATATGAGAATATTAGATATCATAGATCTCATGAACTTCTGGAGCATCAGGAGAAGGAGTCACTGCATGGAGACTGTCTTCAATTTGAATTGACTGTGTAGAAGTTTCTGCTTCTTCTTCATCTTGAACAAATTCATCAGAGAGAGTGGAGGCCACGATTTTTGGATCAAGGATGCTTATGGTGTTGGATGTGCTCTCCAATGTTCTATTATGATCCTCATCAATCATTCCAAAGGTTCTGTCCAATCTTGTCCAGAGTTCCTATGGATCTTTAATAGATCTACTGAGGTAGCGCAAGCTAGGAGGAAGAGCCAGTTTCATTATTTCAAAAGCTACATCCTTTGCATTTAGCCAATCATTTTTACTCTCAAAATACCTTCTACCGATTCCATTAGACACCCAAAAGAGATCTTGTCTTTTCAGAAATATTATTATCTTCACATTCCATTCATAAAAGTCTGAGGATCGGGTCATAAGAGGAACTGATGAATCCATTCGAAGTTGTACCTGCAAAACAAAAAAAGGGCACAGTAAGGTTGGACAGCCTACACTTTTGGAATTTTATTGACACCCAGCTTAGTTAATCAAGCAAGCTTGATAAAAAATTTCTTTGCTTGGGGTATTAAGTGGTAAATTCTCCACTTCTCGTGCAGTGCTGGAAGGAGCAATTTTGCTCAAAAAAATGATCCAGTAGGATATCTGAGGAGGAGAAGTGCCTTGTCCATAGAGGCTCTAATACCATATTAAATTGAGCAAATAGATATATGGACAAACACACAACTCACATGATAGATCACACAATTTACTTAGTTATTGAAGAATGAAACAGTGCAAAAATGGCTTGCAGCTGTGAATGCTTTTCATTAATCAAAGAGTAGTTAGATAGATAATTACAATGAAGTACAATGGCTTTAATAGCCACAAGCAATTCAAATCCACATGAGAAAGTTCTAAATTATTAGACTCTACTTGACTATAGGTAACCAAGACTTTTTCTAAATGACTATCGGAGGACTCAATAGTTAACTGACCTTGTCTAAACCATAACCGGAGTTCATTGGAGCTCTAAAACACAACTCAAGTGTTACATTCAGTGTTGAATAAGGTTAACTGACTATGGTAGGTGAGAAATGCACCCCACATGAGTGCAGTAAAGTAAACCTAGCACCAAATGAATGTAGAGGACTAGAACTGAATGTAACTGACTCCTAACTTAGCTTGACTAGTCATCAACTGAAGTGAACTGACCTTGGTTGGTTTCGGCACTCCCAATGGCTTCCTAAATTGTAGGGATTGGTCTAGGATGCTCCTAAACTGGTGCAATCAAGTGCAATTAGTGGCAGTGAGCCTCAATTAGTGTTCCCCACACTTTAGTAACTGAAACATGTGCCCCAATTAGGTCAAGTGGACCCAATGGTGTTAATGACTATAAATAGACTGGATGGACTCTTGATTTAGACATGACTTCCGATTTAGACATATGACCAAATTTGGACAAGGGATGATTAATAATCCTAACACTTACTACCCCCTTCCCCCAACCCTTTAAATGGTATAATCACAAACAAAACAATATATTTCTAAATCGCGTGCCCATTTTTTATAATAAAATCATGTTCCCATTTTTGTTAATTAAATCACGTGCACATTGTATTCAATAAAATGAGTGTGTGTTGTTATTAATAAAACCCATACTCTTTATTTTCACATATAATCCTAACCCCTGACCTGCCACTCCTAAACTCCTATCACACCCCTTCCTCTCTCTCACACACACACACACATACACACCCCCCTCCCTTATACCACTCCCCAACCAATCCAACTACCTCTAACCCCCACCCCACTATTACATCCCCTCTTAATTCACCTAGACACCACCACATTATTTTAACCCCCGCACACTCCTAAACACCTAATACATTCCTTCCTCTCTCTCTCTCACACACACACAACCATAGGTCACCCCACCCCACAAAGGACACCCCGCTCCACTCTATCTTTGATTCTCTCTCTCTCACACACACATCCCTATGTTTTCCATTACCACTAACAACCCCTAACCTATAACCTACAACACCTAGACACCCCCACACACATCCATGGGTCACATCCACATGTCTCCCTTTACCACTAACACCCCCCTCCCTTACATCACCCCCCAACCAATCCACCTACCTCTAACCCCCACCTCCCTATTACATCCCCTCTACATTCACCTAGACACACCCACATTAATCTAACCTCCCCACTACTTAACTCCTAACACGTCCCTTCCTCTCACTCTCTCACACACACACATCCACAGGTCACCCCACCCCACTAAGGACCTGCCCCCTCCACTATATATTTGTTTCTCTCTCTCTCTCTCACACACACATATCCCTATTTCTCCCCTTCCCACTAACACCCCCTAACCTATAAACTACAACATCTAGACACCCCCACACACATCCATAGGTGTCCCTTTACCACTAACACCCCCCTCCCTTATATCAACCAATCTAACTACCTCTAACCCCCACCCCTTATTAAATCCCCTCTACATTCACCTAGACACTTCC